>ML661322.1:783171-1183679 GCA_007570785.1 Antilocapra americana
TGTGTGTGTGTGTGTGTGTGTGTGTGTGTGTGTGTGTGTGTGTGTGTTTAAATTGGCCACACCATGCAGCTTGTGGGATCTTAGTTCCCTACCCAGGGGTGGAACCTGCGCCCTCTGCAGTGGAAGCCCAGAATCCTAACCACTGGACCACCAGGGAAGTTCCACCCTTCACTCACTTTTAATCTTTTTCTCTCAGGCAGTCTTCACTCTGTCTTCTTTTCCTTACCTATTTCTTCTGGATTTTCCGGCATGGAGGTTTGCATTTATAGCTCACCTCATTGCCCCATGTTTAATTACTGCAAAGCATCCTTGCCAAAAGCATTCGATTACAGGGAGAAAAAGCAGTGCCTTCCCTCAGTGGCCTGCACCCCACGTACTAGGTGAAGGAAGCAGCCACTAAATCATTCCTCTGCGTTCTCGGGTGACCAAACTAGCAGAGGTGGCCAGCCACCATGCTCCCCTGCCGCTCCATTTCCCTCCCACTCATCAGCCTGTAAACCCAGGCCAGGATTTGAACTCAGCGCTGCTCCCTGATGAAAAGGTGACTGGACCTGCCCAGTGGAACAGCACACGTGAAGGAATGTTCTCCTGGCAGACGAAACCATGTGCCCAGTTTGGACCTGGCATCGGGGTTATACGTGGCCAGCAGAGAAGCTGGGCCTCATCACAGATGCAAACCCAAGGGGCCACCCATGTCAGAAGGCACCCACCACTTCTGCCCCCACGACTGAGCGATGGAAAGTCTGTTCCCCACAAAACGAAAGTGTCAACAGTGCCAGGAACACAGAAGGGGTCGGGCAGATGGCACCGATTAATCTACCATCAAGAGCTGAAGGACTGAAAGATAACGGGTGAAACGCAAGGAAGTTAACGGAGGAAAGGTCAACGCACAAGAAGCCCGTGTGGCCGTAGCTTGGCTGCGAGGGCCTCTGTGGGAAAAGCAGTGCACTTGCTGGAGAGGCAGCTGGCTTTCATTAGAGCCTAGAAGAGTTCAAATATAAATGCAGCCCCCCTTCTCGCCACCCCAAATTCAGCGCACATTCAATGCTAACAAAACGGACACCCAGACTTAAAAGTCAAATCATCTGAAACCCCTGCCACGGAGAATTGTTGTTCAAATGGTTTATTCCTTTGGAGGCCACTAACTAAAACAATAACAACTTTCATGTCAAATTCCAGGAAATAAAAGATAGACAATAAAGAAAGGGTTTTTTTTTTTTTTTCCCCAAATGCAAACAAATGAATTAGTGCTGTGGGGCTGAATGGAAGCCGAACAAATTAGGCCTGAGGGCGCCCACCAGCCCGCCTACCCTGCTGACCGCCTCCTGGGCGCCTGCTCCGTGAGAGTTCAGAAGTGGTCAGGGTTGGGGGACAAATATGTAACAAAAGATGCAGGCCCACCCAGAAGATGTGGGAGCCTGCTGGGAGGATTACAAACACTGGCCCAGGGCCAAGCCCTGCCTCCCGTCCCTCAGCTACAGAAAGGAAGGGAAATCGCCAACCCAGACCTCATGGGCATGTCCCCCCACCATCAGGAGTGGTTTTTAGGCCAGAATAATGCCTGTCATTGTGTCTGCAGAGTCTTGGGTTGGGAACTACATTTAGAAATCATTAATTTTTCAAACCCGCTCTCCATTACCACATCAGAGCATCTCCATCAGTGAGAGCATGGCCCGCTTTGTTGGACACACAGTAAATATTTGTCATTAGAATTAATTAACTGTGCTAAAGAGGCCCGTGGCCAGCATCGTCCAAACACAGCCTTTCAGTTTCCCATAGAGAAAAAGCCTATTCTTAAACCACAGGCTTTCACCCAGCATCAGGAAAAACGGTATGAGTCGTGAAATGGGCTGTACTTAAAAGTAGATGCTTCGGAACAAACAACCCACCCACCCAATCAAGACAGATGGATTTGAAATAGCATCTTGAGAAGATGAACTCATTTCTGTCTGCTTATTGTAGAGAGGAGACGACTGACAATGGGAGGTATTCAAAGACCTCCCGAGAACTCCGGTAACCATGAGATCAGCCCTTAAATCACCTTAGGTGGTTTTCACTAAGAAAATCTTACAGATGGGTTCAAAAAGTAAAAATGTTATTCCTCACTAGCCCCCACTTAGAACCAAAGGCTTCCTTTGACCTCTGCCTTGTGTAATCCCTCCACTTTCTGGGACATCTCCTCCCCACACCTGCTCCCTGAGGGCATTCAGGAAATCCCAATGTCCACAGACAATCGGAAAGGCCCAACAAGGACAGGAGGCCAGCTGACTTGGTGGCCCCAGGGCTCATGGAATTGAAGGACGGGGTGTCCAGTGTGAGGGTCATGAAAGGAAACAGAGCAGGGGTCAGTAGTAAGACAGCAGAGCACGGAACTCAGCGTTAGAAAAGGAACCTCCAACAGTCTGGCATGAACTCCAATGTTTCTGCACCTAACGTAAACCAAGACTTCTCTCCCTGAATTTGCTCAGCTGCCATCTGCTGGCTTGATACCTGGAGTTCTGCTCAGCTGGGCTTCTTGTCTTTCAGTTGCATCTCTCACCATCTTTCACGATGAGCTTCATCACAGACCATCTGCACCATCTATGATGAGAAACAGCCTGGCCTACTGACTCTTTTTGCTTCTCGAGGGCTGTGGCTATACTTGTTGCTGTTTAGTAGCTAAGTCACATCCGACACTTTGTGACGCCTGGACTGTAGCCCACCAGGCTCCTCTGACCATGGGATTCTCCAGGTAATACTGGAGTGGGTAGCAATTCCCTTCTCCAGGGGATCTTTCAGATCCAGGGATCAAATCTGGGTCTTCGGTGTTGCAGGCAGATTCTTTACCATCTGAGCCATCTAATCACCCACCAAAAAAAAAAAAAAAAATACATATATATATATATATACATATATATATATTTAGACAAAGCAAGATATTAGGTTATGTTGAAATGAGATTTCATTGCACAATTGCATAGATGAATTTCATATTGATGAAATTCATACTTTCTGGCTTTTTTGTGTTAATTGTGGCTGCCTAGCCCCTTAGGGGCCAAGGAAGATCTTTCCATTTAGGATTGCAGCAGGCAAAGCATTTCCAGTGGAGGTGCAGTGATGATGGAAATAAACCACCAGGTGATCTTCAAGTTCTTCTTTCCCAGTTTGTTATCCCAAACTTTGTTACTTCAACATTCAGAGAAAAATCACTTATTGCCAACAAAAAAGAAGTTTAATCAGCAGCCTCATCATTCTTATCTGACATTTGAACCTTATCTACTCACTACATCACCACCATTTATGTTCTTAAGATATAAAAATCTAGACTGTCCCATGCCATGCTTATTTACACTGACAACAATCTTTTCCCACCTTGCCCAAAAAATCATTTTTAACAAAAACTTCAAACAATTTTATCCCTAGGATCATGTAAAGCATTTCCATGTATCTCCATAAATAGCAACTAAACATTAAAATATTTGGGCTTTGCTTTGCATGTGTGTGTATGTGTGTGTTTAAAAGTAATGAATAGATTGCAAGTAGGTAGAGCTCCTGGTTGAAGACATCTGTCTTCTTCTGATAATCTGGCTCATTGTATTCATCGATTAAATAGGGAAGGCGGGTGAAACTCAAGGAGTTTCCAACCTGCCAAAGCTCAAGATCTAAAGTCATTAAGCTTGGAGCTCTTTGGAAGGGAGCTGAGCCGGTCACTTCTGAGGGGGTGTCCCAGAGCACTACTGAAGACCCCTCTATGCCAATGTTCTGTGAGCATTTCTCCAACTAGAAATTTCTATGATCCATCTGTCTCCTCAGTATCTCCAGTTGGCTAAGAAGAGGATGTAAATTGTTCAGAGGACCAAATGAAGTACCCAAAAGCCACACTTGTTACTAGTTTATTAAAGCAAGCACTAGATCGGTTTTGTCTCCCCATAACTCAGCGTTCTATCTGCAGAATGAAGAAAGTATGGGGCCAGTGAGGATCCGAATGGCTACTGATGTTGGTGAGATGTATTCCTTAATGGTTCCTTAAATCATTCTCTTAATGGTTTCATTATGATTCTCACCAGGTGGCACAGTGGTAAGGAATCCACTTGCCACCATAGGAGACGCAGGGGGTGCAGGCTTCATCCCTGGGTTGGGACAATCTCCCTGGGAAGGAAATGGCAATCTTGCCTGGAGAATCTCATGGACAGAGGAGCCTGGCAGGCTACAGTCCATGGGGTGGCAGACATGACTGAGCGACTGAACACACACACACACACAAACACACACACGACTCCACCATCCCTACTGCTAATACTGAAACATCTGGGCAGAGTTATAGATACAGTCAAAGAGGATAAAGGTGATGTCAGAAGAGGCAGAGTGAGCCGGGGTCATAAGACAGGATGGGGCAGGAAGTAGAAATCCCAGAATACGGTAGGCAGCAGTACTGAGATGGCTCCAACTGGTCTACTCAGGCCTCCTCTGTGCCAGTTTGATTGGACATGGTTTCAAAGCAAGAAAGAAAATGCCAATGGAAACCAAAACAAAAGATAAAAGAGTAGGCTTTCCAAATGGGTGGACAGGGATCTGGCCTCCTGGCAGGGGCAGAGGCCAGCAGCCCGGGGAACCTGTCCCCAGACCAGCTGAGCCCTCTCTGTCCCTGCATCCGCTCCTTCCCACGGAGCTCAGCTGCACTCTCCACACCCTGAACCCATTTGGGGGATTTTTTTGGAGGGAGTCTGGCAAATTATAACACAAAAGAAATCAAAGAGGAGAAGGGGGAAAAATAAAATCATTTCTTCAGCATAAAAAATTATCCTTTGACTTTAGCCAAAGAATTTTTAAGCTCTATTCAGTCGTAAAATCTGTCCTCATGCCACCCACGTTTCACATTCCTCCCCCAACTCCTGTTGCAGCCCCTCCTCTCCCTCAGCTTCAGGTCCCCACCCCTCCCCTCCACTAATACCACCCCTCATCTGCCATCCCCGAACTCAAACCCAAGCATCCATCTGAAGCAAACATGAGGACCCAACAAAACACATTCCCTCTGATGGACATGGGTTTGAGCAAGCTCCAGGAGATGATGAAGAACAGGGAAGCCTGGCGTGCTGCAGTCCATGGGGTCGCAAAGAGTCAGGCATGACTTAGTGACTGAACAACAACTCACACACATTCATGTTTGTATACACACATACAGCTAGCCCCATTCCTCACTAAAACTCTTTTAGCATCCCACAGAGAGTCAGCTGTGGCACCAGCTCGCCCCACACCCTCTCCCAGTGAAACTGACAAGGCTCAGCTCCTGTTTCGGGGTAGTCATAGGGGATGGCTACTCCACCCGGTAACCCCGCTGGACCCAGGCTCATTGGACCCAGAGTCGCTAATACAAGGGCAATGACAATGACCCTGAGTGTGGTCAAGTAAATAGAAAGTTGGACATATCCATCTATTTCTTGCAAATTGTAGATGAGGGGCTTAGGCAAGATTTATTTCACTCTCACGGTCATGCCTGAGGTGGGCTGTGAGTCTGACTAGAAAGTTCCACTTCACATACCCTTGGACTGACTCTCTTACCCTCCTGCCTAACCCCTTTTCTTTGGAGGAGCAAGTGCCAGAAGATAAGCTTCTGAAACCAGTCAGGTTCTGGGGCCAGCATTCCCACCAGCCCTGGAGAGCTTTCACACAGATCTGTGTCCCGGAATGAGCCTGTTCAGTCTGCAGAAGGAAGTGTGATAATGCAGGAATGTGGCTCCGGTCTTGGGTCTCCATTCCCCAGGGACGGGAGAGAGCAAGAGAAGGGAGGAAAAGCAGAGCTAAAGGTCATGAGTAGTTGGGACTTGATAATGCCATCTGCCTGTGACACTGAAGTCACACGTGTTGATAGGGCTCAGAACTCGCGGCTCTCTGCCACCCACAAAGCCTGAAGCTGAAAGGTGGGTTATAGTTCTGGTCTTCAAGTGATCAGGAGCTTCTTCATAATGCTAACATCTGTACACTTCAAAAAAAAAAAAGGCACAACCTGAGAGTTATGAGTCAAGTTTTATTGGGGGCAACGTGAGGACTGCCGTCCAGGAGACAGCACCTCAGAGAGCTCTGAGAGACTGCTCCAAAGAGGTCCTGGGGAAGGACAGTGTATATGTGATTCTGGTGAAGGGAGAGTACATGCAGTCAAGCACATATATTTTTCCAGAAGGTTTCTGCTGGTCTCGTGAAGGTTTCTGCTAGTCATGAGCAATAGCCGTCACCATGAAAGATTTTAGTGCTTTTCTAGATTTGAGGAGATACAAGAATTAGGCTCATCAAATCGGCTCCTGAAAATATCGAACTATCTGAAAACCTGTCCTGCCAGTTTTCCCCCAAGCACAGAGGGCCTCATTTCTGCTCTCCACCCTGAACTCCTCTCAGAGAGTATTGAAGGTCAGCGGCTCTAGCAGCAGGTGACCTAATCCTTGCAGAGCTGGATGGCAAGCGCCCACGTGTAGCTGACACATCCCAGGGATTAAGGAACCACTGCCTCCCCAAACTGGACTACTCCACTTGGATTCACCTTGGGAATGTGACCTGTTAAACCAGAAAGGGAATGTCATACCCTTCCTCTTTCAACCCTGACGAGGCAAACTGATTTCATAAAGAGACGTACCTCTGACCTTTGGAGAAGTCTGGACACTTGTGAAATTTTGTCCTTTCTGTGTTTGGAACAGCCATAGCTGCTGCTAACAAAACCTGCAGGATTTCCTAAACCCTCCATGACGTGCCAGCTTTGGCAAGTTTCCTAGACCTAAGGAAGAGATAACGTGGAGAGGAAGGACATGTGAAAGGTGGCAGAAAGGCATGGGTCAAATATGCATGTTCATTTTAACGCATTCGTCTTGCGCCGTCCACACAGAACATTTTCCTGGAGAGAATACCTGTGAGATGTAAAGACCCGAGAATGAATTTCACCCCCTCTTCCTTCTTCCATTCACCAGTGCCCGGATTAGGAAATAACCAACTGGCTGAAGATCAGGTGGCAAGAAGAAAAAGGAAGCAAAGCAAGGGTCTGTATAATCTACCCCCTGCCCCTGCAGATCATCCTAGTGCTCCGACAAATTAGGAGGGACCCTTTGAAAGATGATTGTTGAGACTTCCCTGATGGTCCAGTGGTTAAGAAGCTGCCTTCCAGTGCAGGGGACGTGGGTTCCAACCCTGACCGGGAAACTAAGATCCCACAGGCTATAGGGGCAACGATGACCTGGCACAGCCATACTAATTAATTAACTAAATTTTAAGACTATATATGTATATTTTTTAAAAAGAAAGATGAATAATCTCAGACCATCTTATGGAGAGTCAGATTTTCTCATTATAGTTAATCAGTACAAGTATTGTTAGAATTCCAAAGAGGCTCAAGCATGTTCTCCAACCATCTCTTCTGATTCTAGGAGGTAAGCCCATGGTCAAGTGAACAAGATTCATCAAAAGATCAAGAGAGAAGGAAGGAAGGAAGGAGGGAGAGAGGGAGGGAGGAAAGTAAGCAGAAAATCTGACTCTGAGGTTTTTTAACTTGGTCCCAACCAATGAGAGTGTGATTTATACCACTTGTCAAGGCAGAGAAAGGCTGAAAAAGTCAGAGAGACTGACTAAGTGACCCTGTCCCTCCTGCCCACCTGTGATGTCCAGTCTAAGGCAAGAAGAGCCTGCTGGCGGTAATGTGTCAGTGGAAGAGGGAATCTTCTTTAGAGCTAAGCAGTTGCATCTCTTTTCATTCAGAGAAAAATGGTATCCAATTTCCAGAGGAAAGACCAGTCAAGAATTCAAGTGGATGCTCCCAAGACTGACGGAGAAAGCCCCTTAGTCATGCAGGCTTCAGAACTGCTATGAAAGCAGAGGAGAACAGCACTGAGGGCAAAGGTCTTTGAGAGCCAGACCCAGAAGGTCAAAGAGCATGGTAGGTATTTGTCTCTTGGGCCACCCAACATCCAAACACTCTCCTACTGGGGGAGGAAACCCCAAATTAGGTGAAAAACAGGCCTTCTTCCTTTGGGATCTACAGCTAGAGCTGAACTTACTGCGCCACAAGGTCACCTGACAAAGCAGGAAATGGAGAAGAATGTTCACAAAGTTCTTTTCCAGGCCCAGGATTCTGTGAATCGTTTGTTTTCCCTCATGAATCCCACTTAACAACAGTATTAGTCAGAGCTAACTACTGAACAGGTGGACAGCCTTCTGCTCAGCACTGTATCCACCTTCTATCCACATCCATGGATTCAACCGACTACGGATTGAAGATATTCACACACACACACCCCATACACCACACACAAATTCCAGAAAATTCCAAAAAGTGACACTTGAATTTGTCTTTCACTGGCTAGTATTTACATGGTCTTTACATTGTTTTCAAACCACTTGCATAGCGTTTGCATTGTATTTACACAGACTTTACTTTTCTGGGCTCCAAAATCACTGCAGATGGTGACTGCAGTCATGAAATTAAAAGACGTTTTGCCCCTTGGAAGAAAAGTTTTGACCAACCTAGACAGTATATTAAAAAGCAGAAACATTACTTTGCCAAATAAGGTCCATCTAGTCAAAGCTATGGTTTTTCCAGGAGTCATGTATGGATGTGAGAATTGAAATATAAAGAAAGCTGAGTGCTGACAAATTGATGCTTTTGAACTGTGGTGTTGGAGAAGACTCTTGAGAGTCCCTTGGACTGCAATGAGATCCAACCAGTCCATCCTAAAGGAAATCAGTCCTGAATATTCATTGGAAGGACTGATGTTAAAGCTGAAACTCAGGTACTTTGGGCACCTGATGCGAAGAACTGACTCATTCGAAAAGACACTGATTCTGGGAAAGGTTGAATGCGGGAAGAGAAGGGGATGACAGAGGATGAGATGGTGGGATGGCATCACCGACTCAATGGACATGGACATGAGTTTGAGCAAACTCCGGAAGTTTGTAATGGACAGGGAGGCCTGGCATGCTGCAGTCTATGGGGTCTCAAAGAGTCAGACACGACTGAGCGACTGAACTGAACTGACCACTGTATTGGATATTGTGAGTAATCTAGAGATGATTTAAAGTGTGTGGGAGGGTGTGTGTAGGTTATTTTCTGCCCCGCTCTATACCAGGCACTGGAGGATCTGCAGATTTTGGTGCCCGCGGGGGTCAGGAGCCAATGCCCACAGACACCAAGAGGTGCCGCATAGAGTTATGCCATTCAAGCCTATCAAACCCTTATCAGCGTGTTCTCAGGGAGCTGTACAGTAGCCAAGTACTCGGTCTCACGGGGACCAGGACAAGGCTGGGTGAACGTATGGAGTGGCCTGAAAAGGCAGCCAAGTGAAGCCAAGCAATTGGATGCAGGGGTTTTTTTGCCAGAAGAGATGAGGAACAAGCCAGGGGAGAAATAGGAAGGGAGGTCACAGTTGTTGAACATTCCCCTGTGAATCCTCACAAAACCATGTAAGCAAGGCCCAGTTGTCCCCATTTTACTGGGAGGAAAGCCAAGACCCAGAGAAGTGAGGGAATTCACCCAGGGTCCTGCCGAAGGAGGTGGAGTCCCAAAGCCCAGGTCTGTTTGGTTATGGAGCTGGGCCCCCAGGGTGAGGAAGGTGTGACTGGAGGGCACAGTCCCTAGAGCCAAACCTCTGACCTACCGGTATCCTGGGGCCTGTTCTCCTAAAGGAAATGAAGAGTCTGTAAGCAAATCAGATCACCCAGGCAGTCAAAGCAAGCTTGCAGTTTCCCAGGGGCCCTCTAGGGTTCTCTACACGGACCTACCAAGGCTGAGAATCGCACAGGCAAAAAGAGCCCAGGATCTGGAGGCCAAGAACTTGAATGCAAGGCCCCCATCCACATTTTGCTGGCTGGTGATCTTGAAAATTGTAAAGCATGAAGCAAATTCCGTGATCATGGGTGATCTGAGAAACCCGGCCTCAGAACACGGTCAGATACTATCTGGTCCTGAATAGTGATCCCTTCCAGCACATCAACAGCCTTCAAAAATGACAGCACATCTCAGCTACGCCTGACCCAGCCTCTACGAGCTTCCTGGTCTGTTTATTTGCCCTGAGCATCTGCTTGGTTGGAGAAACACAGCAAGGATATCCTTGTGCCTGCAAACTTCCCCTTCAGCTGGACAGTTGGGCCAGAGAGCAGGGTTCCCAGGAGTAGAGATGCTCAACAAGGCGCAGATGGCCAGCTGACCCAGGCCATCGCACTCCACGTGCCGGAGGTTGAGCAACAGCACAGGCAGCTGCCCCTCCCCATGGCTGCGCTGACCCCTCTTGCGAAGAGCTCACGGCTGGGACAGGCATCGCTCCTCCACCCTCTGCCCCCTTCCCACACTGGCCAGTTCAGCACCGCTGTTGTCATGAGGGTATGAAGCCTGGACTGTACTCAGCTGTAGGAGCTGTGCATGTTGGTAGGGGGCGTGGGGGGCCTGGATGGACGCCACCCTCTGTGAGCTAGGATGGACGGTCCAGGGTGAGCACAGGTTCCCAGGCCTGGCCCGGGCTGACCGGACATGAGTATCTTCTCTCCCCAGTGTCCCTGCCCAGGAGGTGCTGATAACTTTACTTGGAACACTTCCACTACCCTCTCCACCCCAACACAGAGACAGACACAATCTTGGACAGACAACCTGCTCTCTCTGACTCCTGGGGCGGAGTTTTTCTTATTTCAAATCTCCTCTTGCACCCTGTATCCACCTGGGGACCCACTCCAATATTCTTGCTTGGAAAGTTCCATGGACAAAGGAGCCTGGGAGGCTATAGTCAATGGGGTCCCAAAGAGTCAGGAGTGATTGTGCATCCACGCACATATATAGCCAAGGGAGTATAGGTACTGTATGATATCCTATAAAGCATGTATGTATATATTTACATGTTACATATTAATAAATACATGTTGATAAGAGTGTGTGTATATATATATATATATATATGTTGTTTATATATATATGTGAAAGTGTTAGTCACTCAGTTGTGTCCAACTCTTTGTGACCCATGGACTGTAGCCCACCAGGCTCCTCTGTCCATGTGATTCTCCAGACAGGATATATACATATTATATATATGGGCTTCCCCAGTGGCTCAGACAGTAAAGAATTTGCCTGCAATGTGGGAGACCTAGGTTCGATCCCTAGGTCAGGAGGATCCCCCGGAGAGGGGAATGGCAACCCACTCCAGTATTCTTGCCTGGAGAATCCCATGGACGGAGGAGCCTGGCAGGCTACAGTCCATGGGATCCCAGAGTCGGACACACTGAGGCAACTTAGCACACATGCATATATATATACTATTAATTTTCTATTTCTATATATTATACAGTAATAGATTAGCATGTTATTAGTACTGATACTATATTATGTTCTAATAAATATACCATTGATATTTTCCAGGATGAAAAATATCATATCCTGTCTTCATCTGTTTGGTGGTCTGCCTGCTTCACTAGATGGAGAGCTCTATAAGAGCAGGAACCACGACTGTGGTTTTGACCCACCCCAAAAGCCAGGCTCTGGAATCCAGGTGCTTAGGAACCAACTGATGAATGAATAAAAACCAAAACACGGTCTGCCCACCCCAGCACATATACGATCAACTGAGGCAGAAGAGTCCACTCGCCACCCACTCCTCCCCAGTCTCTCAAGTTCTCCTGCAGAATCTCAAGCAGAATGTTCCAGCAGAGGCCTGGCTTTAATTTTCAGAGATAAAGAGAGCCAAGTGCTGGAGAAATGCCTTATCCGGGTTTCCAAGCCTTTCCTCCTTATTCCCTCAAGACGCCCATTCCGGCCTCCCTCCCAGGCCCCTCCCAGGCTGTCTCCACCCCTGGGCGGCCCTCCTTTCCCACACAGCCTAGGACCCAGGAGCAAAGCAGCCACCTCAGAGCAGGGAGGGCAGGTGCCACTCCCACACCCGCAGCCCCTCAGCACCCGCTGGCTCCGCTGGGAGTACTGCCTCCAACACCCAGAGTATCACGCAAACCCCAGCCTCCACGGCCTGCAAGGCTGGAGGGACCACACACAGCAGGACATGCGCCCCCCACCCTTGGGCCTCATCCCTCCCAGGCCTCACACAGACACCCACCTCACGCACTGCACCCTCTGCGCTTCTCAGGGGTACCCTGTCACCTCTGCCCTGGATGCAGACAACGCTGCCAAGGACATGGTGCCCTTAACACTGTCACTTCCTGGGTCTGCACCACCTCCTCTCTGCCATTCGTCACCAGCAGAGCAGAAAGGAGGCAGGAGCCCTGAGCACAATACCACCTTTAGGCTCCATCACCTCCGAGAGAAACGTGAAATGTAAGTGAGCCCTACACGTCAGGTCCTACACATGCTAGGCACTTTCTACAAGTGAAGAAAACACTGCTATTCCTCCTTTTTATGGCAAGAAAGATGAGGTTTATGGTACAAGTTTTGACAATGTTCTTGGTGGAGCATCCTTGAACCCAACTCTCGGTTCCCCCAGAGCAGCTCCACCTTGGTGTGCTTTATATACAGACTCTAAACAAACTTTAGATTGAAGAAAGGATGCCACAGCGGGACTTCCCTGACAGTCTAGTGGCTAAGATGTCAAGCTCTCAATGTAGGGGAACTGGGTTTAACCCTTGTGGGGGACTAGATCCCATATGCCACGATAAAGATCTCTCATGCCACAATGAAAACCCAGCACAGCCAAATAAATATCTAAAAAAGAAAAAGATTGTCATGGCTATAAACTCATGTTCACGCAGTTCCTATATCTGTTGCACATCTGAATATATGGGGTCAACCTGGATGAAGTTTCCACCCCACCTTCTTCCCACTCCTTCAACCCTCTCTACATGCTCTCTACATGTACACCTGACACACACACACACACACAGACACACACATACATGTGCGTGCATGTGCACAGGAGTCCTCTCAAGACCAGGCTTGATGTTCTTGGAGAGTAAGGAGCTATTTGGAAAAGCTATGCTGAAAAGGCAAAAGCTATGCTGAAAAGGCAAAAGCTATGCTGAAAAGGCAAAAGAAGCCAGGGTGGCCATCAGCCTTGGCTCTGGGGCGAACACTTTCACTGGGCAGGATGTTCATGCTTCCAGCATCACTCTCCTGGCTTAGCTGAACCACAGCATTCTGCAACCCCCTCAGAGCCTGGGGTCACTCCATCCTTGGGTGTCCGCTGCACACCCAGAAGTCCATGTTGGGAAATGAGGGTGGAGGGGAGAACAGATGCAATCCCAAGGATATTGTTGGGAAATAGAGGAATCTGTGGTGTAAACACTCCACTCAAGTTCGTCTTCCCATAAAAGCCCAGTGCTAGAGAGGAGGGTGCATCTGACATCCTGTGAGCTGCCATTAGACCCCACTACATGCAGAAGCCAGCACTTTTGCCCAAAAGAAAGCTTTCCCATCTACAAGGACCTGACCATCTCACTGGAGAGATAAGACCACACACAGCTGCCCACAGAGGGGCATGTGGCAACCCAAAGCAGCGTGTGGTCAATACCAAGGGAAGAAAGGAACTCAGAGGAGAGATAGAGACCTCAGGATGCCATCATGGTGAGATGGGACTTCATGAGTTCATTAAACACTCAGGCAGGAAAAGGATGGATGGGAAGCAATTCAGGGGGCAAAAAGAAGCCTCAATGAGGCTAACTTGGGAATGAGGCATAAGTGGTCAGAGGATGCTGAGTAGAGTCCCAGAGCTGCATTTGCGGGATGCTGAGAATAAACACCAGCATCACCAAGAGCACATCCAAGTGATGATTTAGTATCAGGCAACTGTCAATTTATATAAAGGATTTATATAAAGGATGTCTCCCTATTTCTAATCATCCTGTGAGGCAGGTAGGGTCATCCTGGTTTTACAGAGGAGGTAGGTGAGGTCCACTAGTCATGTATGGATGTGAGAGTTGGACCATAAAGAAGACTGAGTGCCAAAGAACTGATGCTTTTGAACTGTGGTGCTGGAGAAGACTCTTGAGAGTCTCTTGGACAACAAGGAGATCAAACCAGTCAATCCTAAAGGAAATCAACCCTGAATTGGAAGGACCGATGCTGAAGCTGAAACTCCAATACTTTGGCCACCTGATGTGAAGAGCCAACTCACTGGAAAAGACTGATGCTGGGAAAGATTGAAGGCAGAAGGAGAAGACGGCAACAGAGGATGAGACGGATGGATGACATGTCCAATTCAGTGAACATAAACTTGGGCAAACTGTGGGAACTGGTGATGAACAGGGAAGCCTGGCATGCTGCAGTCCATGGGGTGGCAAAGGGTAGGACACAGCTTGGCGACTGAACCACAGGCTTAGCTCAGGGAGCTCAAGTCACCTGCCGAAGGCCCCATTCCCGCCCCTCTCCTTCCCCCAAACAAAACCTGAGCTTTCTCTTCCCAATTCCCTGTGTTATTTGGGCCCAAACATCATAGTTTCCACAGCAGCCAGAGGAATACTCTCATGAAGGCAAATTTAATGCTAAGATTCATCCTAATTGTTTTCCCACAGCCAAATTTACCTAAGCTACTTCTTTCTCCATCCATCTCATTCACTCATTCATGTAGTAAACCCATGACCCGAAGGAAATACATGTTAAAAGTCTTAGATTTCAGTTAACTGTTGACTTAAATTATGATCCTCAAAGAAAGGGTCAGATGGAGCCAAAACTGAATTAAGCAAATGGACTTGAGGTACGAGAAGGAGATAAAGACAGAAGTGCAGCTCCAGACCGTGGCTGGGCAGCACCATGAGCCCAGGTGAGCGAAGGTGTGGCTGCAGCGGGCACTGAGCCACAGTTTCCCAGACCCACGGGAGTGAGGTGGAGCTAGGGGAGGGGGGAGGTGTCAGAAGAACAGGAATACCTGACAGGAATTTTCCTGGAATTCCTGGAAGCAGTGGGGCCCTGGGATGGGGACACTTAGTCTGGTTTTCTCCCTGTTTCAGAACCAGACCTTGATGTGCAGCCTGGTTCCTCCCCTCCCTCTACCTCGATGACCTAGAGGCAGGGGGGAGGAGGTGGGGGCTGCAGGGAATCCAAGCACCCGCCTCCTCTGCCCTCAGCTCCACCCTCCTCACCTGCAAGAGCAATTCAAGGCTGAGCTGAAGGCCAAGCGACCTTACCATCTGGCCTCCAAACCAGCATCCTCCTGAGATGGCAAGGAGGCATCGTTAATAATTACGTGGGACGACAGCTGTAACTGGAGCTGGGAGGTGAGGCCATTGGCCCCCTGGTTACAGGGCTCCCGGCAAAGTCTATGCATGGTTGGCTTTGAAGAATGTACCTTTTAAGGAAAATCAGTTAATTCCACGTATAGCAGAGAAGTTCTCCCAGGGACTTTTTGGAAGCCCCTAAATATGTAAGGTTTACTGTCAGAGAAAGTAGGTAGAGGAAGGCGGGGATTAAGCTCACTGAAACTCAGAAACATATCATGACAATGATTCTGTTGAGAGCTGGGTCACACTGGTGCCGTCTCCCAGAAACCCCTCCCCTGGATGGTTCTGGGTTAGAATTGGCCCAAAGTGGGACTTCAAGAGGTTTGGAGGCAGAAATGGAGCAGAGCCTCTGCTCCATCAAGCCTGTCGCAGGTGTCCCTGCAGGCCTAACTCTTCTCCTGAATGCTGTTTCTGTCTCCATCAGGGGCCTGGCCATCAGATGCTTAGCTTCCGGTGGACTTGCCCACACCTCCTTCTTCATGAGGCTCTTTCAGCAACTGGGCTTCTCCAACTGGCCACACTTCCAGCTCTGCCTGGTGCCTGTCATGTCATGTCATATAAAGATTCATTCCTATGCAAAATCTCTTCTCTCGTAACTCCCACAATGGTGGATCTGCTTCTCTGATTAAACCCTAACTGACAGGTAGAAAGAGTGGACTCTTTAAATATCTGGACAGGTGGCAGTTTACATGCCAAGGCACACTTGCCTCTCGCTATTCCCACAAATAGTGGCGACTCTAAGGCTAGCCTCAGAGGAGAGCTCACAAGACAGGGCTGGGAGGAGAGGAAACCTGTCCAGGCTCAGGAGCACGGATTTCTGGAACCAAAGCCAGTTGTGCCAACTCAACACTACCACGGGCGAGTGGACAACTTTCCTGAGTCTCAGTTTTCTCCTCTGTAGTTCCTGTTGTTCTACAACACTCAGCTGCACCAAAGGGCCAACACACAACTGGACTTCACTGCCCATTTCTCTGAACCAGCCACCCCCGTGACTCTCCATGCCGGCCACCAACCCCACATCCAAGGGGCAGCAGCTGGGAAAGGAAGACCCACCAAAGCCAAACAGGCAGGGGCTGGGCAGGTGGAGGAGGCATCAGAAGGAGCCAGAAAGGAGATGGGCAGGGGGAAGCATCTGCAGGAGAGAGGCAGCCCCACATGGCCCTTCCCAGGCTGCCTGCCAGGAAGCATCCAAGGATGGATTTTGGAGCAGAGAGTCACATTTTGAGATGTCCATTTCATTCGAGGCCAGCCTCATGTGCACCACTGTGGTTTCAGAGAGCTGACACACTGCCCACCACCTGCCGTGCCTGCTCCTCCAGCCTGATGGGTGGCCTATCTGCCCAGGTGTCATTTCTCCTCCTGCAGATCCCTACGGGATTCCGTCAGCCCCAGCCTGCATCCTACCTTTCCCTAAACAGGAACCAAGACCACATGGGTTGCCTGAGAGCTGGGGCTCTGAACTGACATGCATGCCGAGACTCCTTAAGCCCTGAGGACGATACAGGAGCTCAGGTTCTGAGCAGGTGTCATTCATCCTGGGGGGAAATGGGCAGGGGATGGGGACTACGTGTCCAAAGGCAGAGCCCTTAAGGAGCCGAGGGTGTCCTTCGGCCTCCTTAGAGGACAGTCCTTCCACTAGGTGGTTTGGCCTCTGCAACATGGACTCTTCACAGGACACTCTGTGGGTGGACCACACTTCTCAACAGACACCCAGACAGGTTGGGGGAGGCCAACCCTGTGCCCAGGGATCAAACTCATCAGGCTCTGATTGATGACTCTGGCACCAACTGACAACACCCCAATTCTGACTCTGGGTTCTGGGATGCATCTGTGGCTGATTGAATCAACAAGTGCAATTTGCCTCGGGACCCTTGAGAGATCTCCACTCCAGAACATATTTGGCAACCTGAGTCCCTACACCGTCTTAGAACTCAGCACCTCAAAGTTTTCCCACCCAAATCTATCTTCTGTCAACACAGAGTCAAGCAGATCAAGACTCCACTCAGCCCTGATGCCCTTGTAACCCTCCCAGAGAGGTGACTGGTCAAGACCAGTGGTTCATGGGGCTCCCAGACCAACAGCATCGCATCACCCGGGAACTTGTTCAAAAGGCAAGTTATTAGCTCCCACCTGCTGTATCAGAAATTCTGGGGGTGGGCCCACCACTCTGTAGTTTAAGAATCATTGGTCTATTTGATATTTCTCCTTCTCTGTTTGACTTACTTCACTCACTATGACATTCTCTAAATCCATCCATGTTGCTGCAAAAATGACATCCCTTATATGTGGAATCTAAAAAGAAATGATACAGATGAATTTACATATAAAACAGATAGACTCACAGACTTTAAGAACCAGCTTATGACCCAGGGGAAGATTAGGGGGAAGGATAGTTACAGAGTTTGAGATGACAGACACACACTGCCGTATTTTAAAAGGGTGACTAACAAGGAGCACAGGGAACTCTGCTCAAGTTATGTGGCAGCCTGGATGAGAGGAGGGTTTGGGGGAGGATGGATACCTGTGTATGTACGGCTGAGTCCCTTTGCTGTCCACCTGAAACTATCACGACATTGTTCACTGGCTATACCCCAACACAAAAGTGAAAGTTTTTTTTTTTTAAAAAAAAGGACCACTGGTCTAGACTTATGATTTCCTCTCCTCCAATCAGAGGGAGAATATAGAAGTGCAGCTACTGGAGGCAAGAAGACTGGGCAGAGCCCTGGCACCCTGCTGCAGTCTGGGGCACTTGACGAAGGTAAGCAGAAGGTCAGCTTGCTCTCTGATGAGCAAGGAGGGAGTGTGGCTTTTCCCCAGCTGCAGAAGCTTGGGCATTAGTCCCCCTGTGAGCCTAATCCATCCCCAGAGGAGCCTGACCATATGTCCCTGCAAACACAGCTTGCTCTACTGCATAGCAGATGTTCCCAAGAGCCAAGCCGCTTGAATAGAGTTAATGGGCAGCCATAAATCATCAGCTGGAGCCACGAGGAGGCTGCAGGGGAGATGAGGCCACTTGGACTGAACTCCAGCATGGAACTAGGTGTGTGCTCCGCTGGAGCCAGCGTGCAGGACAGCAGCCAAGCAGGGAAGGATGGCAGAGCGGGTCCCTGTGCCCACTCAGAGCTCAGGCTGAGCTACACTACTGGGGAGACCCGGAGTGGGGAGCACAGAACCCAACTGGCCAGGTCCTACTCAGCTGCTCACCCAGCTGCCTAGCCCAGGGATCAGAAAGGGCACTTTACACCCCACTTCCCTCCTCTCTTTGCCAAGGTTCTCACAGAGGTTTTTCCCCAGGAGGTCATAAGTGAGTAGGAGAGGTGGGTGAGGAAGGGAGCCCAAACAGGAAAAGGTCCTGGGAAGCTCCAGGACACCAGGAGCCTGGAGGGGAGCCTTCTCTATCACCACCCCTCTCTCCTCTGAGGTGCAGCTTCCCCCAGCTTTGACATGAGCTTGATGCTGGATACACCACTGACTTCCAGGCTGAGGCTCCCTGTGCTCCCCAGCCCAGGGCAGCAGGGCAAGTGCCAAGCTCTGGACACAGTTCAGCTGGGACACAGTTCAGCTGGGACAGAGTTCAGTTTTGGACTGGTTCTCCAAAACTGTGGGGAGGAGGGTAAACTTGGTGGGGTAACCATGCCCAGCCATTTGTCAGGAGGGCACAGAGGGAAGAAATCAGCCAGGATATAGCAGGAAGGGAATGTAACCCAAATTAAAAGGATTTAAATTCTGGGCCAAATAAATGTATGAAAGGCTCCTGAAATTAAAGTTTCAGCAGACGAATCCATATAATAAAGATTGGTACCACCAGGAGTGTGAGACAACTCCTCTATGTGCAACTTCCAGGACAAACTGCACCTCTCTGGGCTGCTTGGGCAGATCAGTGATTCGGAACGAAGACCAAGAGTTGTGGGAAAAAATGCCAGAAGAAATTTCTGCGGGGAGGGGTGTGGCTGAGCTACAATTCTCCCCCTTTCCTTACTTGGGTGAACTTCTAACCCCAAAGCTAGAAGTGGCTGCTAGGAGATTCCTCTGAAAACCTACGCTGTGTTTTGTGCCACCACTGTAAATGTAAGGGTTTCCCAGGTGGCACTAGTGGGAAAGAACCTGCTGGCCAATGCAAGAGATGTAAGAGATGCAGGTTTGATCCCTGGGTTGGGAAGATCCCCTGGAGGAAGGCACAGCAACCCACTCCAGTATCCTTGCCCGGAGAATTTCATGGACAGCGGTGGGATCTCCTGGCAAGAATCCTGAAGCAGGTTGCCGTACCCTCCTCCAGGGGATCTTCCCAACTCAGGGATCGAACCCCAACCTCATGCATTGCAAGCAGATTCTTTACCATCTGAGCCACCAGGGAAGCCCCCTTGGAGAAGATAAAGAGACCTGGTGTGGCGTCACTTCTGAGAAAGTGAAAATTGGGGTGCACCCACATGTCTGCTCACATGTGGCTAGATTTCCCTGGAACCTACAACTTCTATCTCTTTGATGCCTAACCTTCCCCCTCCCCTGTGGCTGCTTCCCTAGAAGAAGCAGGTCCCATGCAGGAAAGAGGGTTAAAAGTGGGCTTTCAGCTCCGGCCAGAGACAGAGATGTGATGCGTGAAGGGTATTCATTTTTTTTTTCTTCACCACATACTCTGCAGTCATGACTGCACTTTAAAGAGAATATCAGGTTGGTGGAGTTGGTTAAGATCCAAGACAAATGTTAGCTGTTTGTTTTTAAACCAGACCTCCTGAGCGACAACCCCAGCAAGCTTTTGACAGGGAAAACCTCCTCCTACAGGCATGGGGACAGCCAGAGGCTTCCTTAGGCTGAGGAAGACTTTCTTTTCTAGTTTAGAGGTACAAACAAAGGTACAAACAAAGCTAGGTACTAGTTAAATAATTGGTTGAACTTTTAAAACAAATGCAAGTTCCTACGAGGAAGTAGACTCTTTATAAGGTGTGGAGACTGTAAAAAAAAAAAAAAAGGGAGAAACATCCCTGAGATCCTGGGTATAGAAACACTCAACACCATCACCATCGTCGATCGGCAGAATCTCTTTGGTATTTACGGAACACTCCACCCAAAAATAGCAGAATACATAGTCTTTTCAAGCTCCCTCAGAACATATACCAAAATAAACCATATCCTGGGCCATTAAACAAACCTCAACAAATTTAAAAGAACTAAAATCATATAGTGTGTTCTCCAACCACAATGGAATCAAAGTAGAAATCAACAATAGAAAGATAATAAGGAAATAGACAACAGACTTCTAAATGATCCATCGGTCAAAGAAGAAGTCTCAAGAGAAATCAGAAAAGACATTGAAATGAATGAAAATGATAATATAACATATCAAAATTTGTAGAACAGAAATAAAGCTGTACTTCAGTAGAAATTTAGAGAATGAAATGATACATTAGAAAGCAGTGTGAGTCTCAAATCTATCATCTAGGCTCCCACTGCAATAACCTCAGGGGGGAAAGAACAAAATAAACCCAAAGAAAGTGGAGGGAAGGAAACAAAACCTATACACAAATGTTTATAGCAGGGTTTTTCACTTGAGCACAGTTGCTGAAACACACTGCAGCACAGCCATACCGTGGAATGTAACTCATAACAAAGAGGAACAAACTACTGATGAGCGGTTGCCCGTGGCTAAGGAGGGGGTGGACCTTCCCTGGTGGCTCAGCGATAAAGAATCTGCTTCCCAATGCAGGAGATGCGGGTTTGATCCCTGAGTTGGGAAGATCCCCTGAATACTGAAGAAAATGGTAACCTTCAGTATTCTTTCCTGGGAAATTCCATGGATAGAGCAGCCTGGAAGCCTACAGTTCAGTTCAGTTCAGTCACTTAGTTGTGTCCGATTCTTTGAGACCCCTTGGACTGCAGCACGCCAGGAGTCCCTGTTTATCACCACCTCCCGGAGTTTACTGAGACTCATGTCCATTGAGTCGGTGATGCCATCCAACCATCTCATCCTCTGTCATCCCCTTCTCTTCCCGCCTTCAATCTTTCCCAGAATCAGGGTCTTTTCAAATGAGTCAGTTCTTCACATCAGGTGCCCAAAGTATTGGAGTTTCAGCTTCAACATCAGTCCTTCCAATGAACACCCAGGACTGATCTCCTTTAGGATGGACTGGTTGGATCTCCTTGCAGTCCAAGGGACTCTCAAGAGTCTTCTCCAACACCACAGTTCAAAAGCATCAATTCTTCGGCGCTCAGCTTTCTTTATAGTCCAACTGTCACATCCATACATGACCACTGGAAAAACAATAGCCTTGACTAGACGGACCTTTGTTGGCAAAGTAATGTCTCTGCTTTTTAACATGCTCTCTAGGTTGGTCAAAACTTTTCTTCCAAGGAGTAAGCGTCTTTTAATTTACAGTACGAAAAGGCAAAAAGACATCTATAGTTCATGGGGTCGCAAAGAGTTGGACATGATTTTTTGACTAAACAACAAAAGAGGGGGTGAGAGTGAAATGAAACCACATAAAATACCAGCGTGAAGATCGCTTAGTGATGCTGGACATGCTCTGTATCACCATCAGTATCCTGGCTGTGATATTAGAGTTTTGCAAGATGTTGTTGTTGGGAAAACTAGATAAAACGTACATGGGCTTTCTCTGTATGATTTCTTATAACTACCTGAAATCTATGTCTATCTCAAAATAAAAATATAGTGAAAGGAGAGCTGGAGAGATCCAGAAGTGCCTTATAGAGGATCCTGAAGTCACGGTTGCAGGGGATGCTAAACACCAGCTGTCCGAGCCACCTTACTTGCCCTGTCCAAAGAACCAAGTGAAGCCAATTCTACCTCAGGAGTGCAAGGGGCATTGAGGGTCAGGCTGAAGGAAGGGGGTACATACAATTGCTTTCAAAGGAACCAGACAAAGAATAAGTCCTACACCAGACCACAGCAAGGCAGACATCCAAGGGGAAAAGACACCCATGCTCCAAAATGCCTAATTCAAGTTCATCCCTGAAAGATGGGCACAGGTTGGAAAGGGCAGGAAAGTTGGGGGTAGGTAGGCTGACACTTTGATAGCCATGGATACAAAGAGCAGCTCCTTGTGACATGGTCTGCCTTGTACCAGCTGTCCCTGAGCCCTAGTTGGTTTCTCAGCACCTCCTTAAATTATCTGAGATGCTGGGTAGCCTCTGTGCATTGCCACTTTTTACCCTAAGTTAGCTCAAGATAATTTCCCTTCAAAATAAAAATAAGCACTGCCCCCAAATACCGAGGCTTGGACTCTGGCAATTTAAATACCATGAATTAAATAGCTGGCACCTAAGGACAAATTCAACCCCTCCTTCAAATGCCATAAAGCCATAGGACCTGCTTCAACACAGAGAGACAGAAGGGCGGACTACAACAGTAATAATGACTTCCACCTGGATGATGTGGGGACCCTGTCTTCCTCTCTTTGCACAGATTTCATCCTCTGCTACGTGGAGGCCACAGTGAGATAGGAGGGTCTATGTCTATACCTCCTCTTCCCTTCGAGAATCAACTGAAATGCCAACCACCCACACCAAGTCTCCCCTCGATCATCTTCAGATACCTTCTCCCTCCTCTCAACCCCTAAAAACTTTATCTAAAATCCTGCCTTTTAAATTAATTTTTTTGGAGTACAGCTGCTTTACAATGTTGTTTTCATTTCTGCAGTACAGTAAAGTGAATCAGGTAGACGCGTGCATACAGCCACTCCCCTTTGTATTTCCTTTCCACTTAGGTCACCACAGAGCACCGAGCAGAGTCCCCTGAGCTATGCAGCATGTTCTCGTTGATTGTCTAGTTTATACACAGCCTCAGTAGTGTGTACGCCTCAATCCCAATCTCCCAGTTCCTCCCACCCTCCCTCCCCACATGGTGTCCACATATTTGTTCTCTACCCTGTGTCACTATGCCAGCTTTGCAAATAAGATCACCTCTACCATTTTTGCACACTTCTTATCTTGTATTAGGAGAACACATCTGATATTCACTACTAACGTGGAAATTCCCTAAGGACATGTGTTTGTTTTGCATTTATTTGTCCACCCATAGTGCCCAGTGTGACACTGATAAAGTGGGCAGTGAGTATTTGCTGAAAGAAAAAACCAAGGACAAATTGAGATCATTTGTTCCAGATGAGGAAGCTCTTCTTAAAGTATAAAATAAAAAAGTTACGAAGTGTCAAGGCATGGTACATATCTAAGGTCTGGTCATTTCCCCCCTCCTACTTACCGTGGGATACGGGCCTGGTACTCTCACCCCTTTGGCATCTCACAGACAAGGCTCTGTAAACAGGGATCATAGGGAAGGTGAGGTTGCTTTGTTTGCTTTTGTTTTTAATTTCTACCACTCTTAATTTCAAAGGAATGAAACTGAAGGTTGGGTACAATAAAACCCTAAGTCCCAGGCATATAAAGATAAAATTGAGAAATCAGAAATGTATTGAGGAAATGGGGAAGATAAACTAAGTGGTACCTTGGGTGAAAGTCACCAAGATTGGGCTCTAAATTGAGTGCTAAGCTTCCTGGTAGCCAAGGCAAAAAGGCAAAGTGGTAGTGTTCTTAGTTCTCCTTGTCATAAAAAAAGATCCTACCAGATATTGGGAAAGATAAACCCTTTCCGGGAGCTGCCTTTGGCAGGAATGACGGTGTCCTTCCCTTTAAAAGGCTGATGAAAAACGTTGTAGGCAACATCCTCAACTGCCCCCTCTCCAAGCCAGCAATGCTGAGGACCAGCCTCTCACCCTGGGAGGCCCTGCTTCTGGGGGGGCATCAGAAAAGGCTTCAGTAAAGAGCAGGCCCCCAGCCGACCCACCAGCCCCAAGCAGCTGCAAAATTGACCAGTCACGTCATTATTTAATGCTGTCTGACTGGGTGTAGGAAAATGCCTGCCTGAAACAACTATTTCCCATTTGGCATGAGGTTCGGCTGTCCTGACAATAAATTGCCACTGGATTAAGTTCTCTACTAAAATAGATCATGTCTCCTGAGTGTAAAAAATAAGCTATGATAATAAACCATGATAATCACTGTGTCAGGAGAGCATGTGGAAATTCATTTTAAAAGTCATCAATTGCTTGCAAGCTAAAGACAAGAGTGTTGCAAAGAGACAGGTGAGAACTGGGGCGGTGGCAGGAGTAGGGGGCACTGGGGGCAGACAGAGCTCAGGAAACAACAGCAGCCAGAAGTCAGGGCTCTTTGAATCTGGGTGACAGGTTACCCAGCCTTTCATTGTTCTATTCAGCCTGCTTTTGTGTGTTTGAAAATACCCATATTTAAAAAGAAAACAACTTTAAACCTAAGAGCGTTGCAATTTATACTGCAAGATTCTGGCCATACAAAGTGGTTTGAACACTGTAAAGCCCTCCCTGGGTTACCCACTAGTCACTCATTGCCACTGCTGCGACTCAGCTCTAGGACGCCCTAAGTGGCTTTCCCAAGTTCACACACCGGTCTGGTCCCAGTCCTGGCTGAGGACACCCGGGGGCCCACTGGACTCTGAGTGCTCCGAAAGGCATCTCAAACAATGAACTGTCTGTTTCCAGTCCAGTGGTGGCCTGGGAGAGCTGGTCTCAGCTCCTTCGATGGCTGCAGTAAGAAACTTTAACCCTCAGTGGAGGCAAAGGAACGTGGGGAACCCTGAGCCTCCCTGGAGTGGGAGAAGGAAAACGTGGCCTTGGCCCCAGCACCGGTGGCCCTGGGATGGGAGGAAGGAAAGAGAAGGAGCAGGAATCAGAGGAGGGCAGGGATAACTCTTCTATCCAGCCAAGGCCTCTCTGCCTGCAGGCTCCTGAGCTAGGAACTAGAGTCAAGAGGGGTGATCTAGCAAGGAGAAGCCCAGAGTGGAGGAGGGGCCCCCGCAGAGGGAGGGGACAGGCTGAGACCTGGAAACCAGGAGGTCCTCAGGGGTGGGTGAACTCTGTGCAGCCTCGCCTCCCAGAGCCGGATGCAGAGAGACTGGCGGGCGCACGGCCAGCCCGAGCCTGGGGCCTCTGACACAATCTGATGCCATCAGTGCAGGGAAGGGGCACACGGGCAAGCAGCGGGCACAGAGAAGAGAGGAGCTCTGGGCTGACCTCTCTGCACCCCCTAGCAGCCCCCCTGCCCCAGCAGCAGCCAGCTCACTCCTGCTCCATTTGAAGAGAGCAGGAGAGGACTGTGCTTTGATTTTTCCTAAAACAAACACTGGGCTGAGGAAGGAGATAAGCTGCACCCAGGCTGGCCCGGGCTCCCGGGTGTGCGGGAAGTCACACTTCATATTTCCACCATGCGGGCCCCGGGGAGCCCCCCACTCGCCCCTTCTCCTCCAGGGAGGGTGGGAGGGAGGCTCTGCTGTGATCCAGGGATAGTGTCAGCCGAGGCATATTTCACTGCCAGCCAAACCCACGGAATCCAACAAGGACAGAGAGACTTTGGTGCCTGCCCCCTCGCAACCCTGGGGACTTGGGAAAGTGACCTTATGGGGAGGGGGACGTTTCCCTAGAAATCTGCCTGAGTCACACCTCCTGCGAGAGGCAGGGACCCGACCCCACCTCCCCTCCCCACAGGCCTCAAGCCCCCATCTGCGCCCCTCGATCTCAGGGCAGCAAGAAGTCCTCCAGCCAGGCACTCAGGATTCGAAGTGCTTCTCACAGGGCGTCTCACCTGGTCCCCTCGGTGAACCTCCCAGGCAGGTACTGCTATCACCTCCAGGTACAGATAAGGAGCCAAGGTCACCTGTAGTTCACGGATGACCTGCCTTGAACCTGACTCTTGGCTCTGGGACCTGAGGGAAAGCTGGTTTCCCTAAGGTCCCACACTCCAGGGCCGCTCAGCTGAGCTTCCCTGTTGCCCGGAGACTGGGGTTCCACGAGCGCTTGGCACTGCCTTCAGCCCTTCTCCTGCCACTGGCTCCCTGGGTTTCTTCCTGCAGCCCCTTGTCCAGCTCTCCCAGCTCCCTGTATGCGTGTAATGCCCATATACTCAGGGCCTCAAGCCTATGTGTACATATGTACATACACAATCGTACCTACACACACATATATATGCAGTCCATGGGGAGCCGAGGGGGCAGGATGGATGCCGACCCCCGCTCACTGGGAGATGAAGAGCCCGGGCCTGTTAATGAGCCGAAGAAGGCGAAGCCCCGCTGCCAGGTGTCAGTCCTGAGCAGAGATCAGATCAACGCAGTGCACCTGATCAAGGGGCAGCTGACAGGAGACCACAAACAGAACTGTGCTCCAAGGTGCAGGGCAGGCAAGGAACAAGAGTCTGCAGGAAGCTCTCAGAATACCTCCATGCCTCGTGGAGGAAGTACCAGAAAAAGGCCAGGCTCTAACTTGGCTCTGCCATGCAGCTATAGAAAGATGCTCTTGATGGCCTGACATACACACAGTGCTAGGTTTAAAATAGATAACCAACAAGGACCTACCTTTTTAAAAATAATAATTTCATAAAAATAAAGTTTAGAGAATAAAGAGAAAAAAAAGAAATACTGGAAAGGAAACTGGTGCAGGAAACTGGTCAGCACCCCAAGCCCTGCCCCCACGTGGGGAGACCACAGGCTGACCAGCCATGGCAGGTGTTTCTGCCTGCTTCCAAACGTGCCTGGGATGGGCCGGAACGTACATGGCTCGGTGTCACCTCTCTTGAGTAATTTCCCTGAGTCTGTCCTTCATGGGCTATGTCCTAAATTTAGTTTTCCAAGTCTATTTTACTACAAGAGAGGATGGTAATAACAGTAAGGATGGCTGCCTTATACTGAATTCTGACCAAGCGGTTTATAGGTGTACCCTCTGTACGCAGTCACAAGACTCCAGTGCCTTGGGGTTGTTTTGTGGACGAGGCCCCTCTGCCAGTCGTGAACCGCCCACCGGCAGGCAGTGACCTGACCTATGCTGTTGCTCTGCTCGTTTCATCACAGCACCTCATCTGCAGTTCTGTGTTCCAATGAACCAGATTCAATGAGCAGCCCTCTGGGTGGATGACACATCTCTTTACCCCCAAGTTGCAAGTGAGAGCTTTTCTTCTTTATTAACATAGTAATAAAGATAGCTAACATTCATTGGTCCTAGTAGGTGCCAAGCACTCTGCCTCATGTGTCATAGTCATCATGTAATGTGACTGTCTGAAAAAAAACCTGTTATTATGTTCCCCATTACAAAGAGAGCCCCAAAGGTTTAGAGAAGCAGTGACAAAGAGGCAAAGCCAGGATCTGAGCCTGTACTCAAACCATGAGGCAAACAACCCTGGTCTAGGGATTGGGGCTCTTTATCACTAACCTAATCTCCAAAATTAAACTTATTAAAAATGAAACTCATACAATAAATAAATGGGGGGAAAGTCCCCATAATCCACTGTTACACAGCCATATCCCCTTCACCATGATGCCCCTCTCCTTCTCGCAAATTTCCACTGCTAAAGGTTTGACACACAGCCTTCCAAATGCTTTTTGGTATACATATGTACTGTGCTCTGCTTAGATGCTTCAGTCATGCCTGACTCTTTGCAACCCCATGGACTGTAGACTGCCAGGTTCCTCTGTCCATGGGATTCTCCAGCCAGGAGTACTGGAGTGGGTTGACATTTCCTCCTCCAAGGGATCTTCCAGACCCTGGGATCAAACCAGTGTCTCCTGCATCTCCTGTATTGCAGGCAGATTCTTTACCACTGAGCCACAGGGGAAGACCAGAATTCCCTGTAGTTGGTTTCGAAAAAACACATTAACACAGAGACTCACTTCTGGCACAAATCATATGAGTCCATATTCTCTCCTCTCCTCATTTTTCTTTCTTAAAAAAAAGACAACACCGTGTGATTTCAGAATGCCAGTCCCTGTTTAGAAACCAGCTCTCCACGTCACTCAGCATGAAGCCCCAACTTGCTGGGCGGGGGCTCAAGGCCTGGATCACATTCACCCTCACCCACCAGCCCTCTCCCCACTGCCCCTCTGCATCAGGCCAGCTCCCTTGTCCTGTCGCACAGAGGCCTCACTACCCTTCCCGCTGTCTCTGCTCAGGCTGATTACATAGGCTCTCCCTTCGACTATGAGCCCCCTAGGTACAGAAACCATGTGTCCTAGTCCATATTCCTGGATTCTAGGAGAAAATGATAACTATGAAAAAGGGGAAAAGGGAGAACAACCACAAGGAAGGACGCAGTGCTTGCCTCCAGAGACGAACTTCCCCTCCATGAACACTCTGCCCTCACCCATCCACCCTCTCCAGCTTTCAGATTCAGCTCTGCTGTCCACACCCACCTCAACTCCTCCTCCTCCAGAAACTTTCCGGACTACTCAGCACTATTCATTCATTTCCTAAGAATATGCACAAAAAAGCCTCCGAACTGGACTCTTAAGTCTCTTGAGGGCAAGGACCATCTCATGGACTTCCTTCTGAGAAAGCTCTAAGCACACGCTGCAATCAACAGTTATTGGACCGAACCGAAGATACTGTCTGCAAATAAATACATTCTCTTCTGATGTTGTTGAGATGGAAACTCAGCTGTTGAGAATTTCTGTGAGATCAGAGGCCCAGGAGGAACCATTTGAACCATTCTCACCATTTCTAGCCCTAAATTCTATCAACTTGGGTGTCACTTAATCAATGTCAGTTTCCTAATCTGCAAAATGGGACTAATAATAGAACTCTATTGTTCTAATATTAGCCATCAAGCTGCTGTGAGGACAGATGACATGTAACACATAAATAATTATAACCTATAAACACACACAACAAACAGAGACTTAACAGTGCCCTGATGGGATGTAGAAAATCTCCCATTATTAGCAGCAGCAGTTGTATTATTATTCCACCTTCCAAAATGTGTCCAGGTTTCTCTCCCCAAGGTCCAGTGTAAAGAGAATGCAGTGATGAGAGCTACCCACTGGGCGGCAGTGCAGAGTTCAAAACAGATTTTGGTGTCTAAGTGTGGGCTTGGTAAGTAGAGGGAAGAAATGGAAATACTTAATGTCACTTTTCTGGTCCATGACATCCAAAACTACTTTAAAAGTCAAGAAGGGCTACTTCCCTGAGGCAGTAGCAAACCTATGTTTGCAGTGAGATTTTTTAGTGAGCTATTCTCCTTCCAGGGCTACCTACAGATGGAAGAAGGGATAGGCATGCTTTGGGTAGGAGAGCTCCTCCCAAAATAAAGAAGCACTGGGCATTTCCAATGGATAAAGACAAAAAGATACATCTTCCTTTGTTTCAGAAAAACTAACAGGCAAAATCTTTTGAAAATCCACTTGGAGTTGAAAGTCCCAATTTACGGAATTGGTGAGTCTTAAAGTTTAAAAGGGACCATGATACTAATGGTCAAGTCTAATGCATCATCTAAAAAGGAAACAGACTCTGAGAAAACACGAGGTCCCTGCAGAAGGTCACCTGGTGGTAGCAGAGCCTAAAAAGTTTAGCTCTTCTGACCCCCAGGTCATGACTATCCAGGCCACTTGTGTGTCTGAGTTGCTCAGTCGTGTCCAACTCTTTGTGACCCCCTGGACTATAGCCCAACAGGTTCCTCTGTCCATGGGATTCTCCAGGCAAGAATAATGGAGTGGGTTGCCATTCCCTTCTCTAGGGGATCTTCCCAACCTGAGGATTTAACCCAGGTCTCCTGCATTGCAGCCAGATTCTTTACCATCTGAGCCATCACCTATGCATGTATGAATAGGGGGCTTTTGAAGGAATAAGAGCAAAGTGACTCAGACATAGTGCCCTGGACTCATAAGAACTAGGAGAGACTTACCCGTTACGCAGTTAGGTATTTATCTAATTGTCTCAAAGGCAATATGGGTCAGACTTTCCCAGGATGTTGGGGAGAATATAGCCCAACCATTGGAATCTTCATTTAGTTAGAGATTGGGCAACAAGGAGATTTACCCAGTGTCCCTTTAAGAAGGTTTTCTTGCCCAGAACAGTACATAAACCTTCTTGCCCGGAAGATCCTCATTTTTCTCAGCCTGACTCCAATCCATTTGCCAATCCAAAACAGAGTGTGTTACACATTAAAGCCACAGGAGTCTTTATGGGTAACATATGGAGCCATAATATCTTGTAACCCAGTAGTATTGTCCCTAGAGTTAATATAACTCTGTTAACATATGTTTCTGCTATTCTCATCCTGAGAGATGTGTATTGAAATATGTTATGCACAATGTATGGTTAATTGAAAGATACAGGGGGTATATTAAAAAATAAATCTGTTTATATGACCTATGCTGGTATACATCTGAAATACCATACAGTTGCTTTCAACTGCATGTAGAAGATAAGATAGTGAACAGTCTCACTGTCTTTTCCTCTAATTGCTCTGTCCTTTTCTTTTCAACCGCCCATGTCTCCTTGTATGTTTTGTGGTGCCAAGCTAACCACAGAATTTAAGATTAGAGGGAGTGGGTTGTGATTCCAGGAACTAAGGCAGTTAGTAAGAAGGTGTGGTAGGCAGTAAGGAGTGACAGGAGGAAAGAAAGCTACCGGCCATCCCATCCCTCTGAATTCTGGCAGGCCTATATTTCAGAAACTTAATCCAGAGAGGTGATCAAGCATATCCGCTTTCACAGACACAGAGCACAGACTTGCGGTTGTCAACGGGGAAGGGGAAAGGAGAAGGCTGGACTGGGAGTCTGAGGCTGGTAGATGCAAACTATTACATTAAGAATGGATGAACAACAAGGTCTTACTGTAGAGCACAGGGAAATATATTCAATATCCTATATAAACCAGCATGGAAAAGAATGTATATGAATATAAGAATGTATATCAGTGTATAACGGAGTCACTTTGCTGTATGGCAGAGATTTGATAAAACATCATAAATCAGCTATACTTCAGTTTTTAAAAAGATAAAAAAAATTAAGAAGAATATCCACTTGCCTCTCCCTTTTCCCGGTGGTCATATCCATGTCTCAAAGAATGACAAATCCTACACTTCCTTGGTAAAGCACGGACATCACTGATGGGGAAAACCTTCGTCTGCGCTTTCCTCTGACATTTCTTTCATTGCAATGTTCTGTACACAGTTATCAAGACTGGCTCTATAAACCTTTAACTCTACACATTTCTAGAATTTGTTCCCCTAGACCGCTGCCCTCGTCTATGTTTCATGGTCTTGAATCTGGATGATCACAAGAACCTCTTACTTGGTCTTCCTGCCAACAGTCTTGTCCTAGTCAATCTAGGCTTGCTCAAGCTCACCACACTTGTGAGCGGATTAAAATGGAACCTGAGTTAAATATCTGATTTTGAATCCTTCCATGGCTGCCTATTACTTACCAAACAAAGCACAAAGTCCTTAATGTACATGGGAGGCCCTTCGTGAAAAGACTCCCCACCCAACCTTCCAGCCTCCTCTCCCACCCAAAAGGGAAAGTAAAATTTATTCAGTCTTGTTGATGTCGACTCCTTGCGACCCCGTGGACTGTATTTCCCCAGGCTCCTCTGTCCGTAGGATTTCCCAGGCAAGGGTACTGGAGTGGGGGTGCCATTTCCTTCTCCAGGGGATCTTCCTGACCCAGCACACTTGTAATTCAGCTGCAGCAAGTATTTTATTTCTAATTCTCTTGTGCCATTGTCCACACTAGCCCCACAGTGAAGAATGCCTTCCCTCCTTATCTACTGGCAAATTCTAGTCATTCTTCAAGACCCCGCTTCCACAACACTTCCCCTGTGAGGTCATCCTACATCCTCTGAAGGTTATCACCACAGCTGCTTGTTCTATCATCCCATAGACCTAACACATGCCTGGAGCACAGCACTTCCCCCAACACATCACAGCCATTTGCCTGTCCCCCCAGTAGAAGGTGAGCCTCCTGAGAACCTGGACAAGAGGTTTCAGTCTATAACTCATTCAGTAACTATGGAGTTTGGAGACCTCATTCTGCAACTTAGTAGCTAGGAGAACACATACTGTAAAACAAGTCCTTTACATCTCTGGCCCCCGGCTTCTTGACACCCAAGAGGAGACGATGATTTAATACCATCCATAATGTTGGGATGTGTATGTCCATAGAGTTGGACCATAAGGAAGGTTGAGTGCCAAAGAGCTGATGCTTTCAAACTGTGGTGCTAGAGAAAACTCTTGAGAGTACTTTAGACAGCAGGGAGATCAAACCAATCATACTCTCTGCCTATGCTCTCGGTCCTCAGAGTACAGCCAAGTGAAAGCAAAAGTCGCTCAGTGGTGTCCGACTCTTTGTGACCCCATAGACTACTACACAGTCCATGGAATTCTCCAGGCTGGAATACTGGAGTGGGAAGCCTCTCTCTTCTCCAGGGGATCTTCCCAACCCAGAGATTGAACCCAGGTCTCCCACAATGTAGGCAGATTCTTTACCATCTGAGTCCCCAGGGAAGCCCACCAGAGACCCTCTCGGTCCTCAGAGTATAACCAAAGAGGCAGACAAACCATTAGTGCAATGTCAGAAGGACATGGAGGCTGCACACGAAATGGGCTGGAAGTCATTCCTGGAGGAAGGACTGAAAGGGGATGAATCTGAAACCAGAGAGAACAGGAGTGGGCCGCTGACATTCCCCACATGACGCCGGGCTGCACCGAGGCAGCAGCCATGGACAGGAACAGAGGGGACAACTTTAAAAACGTTTGGGAGGTGGAATGAAGTCGTGTGACTAGTGAATGATGAGATGTGGGGTTCCTGCCAGGGAGCATCTGGCCCGCTCAGGCCTGGGGGAAGTTTAGAATGCAGACGCAGGAGCCATCCCCGTGCTGGTTTGCTGGTATTAACTGAAGTAACAGGAGAGCACGTGATGGGGCACTGGGGGAGGGAGGCGTGAGAAATGAGCTGCGCAGAGAGCTGCACGGAGCAGCACGGAAGGGCTGGGGGAGGAAGGGGAGCTCATGAGGGCAACTGAGCGGTAACAGCCAGGCGGAGCCGAGGAGCCCAGCGTGGACGTAGCAAGAAAGCAGTGAAAGGAACATTGTGGATATTCTTCGTGCCTGATACCTGGCAGATGGATAGATTTATCTGTAGAACAAATTAGTGAATCATTGATTTTAAATGACCCACTTAAAGCTGGAAGTTCTTTCATAGGAGTAGGAGCACACCTATTATTTCACCCTAATAGAGTCTTCTGGGTGTTGACGATCAAGGAGAGAGGGACCTTGGACTTGAGAGGAAGAGCAGGGAACCCAAGGAGTGATGGCTGGCTGAAGTCCACTCTAGGATGAAAGAGAGCGTGCATGTCCTCAAGGTATTTACAACAGAGTCAGGGAGAACAAGTAACCCCACAGTTTCACCACTAGTGGAACCCCCAGTGCTATGAACTTGCAGATGCGGGACAACGTGAGGGCCACACAGGAAATACAGGGGGAGAAGGGACAAGTCAAGGACACCATAAGGAAACAACCAGAGAAAGGAATTTAAGGCAAGAAGCTTGACTGAATCCTATAAATTACAATCTTGGGACAATTAAGGAATTATGAATATGGACTGGATACCTGCTGCTGTCACAGAACGGTCCATTTTCTTAGGTATGAGCCTGGTACCATGTTTATGTAGAAGACTGTCTTTATTCTTAGGAAACGCAGCCGAAGTACTTGGGAGTGAAGTGCCAGGGTGCATCTCCCAAATGTGTTGACAAAAATCGTCTCTCTGTGAAAGAGACAAAGAAAATACAGTGAAATAGTAATTACACTTTCTAAGTAGATTGGCTTCCCTAGTGGCTCAGTGGTAAAGAATCTACCTTCCAATGTAGGAGATGTGAGTTCAATCCCTGGGGCAGGAAGATTCCCTAGAGAAGGAAATGGTGACCCACTCCAGTATTTTTGCCTGGGAAATCCCATGGACAGAGGAGCCTGGTGGGCTGCAGTCCTTGGGGTTCCAAACAGTTGGACACAACTTAGTAACTAAACAGCAGTAAGAAAAAGCAGAGGATTACTCTATTCTTTCCAATTTTGTATGTCAGAATACAAAATTTTGTATGTCCAATTTTATTTCAGAATAAAAAATTGGGGGAAAGATTAAGAAACTTATTCTTCAGAGCCTTGGAGATTCACCTTGCAAAAACAGTTCTGCTATATACAGGGGGCAGGAACCACACTGACTCTGGGACAGTTAGAGAAAAGAGAGTAGGCAGAGTCCCAGCAAATCACAGAAAATGGAGATCGAATATTTCCTATTTTTTAAAAAGGGTCAGAGGCACATCTATGAAAGGAGTAACCTTAACCCACTTCTCTTTCAACACAGATTGGGAAATAACAACTATGAAAATTCTTTGAGAATTCTTCAGGCTGTGTAACTTACTCCCAGTTCGGGGTAATAATTAACTGGCATTTGTGGAGTGTTTGCACATTCCCAGCGCTGCAGAGTCATGCAGAAGCTGCAGGAGGTGAGCGCTATTATTTCCTCTTTCAGAGTTAAGGCAGTGGAGGCTGTGTCCCCCATCAAAAGTCTCAGCAGCTGTCTGGTTCCCTGGCCACCTAGACCTTCCTAAGTCAGGCCTTTCCCACCTTTCTCAGCTCACCTTTTAGGGGATGTGGAAACTAAACCCGACAGTTACCTCCTGGGATGCTGCACCAGCTCTTGGGGCTTCCTTACCCCAGCCCAGTCTTTTGTAATCTGTTCTTTATTTAACTCTCTGCTCAAACCGTGTAAAGTTGAGTGTGCCCATTTCCGGCTGGAATCCTGGGAGCGAGAGGGTGAGAAAAAGAGAAAGAAATTGGAGACAGGTGAACCCTACCCAGCGGGTAAGCAGGTCAGAAAACAACCCCAGTTGGTGGATAAGGCAGCCCCTTAAAGAAAGTAAAACAGATTGGGAAAACTCTAGGTGTGGTAGAATCACTCTGGGGAACAATTTGGAAATAGCTCGTCATGAAGTTGAATGTGCAAATTCTCTATGCCCAGAAATTCCACCTGTAACATCTCTCATGCTCTGGGGAACATCTACAGGAATCTTCCCAGCAGAACTGTTTGTATCAGGAAAATTCTGGAAACAATCTAAATGTCCATCATTCCTATCTAAGTAATGAAATAATACACCAGACTGAAAAGTAAGCAAACTAGAATTACGTGCACCCATGTGAATGACTCCTACAGAATGTTCAGCAAGGAATATAAGAGGTCAAAGATCACCATTTCTCACCGGTAAATGCAGGTGCTACCCCGCATGTGTGGTTGAAAAGCAGGCCAAGCAAACTAGGCATCATTTAGGAGCATAAACATGTAACGAGAGATGACGGAACGGCTGGGGATGCTAAACACCAAATTCAAGGTCATGGTTACCCCTCCCCACCACGGGCAGAGGAGGAGGTGCGGGAAGGAGGAGGTATCCACAGGGGGCCTCAACTCTGATGTGTTATTTCTTACACTGGATGATTAACATCTAGGCTTTATTTTATTAATCTTTGTTCCTTATATATGACAAATACTTAATAAGTATTTTAAGGAAACAAACAAAAAACAATAACTTAAGGAGGTTTCCAGGGAAAAGAAGAGTCCTGGGGGTTGCTGGACTCCCTTGGCACATGAGGGTGGTTTGCTCATGTCTGCTCATTCTTTTCTGCTTCTCTGACTCAAAGTAGCACAAACCGTCTGAAGTTTCTGGGGCATCTCTGAACTCGAGGTTCATTTGGCTGCAGAGTGGTTCCAAAACCCAAATGCCAGCCCTAGAAACCTCAGAAGACGCTTCCCTGGGAAGCATACCAAGAACGCACTAAAGTGCATCCGCTTCCTATCAGGAGAGGTTATAGGAGGGTTTCTTTTCATTGTACTTCAATGTACGTTGCTTCCCAGATACCGCGTTTTTTGCAGAGTGGTGGTTTGCGGTGACCCTTTGTTGAGCACGTCTATGGGCACCGGTTTTCCAATGGCATTTGTTCACCCACATCTCTGTGTCCCATCTCAGGAACTCTCTCGGTGCCCCAGATTGTTTTACTATGAGGACGAAGTTTGCTGCAATCACCTGTGGTCAGTGATCCTTGCCGTTAGTGCTGCAGAGAGATTGCGATTCACTGGAGGCTCAAATAACTGTTAGCATTTTTTAGCAAGAACGTGTTTCAGAATCAAGGTATGCACAGTTTTCAGACATAATACTATTGCACCTTTAATAGGCTACGGAATAGTATAAATATGAGTTTCATAGGCACTGAGACTGAAAAACTCACGCAACTCGACTTATTACAGTATTCACTTTATTGCAGTGATCTGGAACAGAGTCTGCAGGATTCTCCAGGCCTGCGGTATAAGACTCAGGGCATGTCTGGGTTGTGTTAAGAAATCCTTCAGAAACCACAGAGCGCTGCCTCAAGAAATGTTCTCAGTCATTCCAAGAAATCTTTCAGGGCAGAAGAAAGGAACATTGGTCACTGAAGAAAGGACATTGTCTTCCCCTGCCATAGCAAGAGGCTGACGAGGCCTCCTGGAGCTCAGCAGAGCTGGGAGGAGCCTAGTTCTGGAAGGGAGCAAACCTGGGCTTGAATCTTGGCTCCACCACTTGCCAGGGTGACCGCACAATTCACTTCACATTCTGAAAGCTCGGTTTCAGCATCTGGAAAGCTGCCGGATCGATCCACCTGCAGAGAGTAGCTGTGAAGGCCAAGCAGAATCATGTTTGTAGGTTAGTCAGTGCCTGCGCGGAGCAGGGTCTTCATAGACCCGGAGGGGACCAGCTCCCTCACCCTGTTGGTCTGATGCTTGTACCCAAGGAAGCCTCCACCTGGAGTCACCCTCTGATGGTCACCTGGCCCCAGGCCCTGCGCTCCATGTGTGTGTACAGGCTGGCGGGGCCGTATCCCCTTGCTCTGCAGACCCAGGCCCACGGGGTCTGTGACAGGGTCATGGCAGAAGAAAAGAGCGTGGTCATTGAAGGAAGGTCACTGTCTCCCTGAGTACACTTCCTTAGGCCTCCCAAAGGCTCTTTCCTCAACATCTCCCCCCCACCACCACATCTGTTGGGAGAACCTCTGTCTGAAACCTGGCCTGGCACCACAGTAACCATTTGCATGAGTTACTTTTTCCCCAGGAGATCCTAGTAAAGAACTCAGAACTAATAAGCCACCACTGACTGGACAAATTTGGTAAAGGTCACAGGAAAGAGGAGACTCCAGTCCAAGTGTCCTTCCCGAGTCCTCCTCACTGGAATCTGTCTTGGCTGAGTGATACACACCCCACCAGGAAGGACCCTGAGTCTGCGTGATTGGCCAGAGACAACCGGGAAACTAATCCCATCACCATGAACCCCAAGACCGCAAGCCTCGTGGCAGAGCAGTCCTCCTGGGTTCCCTCACCCTGTGCTCTGCACCCGGGCGCCCCTCCCCAGTAAAGCCTTTTGCCTTGTCAGCACTTTTCTCTCCTCAGACAATTTGTTTGCAAATGTTGGACAAGAGCCCCCTTGTTAGGAGGGGTGTCCCTTCCTGCAACACCAGACGTCCCTGCCAGATGAGCCATGGGGAAAAGGACAGGTCCTCTCTGCCGAGTCTAGAAGTCCAGTCCGTGGGGTCAGAAGTCCCAGACAGCGGTGGCCTAAACCCCTGCATATACCAGCTAGGACTGTGGCCTGTGAAGCAGGGAAGGGCATGGGCAAAGGGGACTGCGTGTAACACTCGTCAGCTACACGTGGGCACTCTGCAAGGATTAGATCATGTGCGGCTGCAGCTGCTGACCTTCAGCACCTGCCGAAGGAGTTCAGGGCTGAGAGCAGAGATGAGGCGCTCTGTGCAGGGGAGAAACTGGCAGAACAGGTCTTCAGATAGTTAGATATTTTCATGCGCCAATTTTATGAGCCCAATTCTTGTATCTCCTCAAATCAAGAAAAGCACTAAAACCGTTCGTGATGACTGCTATTTCTCATGACTAGCAGAAAGCTTCACGAGACCAGCAGAAAAAAATATGTGCTTGATTGCATGTACTCCCGCTTCACCAGAATCACATATACACTGTCCTTCTCTGGGCCCTCCTCAGAGCTCTCCGAGGTGCTGTCTCCTGGGCTGCAGTCCTCATGTTGCCCCCAATAAAACTTAACTCGAACTCTCACGTTGTGCTTTTCTTTTTTAAGTCAACACAGTTTCAGGGATGCGGCCAAGACCCCATCAGCCTCCAAGGCTTCGCCGTCACACCACGTGCACCATTGTCCCAAACCCTGCTGTCCACGGGCAGACTCCCTGCCTCTCGCTCCGTCTTGCCCTTTCTGCCAAGATCACTCTCCCTTGGAAGGAACTAGCTCTGCCTCTTCCTTGGAATGCCTCTGGAAGCCAGGGACTGTTACCTCCCTCGGCAACTTCCTGGCCCGTGTTTGGAATGTGATTTACGTTACTGACCGCAAGTGCAAGAGAAGAAGGCAAGGCCAGGCCCTCCCAGCTGAGCGCAGGGCTGGGTGGTTCCGGGTCCCCGCGATGATGCAGGCAAGGAGGGCCTCCTTCTGGGGAGCAGTGAGGGGTCTCTGCCTCTAGGGCCCCACAGTGTGGCAGTGGCGGGGTGGGAGGGTCTCTTCCCACGATGGTACAGTGTGGGTATCACTGCAATGCCGTACCAGCCCAATGGGCTGGCGGGTTAGAGTCCGTCTGGGGAGCTTTAAAGAGACGCTGGGTTTTCTGGGCCTTGCTGCTGGGACTGCGGGCTTCAGGCCTGACTCAGCCGGCGGGGCTGGGAGCAGGCCAAGGGCCGTGGAAAGACTTGGGGTCACACACGCAGCCACGGGCTGCGCTAGCTCAACCGCTGGGCCAGCCAGGGCTCACTGGGCAGGGGAGCACGGCCCAGGGAGTCGAGACCTTTGTGCAATTATAGAGGCTTTTTCTCCCCTTTGGCAAGAAGACATTCCTCTCCCGAGGAGGAATTACAAGCAAATTGTTCCTGACTCTCTTCAAAGGCCGGGGAGGTTAGGACGCTCCTTCCTTCTCCAGGAAGCCTAAAAACACAGGAGGTTTGTCTACTCTCCATGCTTCAGTGTAAGTCGCTGCCTCTGGTACCTTGACAGAGGCACCTCTGAGCCCCCAGGCTGGCTGCCAGGAGGACAGACTTCTCCTCTCCCTCTTGTCTTTTTTAAGACTTCTTTTCCCCTGTGGATCATTTTTAATGACTTTACTGAGTTTGTTGCAATATCGCTTCTGTTGTTTTTTATGTTTTTCGCTTTTTGGCCTCAAGGCACCTGGGATCTTAGTTCCCTAACTAAGGATCAAACCCACAGCCCCTGCATTGGAAGGCAAAGTCTTAACCACTGGACCACCAGGGAAGTCCCTCCCCTCCAACACAGTAGGAAATACTTGTGCTGGTCCTTGTGGCCTGGTTCCTGACACAGAATTCCTAAAACACTTGTGATTTCCTGGGTGACAGAGGTGCTACAGGCATCCTTCTGTTCTATCATTTGGTCTTTGATTCTGGTTTCTGATACAGAGCTCCTAAATCCTTGGAGTTTTCCATGTGAGGAAACCGCCATAAAAATCCCCCAGCTATGCAGATGAGAACACACTATATGGTTGGGAAACTATTCTGGATTGGTCAACACACCCACATGCTGAGGACAGCACGCCCCAAGCCCACACGTGTGGGGACCCTCCTGGACCCCACCCAGTTGTACCTCCTCACCTGTTTGCCTGTGTCCTTTACAGTGTCCTCTGTGATCAACCAGGAAACATAAGCTGATGTTTCCCTCAGTTCCGTGAGGCGTTCCAGCTCAGAACTGAGAGGGAACCATGGGAACCCTCAGCTTTGTAGCCAAGTAGGTCGAAAGTGTGGGGACCCTGGGGACCAGTTGTTTGTGACTGGTTCTGAAATGTGGGCAGTCTTGTGAGACAGAGCTCTTAACCTGTGGAGACTGATGCTAATTCCCAAAATGACTTTAATTAGAGGACTCCCTGTTGGTGTCCAGAGAGCTGGAAATCGGTTGGCAAGGGGAAAAAGAAAAACATAAATTTGGTGTCAAAACTGCTGCAGGTAGAGAAACAGCTTTTCCTTTTCCCTCTAACCCATGGGAACTTTTCCTCTCAGAGCTTTTACAGGCAATTGCTGCGATGGAAAACAGGAGGGACAACAAAAATAACAACCCCAGAAGTGTGACAACATTTTGGGTAATTTTACAAAGATCTCATAGTTGCTGACTGTCAGCTGAGACATAAACCCCAACCCCCTCCAGATCCTGTCTAGGCTCCCAGTAGCTTGGAGAGCCAGGGAGGCTCTTCTGACCCCCTGTTCCTTCCACCAGAACTTTCTGTCAAATGCCAAAGCTTTGTCCAAGCCCCCATCCTGGCCCCTCACCCTGGACTCCTCTCCAGGAGAAGCCCACTTATCTCTGAATCCCAAATTAAAACCAAATAGTCACCCACCAAAGTTGGCTCTGTAAACCCAGACTATGAACTTGAACACTCCCTGAAGAAATAGGAAATCTACCTTCCTCCTAAATTTCATGGACAACCCCCCTCACTGGGTGGATTAGGAAATGAGGCTCCAGAGATAGTCTCAGATCTGAGATCACTGCAAGTTTCTCAACTCTTAGTTGGATGTTCTTTAAAATATGTCATGCTTCTGCCCCATCTGGACATCTAGCATGGTCCAACCAAACCGGAACTAGGAAAAAGGAAATGTTCTCCATACAGAATGAAGCTTTCTCTGGAAATCTGGGATCCCTCCTAAGGCAGGTAGCACGCTGGGCCCTCTGACCTCGGTCCAGCCCCAGAGGCTACCCGTCAGGCTGCCCGCATAGCTGTTCCTTCTGGCGCCCACCCTCAGCCCCCGCTCAGCAGGGTATGCCCCTCCCCATCAGCACTCCTTCCTTTACCCCTCCCCCATGCCCACTCCCCAGACCCAAGTGCTCATGCTCAGCCCAGGCGGCCCCCTCTTCTCAGTCACCGCACTGTCACCATCTGGGTCTTTTCCAGCCTGGGCGCTCACTACACCGGGCAGGGACCCAAGGGCTGGCCCTCAGTGGGTGCTCAGAGAAGGTATGTAGAGAGAAGACGAAGGCACGGAGGCAGGACACAGGTCTTAAATACAACTTTATTGGGAGCAGGCCGTCGTCCCCGCAGCAGCCAGCTCCCACGTATACACAGTATACACAGCCCCGCCAGCACCCAGGTCCTTCCATCCTTCTACAGTACCCGGAATGCAGAAGAACCAAACACAAGAGGGCTCTGTCAGTGACAGTGGCTAGCACCTTTGAGAGCCAGCACCCAGGCCGAGGACATTCAGGACCTTCCACCGTCCTCAGCTCCCCACCCTCGCCCCGACACGGCAAGACCCGCGAGGCGGGGCTCCTCCAGCCAGCGCACGTGGCAGCCAGATCCTCACTGGAGCACACCCCACCCAAGAGGAGGCTGCAACCCCCAGCACGCTCCTCTTCTTCCACAGACACGAGAGCACCGTAACGTTTTGCTCCGTCACCAGAAACCTGTGCCTTGAGGCTCCTCTCTGCTCAGAGAGAAGAGAATGTTCTTGGAGAGTATGGCTGGATTAGTGACGTGGTCCCAGACAAGACATACCTCCCAACTTGTCTTGCCCGTGCTTCTTTTCAAAGGGGAAAAAAAAAAAAAGGTAAAAGAAAACCATCACGACAGAAAAGAGCATTGAGACCCAGCTTGTATCAGGAACAGGATTGGTTGTCCCTCCTTAAAATGACTCGAGCCGCTCTGCTAGGGGCCAGACGCCCCCCATGGACGGCCACTCCCTTCCCACCCACCTTTCCGCACGCCCCCGTGCCACCTCGCCTCTCCTCACCAGGGAGGGGTGCACCGAGTACGGGGTGCGGTGCTGTCGTCAGCTAGCGGGGGTCCACCTCTACCCTGCAACGCCCCAGTGTTCACTCAGGCAGGAAGGGGGTTCCTTCTCTCTACCTTCCTCAAGGGTGCCAGCAGCCCAGCCTAAGACGCCCGCCTGCCCTCTGCGCCCAGCGGGAGCTTGTGCAAGGGCTCAGCCAGGGTTAGAGCAGGATTAGAACACGGTCCCAGGCTCGCCGGCTGGCCCGCTGGTCTGCAGACTCTGACTTACAGGGAAACCCAATAAAAGTGCTGACTGCCTTTCCCAGGGAAGACCTTGGTTTTGCGGTCGCTTCACTGAGGTCCAGGACTCACCACCTGCACTCAGAACTAGACTCTGCGGTGTTCGTGCTAGCACAGCCGCACCCTCAAGAAATATCCTGCTCAGCCAAAGAAGCTCTAAGCCCAAAGCATCTTCCCACTCGGAGCTGTAGGCAATATCCTGGTTTCCATTCCCCGACCATGTCTCCGAGAAAGACAAGTCTCCAGCAGCGCCAAGGGCCCCTGGGTCAGCTGACTGATTGCTGCTGCCTCCTGAAACCTGTCCCCAAGGCACCTGAAGAGGGAGACCCTGTCGCATTTGGGGGCCTGGGGGATTGCCAGGCTGTGGGAGGCAGGAAGCAGGCATCCTAGCTCATCTCTGCGTCTGGGCCGCTCAGTCTATGGAGGACGACAGCCAGGGCTGCTGGAAGCACCAGGGTCACCACAGCCCTGGGGAGGGAAGGGTGTGTACCCAGAGAGCAGACCTGAGGTAGCAAACAGTGAACCCCATTATCCAGCTGCAGAAAGTGTGGCCTGCGATGCAGTGGGAAGGTCCCCAGGCCAGATCACATGCGGCTGTTCAGCTGATGTCCACCTGGCCCTTCCAGGCGTGTCCCACGTCCCCCCAGCAGGCTCAGCACCATGGCAACGCTGGTTTGAGATAATAGCCTTATTTATACCTGCCTCCCTGGAGGAAGAAGCCATCAGAACTGGGGCCTCCTCCTTCCCACCTAGGGTGACCTGCCCTCAAAGCTTAGCCCCCGAGACAGCAGACCCTTCCAGGTCATCCTGCAGAGTCCCTGCTTCAGCAACAGAACCTGTCACCTTTCGAAAGTTTCAGCATCTCTTTTGGATGATCGGATCCCTCGTGAAGAAGACAACAATCTCCGTGCTGACCGCCCGCCTCCACCTGCAAAGCCTCAGAGGACACCGGCCCGCAAGCCCTCCCACTAGTGCGGAGACCAGACGACCTCGGAGGGATGGCCAAGAGAAGAAGGAAGATGCACCCAGGCCGCTCCCTGCCCCTGCACACACCCCAATCCACATGGAGCGGCCCAGGCTCCAGTTACACCTGCCCTGCCCCTGCCCCGCATCTCTGCCCACCCCCAGCCAGTTTTCACTCTTCAGTCCAGGTCAGTCAGGAAAGAAAGTGGCTGAAAGCACCATAAAGATCTGCCTTGTTCAGAGACGGTTCAGAGCCCTGGGGCCCCCTGAGGGTGCCAAGCTGCTGGGCCCATGGCTCTTCCAGCAGCCTGCGACCTCCCTGCGGGGGGCGTGGTCCCTGAAGTTCTGCTGGGAGGCGCCCGCCCATCCTCCTGTCCCTGGGAGGCTGGGCCCACGCCTCCTGCCCAGCTCCGCACCCCTCTGAGCTTCGCTGTGAGGCTGGCCCAGGAGGAGCCGGGCATGAGGTAGACTGTGCCTTAGTGACTTCGCTTCCCCGCCCAGGTCCTTGTCCCTGGATGTGGGTGACCTCGTGGCCTGGGCCCCAGGCCACTGCCTTGTGTGGGCAGCTGGCAGGGAGGCAGCAGCATGATGGGCCCGACAGTGGGCAGGAGGGCCGCCGGCTCAGCATGGCCTCAGGATGCAGAAGTCCAGCTCCTGGGGCTTCCGGCGCAGGTCACACTGGTCGCGCGCCAGCAGCCGCCCTCCGTGGCCCACACACTTGAGCGGACGCCTCTTGAACCCTCGGCCACAGCTCTTGGAGCAGGGCGACCAGGCGCCCAGCTCCCAGGTCGGACAGGGCTCTCCGCAGCTGCGCGTCTCCGCCGGGCGGTGTGCAGCGTCGCAGGTGGATGCCCCGTGCTGCCCCGGGGACCCGCGACAGTCCACCGGCCGCCGCTGCAGGCCACCCCCGCAGCTGGCCGAGCATGGGCCCCAGCTGCCCGCTACCCAGCGGGCGGGGGCCCGGGCATCCGGCTGCTCCACCTGGTTGGAGAGGCTGAGGACGCTGTTGTGGTGTACAGGGGGCGCCCGGGGCTCCTTGGGCAGATAGAAGGAGTAGCGGACCCGCGGCGGCGTCATCTTGCCCACAGAGAGCACCTCCACGGTCAGGGGCTCCAGGATGGGCCGCGAGGCCTGCAGGCTCTCCACCGCGGTGCCCGTGCCGCTGTAGCGCAGCAGGCTGCCCTTCACCACCAGGTCCCGCTCCACGGCCGACACCACGAAGTGCCCATTGAGCAGGTATTTGCCTTGGCTGTTCTTCAGGGCCAGGTAGTTGTCGTCTCCAATCAGCCCCTTGTAGCCGCGCTGGCGGATGTCAATGCTGGAGGCGCCCGCTGGGATGGCCACCACGAAATTGTAGCCGTGCCTGCGGTGGAAGGATGCACATCAGAGGGCTGCAGGCCCTCCACTCCGAGATTGTTTCCTCTTCCCCAAACCCCCGGCGCTCACACAGGTGGCAGAGTCAATAGCCTGGCCCCGTCCAGGGTCACACAAACCAAGTGGTGGTGAGACTGCCTCACCCACAACCAGATCCTTCAGAGGGAGTGGAGAGGAAGGAGGAGGAGCAGGTGGGGGGAGGCTGGAGCTCTGTGCACAGAGGTGTATGTGCGTGCTCAATCACTTCAGTCATGTCCGACTCTGTGCATGTCCATGGACTGCAGCCTGCCAGGCTCCTCTGTCCGTGGGATTCTCCAGACAAGAATAATGGAGTGGGTTGCCAAGCCCTCCTCCAGGGGAATTTGCCCACCTAGGGATTGAACCAAGGTCTGCTAAACCTCCTGCACTGACAAGCGGGTTCTTTACCACTAGCATCACCTGAGTGCGGGGAGGTACATGGCCCCTGAGTCAGGGACCCAGACCAAGCCTTGGCTGGGGTGTCAGCTCCCTGGTCACTTCAAGTAAATCAGACTCTGGGCTCCACCGCTCATCTACACAATGAGCAGGTTAAAAGAACTGATGGCTTAGGCTCCTTCTGGCTCCACTAGTCTATGAAAGGGACACCTGCCATTTAGCTGCTGAGGCAAGCCAGGGGATCTACCTTTAATTCCCCACTGGGTCTCCGCTGCAGGTCCCTGAGACTGCAACACCATTGGCTCTCAGGGTCCGAGCACCCAGAGAGGCTGCACCCAGGGCTCGACGAGGGCACCGTGTCTGGGGGACAGTGGAGGCTCCTGGACAGGCATCACGGCCTTCCTACCAGCAGCACATGGACCCCCAAGTTCTCGGAGCCAACCACACCCCCTCAACTGAGACAGCAAAGCTGTCTTGCCTCCTCTTCTTCCAGAGAGTGAGTCCGGACTTTCCAAGGAGCACAATCCCCTGAAAAAAGGGACTGTGCTGGACCGTGGAAAGCCAGGAGCCCAGGCTCTGCTGGAACAATTCTCCAGATGATCCAGGCACCCACGTCCCAGGGAGGGGGTTCCCTCATGCCAGCAGCGTCCCCAGTCTCCCTGAAGTTTATTGCCGTTCTTGCCTTCATCCCATCCCCAAGGCCAGGGCCTCACGCTCAGGAATCAGGGAGACTTTCATATCTGTCCCCAGGTATGTTTCATTTTTTATCAACATCAAGAACATTTAGTGAGCATTTATTATGCACCAGGTACTATGCTAAGGATGTTACTCGAATTAATTCCCTTAACCTGCACAACAGCAAGACTGGAAATACACTAGCACCATACTCACTTTACAAGTGGGGAAATCAGGAAGCCTAGAGATTGCGTCACTAGACCAGGGTCATCCAGAAAGTGGGAACTGGGATCTGAACACAGGTCAGTCTCACCAGAGAACTATAGATGGTCCCTAATGACGTTACTGTCTCCCTAAGTATCATCTCCCGCTAAGCAGGGTCCTACTCAAGACACCATCTTTGTTGGATGAATGAATGAATGAACATCACACTCGTGGGCGAGCATGAGTAGCCTCCACAGCAAGGGTGCTGGCCAGGATCTGACATTAACCCCATCTAACCCAAGCTTCCGGTCCCTAGGGGGTAACTCCTCCCCTCCCGCCCCCATCCCTCCTCTCCCTGTCCTGGACACACCCCCAGGGCCCAGAACTCACATGGGCTTGGTGAAGAGTCCTGACACCTTCTTGCAGCTCTTATTGTCTCCTCCACACACCCCACACTTGTCAAACTTCTTTTTGGAGCCCAGGTTCCCGTCGCAGCCCGCCTTGATGCACTTGCCCTGGACGCAGACTGAGGTGGAGTCTGGGGTGCAAGGCGTGCCGTCCACCACCTGCAGGGCCCCCCGGACAGAGAGAAGAGGAGCAGGGGCAGCTCAGCCCAACGCTCCCCTAGATCGTGTCCCCCCGACCCCCCGGCCTCCTGCCCAGGCTCACCCACCTTGGGAGCCAGCACGTAGAAGTAGCCTGTGCCATTGGCCCTGCAGATGAGCTTGCACTTGTCCCGTGGGGAGACGCCCGAGTACTTGGGCACCCAGGCCACAGCCAGGGTGAGCCGGTTGGTGCTGTGGTTGTAGCCATTGAAGGCCTCGCACTGCTCTTCCCGGAAACTCTTGCCAGAGGCTGGGGAGGGAGGAAGCACACGCAGGAAGCTAAAGGGAGGGGCAGTGGGGGAGAGGGCAAAGAATAGGACCCTGCCCCGTGTGGTTGCTCAGCCTCCCTGGGCTCTAAATAGCTCCTCTCCACCCTCAGTTGAATTGTCCTCATCACCGAAGCCACCCCATCTCAAAGGACTAATGCAGGCTGGGACCAAAGGATGCAGGATCCAGATGATAATGCATCCCCAGGCAGTGTGTCACCTTCCCCAGAGGTCCAGCCTTAAATTCCCTCTACAACAGGAATGCTAAATAGTAGCCTTCGGTGACCTATTGAGACTGTTTACAGAATGTTCCTAAATGCAAAAAATACATACACAGATCACAAAGAATACCAATTATATTAACACACAATAATCATGAAACACATTTGTGACGCATGTGGTTCCTTGTTAACTCATCATATAACAAGATTCAATGATGAGTCTGAAAAACAACCAGAAGGTCTTCCTTGGAGATCCAGGGGTTAAGACTCCAGCTTCCACTGCAAGGGGCGAGGGTTATTTCCCTGATCAGGAAGCTAAAGGTCCTACATGCTATGCCAAATAGCCAAAAAATAAAATAAAGTAAAATATTTTTAAAAGCTTAAAAAAAAAACTAAGTGTGAAGTGGTGATGAGCACAAATGGCATTTTGAGAAATCTGCCACAGCTGAAAATATGTAACATGAAAATACCTGGGATTTCTAGCAGTGGCAGAGCCACAGACCAGCATTATAGTTTGTTGCCTAACTAAGAAATACTAAAGTTTAGGTGGAAAGGTTAGCAAAAACAAACAAACAAAAAAAAACTAAATTTCTAACTGAAAAAATATTAAATTTTAGATTAAAAAGTTAATCAATATAGAGATGTCATCTTCCCCCCACCCAAGTTCAAGAGGCTTGGATGAAGAACTCCTGCTCATATGTAAGTAAGAACCATCTCTGAGTTCTAAGCTGGGCTGTATCTATTTCAGTCTCATAAAAATAGCAAGAAACTGAGAATGTGGAAAAGATGTAATTTACTTTTATCCCAGCAAATTACAGAGAGCTGATCATGGTCTATAGGAAAGTCAAACAAGGGATATGTAACAGTTTTTCTTTTTTTTCCCCTAAACCATTTTATTTTCATTCTGCTATTGTTATTGCAAAGAATTATTCTTAGAAAACAAACAAATTAAAAGCTAACCTGTTTAAAAGAATTCCTGCTTATGAAGATGGGCTTGTCAGCGCTTAACTAAGAGGGTTCCAGTGTCCTATCCCCCTTGGACCATTTGGCCTTCCAGCCTCAGCCTCAGAGGATAATAGCCTTGGCAGAGGTGAGGGGGCAGAGAAATGATGCCACGAGGTACCTCTGGGCCTGCAGATTCTGCCCCAGGGGCGAGGACCCAGGTTGAAGCAGCTCTGTGGCCTCCAGCCCACCTCCCCAGCCACATCACGGGCACCCCCTCCTCACCTGAGCTGGGGCAGGACTCCAGGTTGCAAGAGCGGTATTTCACCCTCACCCCCTCACAGTACTTGCCGCCGTTGGCGGGGGTGGGGCTGCTGCACTGCCTCCGGGCCAGCTGCACGCCCCCTCCACAGGTGCGCGAGCAGGGGCCGTAGGGCTCCCACTTGGCCCAGGAGCCATCCACCTGCGAGGAAGGGACTGTCACACTCCTGCGGGGTCCAGGCGCCACAGCCACACCGGGATCCTACAGCAGAGCTACACGGGGCCAGCCTCCACCACCCCACCCCACCAGAACAAAGCCCACTGTGTTTCCATGCCAGAGACGCACACCACACTGTAGCCTGTAGATGAGCGAATGGCCACTGCTCCCAGTTACAAGCCAGGCCACACAGGGGGACCGGGCTCCTGGCTGGAGAGTCAGTCAGAGACGCTCCACCTGTGTCCTCACCGCGTGGGTGGTCTTGAGCAAAGCAGAAAAGCTTCCTTAAGTTTCAGGTGCACAAATGGAGCCAGCACATCTGACCTCAGGCATGAGCTCAGGTGGAAGATTGAAATAATGCAACATGTGTAACATTTCCTAGTATAATGCTGGCCACCTCGCAGGAGCTCAGAGTTTCTCTGTACGTATTGCTAGTGTCCTTACAAGAGTCTCTGGATCTAAAGTGGCCAATAAACCATGCACGATAGATATCCAAATAGTCTCATCTGTAAGGTTTCTATAATTCAGACTTTTCACCGAACCAGATGGGTTGTCAACCCAGTCTGGGGTTGCATTTGTGAAAGTTTTGCTACAAGCAGATGTAATGTTTGTGTTCGGAGGAGATAAAGAAAGGAGACTATTAAGCAATCCTCAAAGTCTATTTGGCTTTGGGGTGAATTATGCAGCGTTGTTTTACTTTTCAAGAGGGTGGAGAGAGGATAGAGAATTTATAGTCTTCATTATGTTTTTCTTAGGATGACAGTAAAGTTAAGTTCTCGGCACTGAAAACATATGGGTTGGGCAACAGCGGATGAGGCCCCGCTGTACAGGCTGGGGTGGAAACATGGTCACAGATCATCCAAAGCCACCAACCCACTAGGAGACAGATACTGTAACTGACGCAGGTACTCAGAGCATTTCTCCCATCTGTTCTCTGTCAGAAAGCTTCCGTTTCATTGTTGCCAGAGTGTCTGTTTCATCCTGCAGAACACTTTCCCTTAACCCTGCTTTCTCCTCAAATAAGAGCCCACCACAACTCGGCCCTTCCCTTCCTCAGCGAGTCAGCCACACCTGTTCTTTCCACCTGCTGCCTCCTCTGTGCCTCGCAACACAGGAGCCCCCTGGCCAAGGCAGCAGTGACCCCCTAAAGACTGAAAGAGTCCATGCCCAGGCCTGCGGTTCCCAGTCTTCAATATTTAACTTTGCTCCTGTGGCTACTGAGGTGATGCTACATCATTTTACCTGGCATCACTTCTTCCTGCACGCTCCTACAGGAAACACCGCTGCCATGTGCCATCCAATCACTCATTTGCCCAGTATTTATTGAATTGTTACTAGAAGCAAAGCTCTGCCTTCAAAGCAAACACACCCCAGCAGGGCAGACAAACAATAAACAGAAGCCTGTGCACCTGCTGCAGATGGGATTAAAGCAGGTCGGGGAGGGGGAAGGAGGGCTGGTCCTAGCAAGGTGGGCTGGCACCACTGGGGATGGGAGAGAGTCAGATGCCACTGGAGGGGTGGCTGAGCCCAATGAATACAATGAAATGGGACGGGGCAGGAGAGTGTCTGTGAAGGAGTGATTCCAATGCTGGACCACCAAGTCTCCACTCAGTAACAGGCTGGTGAGGATCTGAGATGCATGAGGGACAATGGAAAGATGGTCAAATCAATGGATGGACTGTACATCAAATGGACTTGAAGAACTGCTAGAGTTCAGAAACTAGAGGCAGTTAAGCTGGGGCAATGGGGCCTCAGGGGACAGAGTGGGACTCCTGAACTAGGTCACTGGGGTGATTAATAAGATAAGCTTTATGCTTTGACCTTGGCTGCAGAGGGCAGTGACTCCCTGAAGGGCCAAGGTAGAGAAGGGACAGTTTGCTCAGAAATGAGGCTGAGGACAGAGTGAATTTGGCTGCTGATGGACTGAGAGGTCCCGAGCGCCTCTCACATCACATGTCCTATTCCCAACATCCTCCTAACCTACCTCTTTACCCTCCAGACTCATCCTCCCAAGAGAAGGAGCCAGCCATGACTGGCCTGTTCTCAGGAGCTCCCAGCCCCCGTGCAGCAGACTAGGGGTCCAGGCAGCTTCAGGCTGGTCCCAAACCACCCTCCCAAAGATGTCCCCAATGGAGCGCTGATCCACACAAGCCTCCAGCTCAGCCCACCTCCCAGACTCTGCTCCATTTCTGCCCGTTGAGACCCTACTCATCCCTCAAGACTCCCCAGGCCACCCTCCTCATCAGTGCTTTTTCCTCCAGTCTTCAGCAGTCTCTCATCCTTGTTCTCCACAACCTGTGTCATGCTCTGTCTCAACACAGAGTGTACACTCCTCCACCCCTTGGATGACAGTTACGTTTCTAATTTCCCCACTAGACTGTGTGCTTTCTGACACGGCCCATGTTTTCTCTGTTTTTCTGACCACCCAGAACTCTGAATACAGTGGGTTGTTGCCTAATGAATGAAGTTTTAATTAAATGTATATTCCCAAAACAGAAGATTTTACAGAATTCTGTACCAAACCCATCTCATGGAAATTGATAAAGTATCTGATGAATGCTTTTTTATCATGTTGTCTCTGAGTACATAAAAACCCCAAGGCAAGGTCTCCTGTGGCCAGGGCTGAGACAGAAGATGGATGGACAGTCCCCACCAGGATCAAGGGAGAGGGTGGACCTCCTGCCTGGAAAAGTGCCAATCCCTTTGCTACCCCAACCCAAGATCTGAAGAATATGAAACTCTTACTGTATTCAGAGACTATCTGGGTTTTGAATTTGTTCTGGTTTGGTTGGTATTCCTATTTACCAGGAAAAAAATAACTTTCATTCATTTATGTTTCAACTTCAAAAACAACCAATCACAACAGAAACTGAAGCTACGTTCAGGATGTAACAGATGAGTCTGGTGCACCTCGGGCTCCCTGGCCATGAGCTACCCAAAGAAGGTAGAAACGAAAAGCAGGTCATGAGCCAGTCGGAGCTTCGGGGGCTGGAGTCCGGGTCCCGAGCCCCTCCCTGGGAGACGGGGTGCAGCTCAGGACTGGGAGGTGGGAGGCTTGCCAGCTTCCTTGACTGGGCACATCATTTTTCTCCAGTCTCAGAATCAAGAAGGAGACAGGACTTCCGCTAGTCGTGGAGACACACGCAGCACTGACACAGTTACAGCCACGCAGCGGTCTGTGCCGGGCTTGTCCCCTGGGGAGGCCCCTGAGCACCCCCCGCCCCACCCCTCCACGCGGCTGCAGCCCACTCACCCGGTACTTGTTGAGGTTATGTCTCTCCATGCAGGCCCCCTTGAGGCAGAACCGGCCCTCGCCGCAGCCCGTGCCGTCTGCCCAGGGGAAGTGGCGCGTCTGGCACACCATCTGGCCCTTGGCCTTGCCCGTGCACCACAGCTTGGTGCAGGACTGCATGTAGGGACAGGGCTTGGAGCCCACACCGAAGGCCAGCTCACACTGCTGGCTCAGCGGGTAGCTGGCGCCTGGCAGGTCCTCGGGCAGGGAGACAGGCTTGCTGGGCTGGTCCAGGAGGCAGTCTCCTGTGGGAGCCGAGGGTGTTCATCAGGGACGGGCCCAGAAAGGCGGCCATGGCCAGTGCGGGGTCTCAAAGGCAGGGAGAGGACGAAGCCAAGGACACGGAACGGGCCCCATCAGAGCCCGGCTCCTTGGGTCGTGAGTGTGGTAGGTAACAGAAGACAGATGGGCCGGGTGGCCCGCCTCCCCAGGCCCCACTCACCATGCCCGCTGTCCAGGAAGTCAGTGATGATGGCCGCACTGCAGGCCGACCAGGGGTTGGCACGGTCGATTTGGATGAGCGTTGGGGACATCATGTGGTTGCCCCGGAGCTTCCCAAACACCTCCTCGCACACCTTCACGTTGTCATGGGGCATATTGAACACATGGCCTGCAGGGGAGATGAGGGGCCTCAGAGAGGGGCCAGGGCGCGGGGGACCTATGGGGCAGGCCCACCCAGAAGAGGGAGCCACTGCTAAAGGGCCTCGAAGGAGAAAAGACAAATGTCCACCCCTGCTCAGAGCAGCCAGCGCACACCCAGAGGGAGCGGAAGGGAGCCCTGCCCTCTCGACCCCTACCCCAAGAGCCCTGCGTACCTAGCTCGTGGGCAGTGGTGAAGGCCGAGGGCAGCCCATCATCCTCGATCACTGAGCAGCTCCTCTTGGGGTCGCACATGGTGCCCACGTCGGCCATGCCCAGGGTGTCACAGGTGGTGGCCCCACACAGGTCCTGCCCGGGCAGGGGATAAGCAGAGGCCGGCAGGAGTTAGAGATGTAACAGGGGACCCAATGAGAAGGAAGGGCACTCAACCCACTCCCAGCCCACGTGGGCCCATCACCTCCCAGCCAGGCCCTTTGCCTGGGGGCTTGTGGGCTGCTATTTCTGGAATGAGCCCAGGCCTTGGGAGGAAAGCTTGCTGGCTTAGGAACTAAGATGCTGCCCAAATTCTACCCAGGGAAGCCCCAGGGAGGAAATCAGGGGGCCATAATTACATGAGAAGGACCACTGCTTCCTAGGGAGACCACCTCCCAGCCCAGGAAGTGGGGACTCCCCAGCTGGGTGAGGCTCTGGTCATGGCTAACTGGGCAGGAGCAGATGGAAGGCCAACACTCTCCCAGCAGAGTCGGCTCTGGGAACCTGTGTCCTCAATGGGGGATGGCCTTCAGACAACCATGAATTAAGCTCAGACTCTCAGCCAGCGGGTCACTGGCCAAGGACCCGCCCTGCTCGAGGCCCAGCTGCTACGGCTGGGAGGGGCAGAGCAAGGCGGTTGCAGGCCCAGATCCACACCCCACTCCATTGGCCACAGAGCTCAGGAGACCACAGGCTTGACAGCCGCTATGAAGACTATACATTACAGGGGACATGACCTGAGCATGAAGGGCTGTCCCTCTTTTTGTACTGAAACAAGCTGCAGTGGGCCAGGGCCTCCAGCAGTCCTCAGGGAGCGCATCCCACAGGGTTTGGGAGCACCGTGGGCCAGCAATGTGCCAGGGACCTTGGTGCCCTGACCAGGATGAGAACGGGCACATTCTGCTCCTCCTGAAAAAATGCTTTGACCAGGTGACACTGATGCTGTCTGCATCCTATCCCCACCTGCATTGCGGAAGGCATTGGGCTGTTTACAAGAAGTTCATGGGCAGAATCTCATGTACCCCAGCACAGGCTGAGGAGACAGAGGTGTTATCACACACATCTGTTGAGGTTGAAGCCTGCAACTTGTGATCACGTCTCATCATGGTGGTGACCTTGGGTCTGCACCTGACATGCAGAGTCCTGGGAATCCTCCAACCCAGCCTGGGGTAGGGCTTTCAGCATCACCCTCCACAGACACCCTCTTCAGACTACCCTGAAGCTCAGAGATGCTCAAGCCCCACCCAGGATCTGGGGTCTGGACACTCAGGCTCTTTCAGCCTCGTCACTGCTGTTCACCCAGCACCTCTGGAGCCCCCCTGGGGAGAAAGCACTGCTGGTGTTTCCCCTGGGGAGCCCAGCGGCTCACAGAGCACGCACACAGAGCTGTGCTCGGCTGTATGTCTCTAGGGGTGTGTGCACGCGTGCGAGCGTGCACACCCATGCCGACGTGGGGAAAATGTAGGCAGCCAGGAGGCCTGGTGGGGCCGGGGGCATGGGAGGAAATGCGGTCATAGTACAGAAAATCAGCAAAATTTGATCGCGAGCACTCAGAGGTTTACCACCTGAGCAGTCAGGCTTGGCTTCCCACGGTCAGGTGACAGTCACAGCCCCTCACAAGTTCACAGGGCTTCTGGCCAGAGAACCCCCAGGGGGTCAGACCGAACCAGAAGACACCCGAGTCACCGGCGGGTGAAACGCCGACTCACCTCACTTACAGCACCTCCGCCCCTTCTTCAAGCCCCCCAGGCACACCTCAAATTCCATCTTTTTCAAGTACCCCTTCTTCATCAAAGGCCCAGAAAGCTCTCCTTTCCGCCCCACCCCCGGCCCCCGAGTTCTGAAGCCCAGAAAACATCTGCTGTCAGGACACGGCAAGAAGCAGCGAAGAAGAAGCTCACCTGACCAGTGGTTCAAGGACCACGGCCACTGAGGAGCAGGCTGGGTGGACAGAGTGACCTGGGGACAGAGGACGGAAGGGAAGCAGGAATGGAAGGGAGGCAGAGTGAGGGGAGCACGGGAGCACGGGACCCCACAGAGGCGGCCACCCCTGGAAGTTCCAGCCTGGCAATCACAGCCTGCAGGGACAGCCTCTGCCAGACAAGCGTGTCACACCGTCCCCAGGCTGCCGTGGGCGCCCTGCACTGGCCTTGAGTGACAGAGGGCAGGGCCAAGAAGCCTAGAGGCTGGCCCTGACCAGAACACAGATGTGTCCCTTCAGGCAAGTCGGCCTATTCCCTGGGCCTTGCTCCCCTCCTGGAAGGGCCAGCTCCCACTGAGAACCAAGTGCCGTGAGCCTCTGCCCCTTGTCAGCTTGGGGGTGTTAGACCCTCTGGCCTCTGGGTTATAAAAGGAACACCCAGAATGGTCTACTTGCAAAATGGAAGGAAACCTAAGGCCGATCTTGTCTGCCAACACACAGTGTGCAACTGATAAAAGCAACTCACAGAAACATGAAGTCACCCACAAGGAGACTCAGAGGACCAGCCCCTGCCTTGCTCAGCAGAAAAGGCTGGAGCAGAGCGAGAGCTCGGACCAGGGTCCGGCGGCTGCTGCAAAGCTCGCCTCTGCGGCTCGGAGGCCGTGGAAGCCGAGAGCTTTCTCCTTGCCCTCTCTTCTCTTGTCCTCCTTCCTCTGGGGGAGGCGGGTGTTCTCTGAAGCAGATGTGCCACTGCAGGCCCCTCCTGGCCAGGGGCAACCTGTTCTTGCCATCAAGAAACCCCAGTTTCTCTGGATCAAACAAGAGGAACAAGGCAAGAGCGGGCAACCTCCCTGAGGGTAGGGGTGCAGCCAAGAGTGAACATGCCACAAGAGCCAGCCTGTCGCTGGGGAAGACCAGCTGCTGGGCATCAGGGGCTCTGCCTGGCCCTCAGCCCCGAGTCAGGACTCAGATGGACTCTCGCTGGGCCTCCTGCTTTCAACACCTACGGGTGACTATGCAGGACCTGCGGTGCCTCCCTTGTGGCATGAGTCTCCACCCTTCTGGAGGGATCTCACACTCACTCCAGGTGCCTTAACCACTTCACATGAGCCACTTGTCTCCAGAACCAGAGCCACTTCTGGGTCCTTCCACCTGCAGGGTGCAGGTACCATCCAGTCCAGCCACCATCTGCCTCACTATTTCGGAGGACTTGCCCATTCTTCTTGTAGCCACAGCCACTTTTCCAAAGGATCCAAGAATCTTGTGGACCAAGAAACTAATCCTCTTGGATCATTCTCTTCTGTCTCTTTTTATAACAATAATTTAAGGATTGGAGCCACAATTTGGAAACAAATAAGGATAGCACCTCACTCAGTTAGGTAAAGAATCCACCTGTCATGTAGGAGACTGCCTACAATGCAAGAGATCCAGGTTCGATCTCTGGGTTGGGAAGATCACCGGGAAAAAGAAATGACTACCCACTCCAGTATTCTTGCCTGGGAAATCCCATGGACAGAGGAGCTTGGCAGGCAAAGAATTGGACACAACTTAGTGACTGAGCCACCACGGCCACTGTTACCTCACAGGGTTTACCATGTTTACCAAGACTGTGAGCTACACACACCATCCCTCCCGACCAGCTGTGCTCCTACAGTCCTCCTTCCACCTTATCTCACTTTCCCCACCTTCAGTAGAAGGGGCTTCTTGTTTTCCAGCAGTATGAAGAGAGGGGGACCCACAGAAGTCAAGCATACTAATAAGAACCTATGCATAGTTCAGGAAATCTACTCAATGACCTGCGGTGACTTACATGGGAAAGAAATCCAAAACAGGATATACATATACCTGTGGCTGATTCACTTTGCTGTACAGCAGAAACTAACACAACATTGTAGAGCAACTATTCTTCAGTAAAAATTAATTTAAAACATCAAGCACAGTAAATTTTTTAATGTGGCAGAAGACACATGTTCTGATGGAGACGGCTTTCCCACTCACATTGAATTTCTGGACATGAGAGCCCACGCTCATGGTCACAAGCCACACCACAGCTTCCAAGAATTCTGCTCACAGTTCTTCACAGCCTCTCTCTCTTTCTACAGGTGAGGAAACTGGGGCTCCGAGGGCTATGATGGCTCCCTGCCAGGGCCAGGCCACTTTGAAGTAAAGAATGGAGTCAGAATCCACACCCTTGGACACCCAGGGTAGCATGGTCTTTAGTCTGAACAGTATCACTGGAACTAGGGCTCAGCTCACCACTGTGAGAGCGCCCGCACTGGTATTAACCTGCAGGCAGTTGCCCATCTGCATCTCATGGGTCACTGGAGCTCCTCGACAAACTCAAAATCCACCTCTGTTGGCAATCCCCAAGGACAAGAGGGCCTTGCTTTGCTAGAAGGGATAGAATCTATCAGTTCAGGGTCTGGGCAGCGCGACTCAGGAAGCCTAGTGAGAAGAGGCTGGCGTGTTCTAGCAGCTTGTATCCGCAGGTTCTGTTCCCCCAGGGCTCCTGCATGGCAGATGGATTATTTACCACCTGAGCCTCCAGGGAAGCCTGACTCTGTTCCACTAGAATACAAATCCCTAGAGATGCACTTAATGATGTCACAGCAAGAGATGGAGGGAATCAGACAGGAATGCCCTCAGTGAGGAAGCAGAGGAAGCCAAAGTTTGCAGGGGGCCAGACTCTCTCCAGAAACCATCACTTCAAGGAGTACCATGTCTGACGGTCGCTGGCATCCCCGTGGCAGACGCTGTTCTAAGCGCTTCACCTGCTTGTCGTTGGACCCCTTGCTGCAGCTTTGTGGAGGAGACGCCACGACCAGGCCCTGTCTACAGATGAGCCCCGGGAGACCATGCGTAACCAGCCCGGGGTCAGCAGAGAGCTCGAGGTGAGACGGGGAAGGAGGGGCCGAGTGAGGGCCGAACCCAGGCCATGAAGCCCTGGAGCCTGATCCTCCCCAGGCCTGTGTGCCGCCTCCGGGGCATGAGCACTCCAAGAATGAAGGGGCTGGGGAGGGGCTCAAGAGGACAAGGTCGTCCACTCTGGACCCCTGCCCCCAGAGCTCGGCCTGGTCACCAGTGGGGAGAGGCCGGGAGAGACCCAGGAAGAGGGGAAGGCAGGCTCGGGGGCCAAGAGTGCTCTGGGAGAGGGGTGTGTGCCTGGCTCCTGACCCCACGCTGACACACCGAGCCCATCCCTGCAGTGTACCAGGGCAAAGTCAGAGGCAAGGAGCCTCAATGCGACACCAAAGCACCTAAGGCTCCCTCTCCCAACTCTGCATCAACAACCTCAAGCGATGGAGGGACAATCCCCCAGAAGGAAGGTGAAACCACCTGAGCACTCAGGGTTCTACGGTCCTCCCACCCCATTCCATGAATGACAGCAACGTGCAAGGCCCCATCAGAGGGGCTACACAGATGCAGGGAGGCCCGGCCTGAAGGCAGTTTACACATCCCTGGGACTGGCCACTTCAGAGTCCAGAGTCTCCACACATAGAGGAAGCATCAGGACATACCTGCAGGGGGATGGGGCAGAAGGCTTTGCAGCAGGACCATCTTAAACCTAAGCTCCAGCCAGGGGCCCACCTGCAATAACTGGACAACGGCAGACAACAGTGAGACTGAGGCAGTGACAGTAACAGGGCATCGACTCTGGAACATTGAGTAACCCATCCCCTCAGCAGCCCTGCACAGCAACATGATCCCTGTTTTATGGATGAGGATAGAGAACTTCAAACAGCTGACACATTCAATGTCATGGCTAAACATGCAAGCACCAAGATCCCAAGTCAGCTCCGCCCGCCTCCACGCCAGTGTTCTTTCCATCACTCCACGCGACCCGGGCCAGTGTCACAGCGAACAGCCGGGAGACGGTCAGAGGCGGGGGAGGGGCAGGACCCACAGGGGACAGACCTCGCTGGCTCTCCTAACTAACCAGTGTCTAAAAACGCAAAGAAAAGTTTCCAGGGCACATTCCTCCCTCCAAACTTCCTCCCCACCCTGGCCTATCACTCCTGGCTTCCTTATGTGCTGTAAGAAACGGGGCAGGAGAACCATTTTCCTACAGTCGGGGAGAACCGTCTCCCCTCCGTGCTGTCTGCCTCCTTCCTCCCAGAAGGAGTGCGGCTGAGTTTCCATTTAGTGATCAAGATTTACAAACTGTTAAATACCAAATCTACAGCTGCCTTTCTCTCTCTCTGCTAACATCTTCCTTCAAGGCTTGACTTCAAAAAAGATCCTGACAAAAGACAAAAATTCTAATTCCAAAAGATACATGCTCCCCAGCGCTCACAGCAGCACTATTTACAACAGCCAAGACATGAAAGCAACCTAAAATTCCACTGGCAGATGATTGGATAAAGAAGATACAGTCTCTATATACAATGGAATATTACTCAGCTATAAAAGAAAGAATGAAATAATGCCAGTTGCAGCAACATGGATGAATCTAGAGATTGCCATATTGAGAGAAGTAAGCCAGACAGAGAAAGACAAATATCATATGATATCAATCACATGTGGAATCTAAAATCTGATACAAATAAACTTATTTACAAAACAGAAATAGAGCAAGAGACATAGAAAAAAACTTATGGTAACCAAAGGGGGACAGGGTTAAGAAAGGGATAAATTAGAAGTTTGGGATTAACATATATACCCTAAGATATATCAAATAGGTAATTTTACAATAAGTTTTACTGTATAGCACAAGGCACTATACTCAATATTTTGTAATAATCTATAAGGGAAAAGAATCTGAAAAAGTATATATATAAATATATATGTATATATACACCTACACATATATGTATGACATCCTTGGTGGCTTAGCAATAAAGAATCCACTTGCCAGTTCAGGAGCCACAAGTTCTTCCTGGGTCAGGAAAATCCATCCTCTGGAGAAGGAAATGGCAGCCCACTCCAGTATTCTTGTCTGAGAAATCCCATGGACAGAGGAGCCTGGCAGGCTACAGTCAGTCCATGAGGTCGCAAAAGAGTTGGACTTGACTTAGCAACTAAACAATGACAATAACAATATATGTATATATATAACGGATTCACTTTGCTGTACACCTGAAACTAACACAAGGTAAATCAAACACAAACAAACAAAAAAAACTTGACAAAATTATGATTCTTTGCATTATATTGATAGATATGTATAAAAGACATTTATCATTTCACTATTAGCATTTTTTGTCTGAACACTAAATTTTACTATCATGTTGCATCTAGTTCATTATGGAGAGAACTGGCCTCCCGGAATGCTGATCAATCCTATGCAGATACGGATTTGTTGTTCAGTCACCAAGTCATGTCCCATTCTTTGCAGCCCCAGGGAATGCAGCCCACCAGGCTCCCCTGTCTTTCAGTAACTCCCGGAGTTTGCTCAAACTAATGTCCATTGAGTCGGTGATGCCATACATACACATCTGTGCTGTACATATACACATGGTATACACACACATCCTCACAAAACCCAAGTCGAGAACAGGAAGACGAGTGCCAAGCTTGAGATGTGAAAGGAAGAAAGGTGAGAGTAGGAGTGAGGAGAGGAAGAGGACGACAGAGAACCTGCCTCTTCTAACCTGCCTCTTCTTCCTACTAGAGGAAGAAGAGAGCTTGGAGGAAATTAGGGAAGGGAGCGGCTAAGGGAGCAGCATGCGCGGTACTCAGCACAAGCAGGAAAAACAGGTACGTGAAGAAATAAGCAAGAAAACCCCACAAACTACAAACCCTAAAACCTGTCAGCCCCACAGAGGAGACATCACAGGGAGCAAACTAGAGCGGGCCTCCCACAAGAAAGAGGCAAGCTTCCTGTCCCATCGACACCACCTGCTTCCTTCTCACCAGTCCTTCCATCCAGCATCTGTTTGTCCCTTGTCCTCGGCTTCTGCACGCCAGCATTAAAGAGAACGATTTGGCCTCCAGCAAAGAGGGATCTTAGCCTTCACCAGGGCAGTCACATCACATTGTATTGTTTGCTTCTTTGTTGGAGGTCCCTGACACGCGGTGAATTCCTGGGGGCCAGAGGCCACAGCTCACGAGTATCTGTATCTCCACAGCCCAGGAAAGCACTGCAAGTAATAGAGGCTCAGCAAGCATTAAGAGAATGTATGGATAAATGAATGGAAGTCAACCAACTACAGAGCTACCCAAACTGCTGAGGCATCCAACCTAAAGAAGAGAGAAGACCCAGGGAAGTGTGGTCCCACTGGACCTCTGCCTAGCAGAGCGGAAGCCATAGAAACTTCTCCTCACAGAAATAAAAGTCCACGCAGAACAACTGGCTCTCATTCTCCACAGATCCTGGTTCCAATTCCATGTGACCTCACCCTGCTGTTATGAGCTGGAAGCTGATCGCTTTGCAGAATCCGACATGCACTCTTCCTCCAGGAACTTAGACTCATTCTGAATCTTTAAGGAGACTCCTCAAATTGTCAAAATCCTTGCTGTGTGATCCATGGTTCCTCCTTTGTCGACAGTAAAGGCTCCTCCCTGGGTCTCGTCTTCCCAGTGTTTTGATTTCAACACCCCACATCCCTCCTTCCGCCTGCCAAGAGGACAGCAGGCTCCCCACAGCCTGGCCCAGGCTTGTTTCCACCACTGCAGCACTGAGAGGTTGGAAGGAGCTCCGTCCAGCCCTTCTCCTGTTCTTCGCCAGGAACCCCAGAGCACTTGGAGCTCCCCAGAGCTGCTCGCCCCTTGTCATCACAGGAGGAAATATGACCCAGACAAGCCCAACCTCTTCCTAACTGCTTCCACCCCATGAAAAACACAACTGTGTGATCAGAGACAATTATACCATTTTTCCAATATCTCCAGAAGATCCAAGAAATAGGTGACTCTAAATGTGTCTGTCAGTTCAAGGTCCTTTAGAGACAAAAGGTAATTTACAAAATAAGGGCATTTCTAAAAACCTTTAATCCAAACTAATTATATATGGCTTCCCAGATGGCAGTAGTGATAAAGAACCTGCCTGCCAGTGCAGGAGATTTAAGAGACTCAGGTTTGACCCTGGATCGGGAAGATTTCCTGGAGGAGGGCATGGCAACCCACTCCAGTATTCTTGCCTGGAGAATCCCATGGACAGAGGAGGCTGGCGGGCTACAGTCCATTGGGTCGCAAAGAGTCAGACATGACTAAAGCAACTTAGCATGCATATATAATTCTTTTCAAATTTTAGTTTGAAAAAGCATTAATTACACCAATATTCTGATAAATGTAAGTGGAGAGGCTCACACATCTGATTTAAAGGATTACTCCCGACCCTTACAAAGGTAAAGAATCTGCCTGCAATGCAGGAGACCTGTGTTCAATTCCTGGGTCGGGAAGAACCCCTGGAGAAGGAAATGGCAACCCACTACAGTATTCTTGCCTGGAGAATCCCAGGGACAGAGGAACCTGGTGAGCTACAGTCCATGGGGTTGCAAAGAATCGGACATGACTGAGCGACTAACACAATAACTTACAAAGTAAGACAAAAGTCCCTCTTATGTTGGCGCAGAGAGGTGGCTCCAGACTCCTGGAGCCCACACCAGCCTGTCTAGAAAGCACAGCTGTGTGCTGGCGTTCTCATCTCATACTGTATCTTCCCCTGGGAGCTCAGGAATGAGCCATTCCTAAGACTCTGAGAACGCGGCAGGCCCTGGAGTCTGTGCTGGTGAGGAGGTGGGGGAGAGACGTTTGCTCTGAAGCATAAAGCACATATCTGCATGACGGTCCTGCCAACACAGCCTCCCCACTCTGGCTTTGCCCTTGAGACACCTAAGGGAAAGACAGCTTCTAAAGGGTCACACCACACACACCCCTGCTTCTGACCCAAGTGGCCACACATCTTGTGCCCATTATGCATGGCCAACAAGGCCCCCTAGGAGGGGGGAATCTAGCCCACACCAGCAACAGACAGAAGCTGTCACGCTGTTTGATTGCTGCTGCTTCACAAAGCAGATCCTTCCGACAGCGTGACACATACTCCTGCAGGAGTCCTGTTCCCAGGACTGGTTCCAAAAGTGAACCTTGTCAAGAGGCGGCAGAGACCCAGGTCTGTTACATTAGACCAGTGAGCAACCTTCACAGGGCATCTGGGGTAGCAGGTAGGCCAACAGCTGCTTTGCCCATTAAGAGATCCTGTTCACGGCCTCTGCTCTCTCCCCAGCCACCTGACTGCCGAGCTGGTCTGTGTGCAGAGGTCGAGGCCCCCTCCCTTGCCGCTTCCCTGTGACTCAGGCAGAGCTTGGAGGAGCGGGGCAGTGAGAGCTCCACAGACCTTGGTTGGGAGAATGAGCACAAGGAAACAGACTCAGGCCAAAGACCTCCCTGGAGGAACCAGGTGGTGGGAGGAGGAGGCTGGGAAAGGAGGAAGTTCAGCCCCAGGAAGGGCCCAGCTGTGCCAGTTGGGTCGGTGTGGAAGGCTCCTGCCCCAGCCCTGTGTGCACCAGTCCACCTGCATACCGCGGAGGCTCAGCACCCCTCAGGTACCCGAGGGCTCCGTGCCATCCCCAGAAGGCTGTGGTTATGACATGAGCAAAGCGAGAGCCTGGCACTGATTCCAGCCCCAGCTCCCAGGGTCAGAGGAGGCAGGTCACACAGACGCCCTCTTCCCTCTCAGTCTCTCATACCTGAGAAATTTCAAGACTCTGACAACACAATCTATGAATCTAAAATGTCAACAGATCCATAGCACCAAAGGCTTCTCTGATCTGCTATTCTGACCTTTCTAATCCCAAGACTCAGTGTCTTTCCCGCCCTGCAGCTGGAATCTGCAGACGCTCTGTCACTGAGCTGACTCCTTACTGGCGACTGGGGGCGGTAGCTGGAGCCCTCGTGTCAGGGAGCCTGCTCCTGCGGAGCTACCTCGGGGAGCCCAGGTCCCCCATCCCCCGACCTGCCAACAGGGCACGGGATAACTCAGCTCAGCTCAGCGTGAAGCTCCACTTGGAGCTCCAGGCTCCGAACTGTCTGACTACTCTGGCTGCTCTGAATGGGCCAGAAGCCCCTGAGAGAGGAGCCAGACCCCCCGCTGCCAGGGGGAGAGAGAAGCAGCAAGGAAGAAGGGAATGCTCCCTGTACTTGAGTCTGTCCTTTCGCTGCAACCCACGAAAAAACCCAGACGAGTCCTGCACCCAATCCAGACTTCCCAGGCCCAAGACAGAGAGAGGACTAGCGGGCGCTCAGCTCCCAGGTCCCCCGAGCAGAAGAAGGAAGCCTGGGAAGGTGGGTCCAGAAGGACTCAGACGCCCCCCTGAAGGAGGGCCGGACTCTCCAACACCATCCTCGGGGCGCCTCCTATCGGCCGTGCAGACCAACCGCGGCTCCGGGGCGGCAACTTCCTGGGTCCCGGCCCCTCGGCGTCATTGGCAACACCTTCCGAAGGAGCGGGCGTTCCTCCCACCGCCCACGTGCGTCCGTGTGCACGCGAGTCAGGGCTCCGCCGAGCCTAGCAGCAGGCTTTCCCCGAAAAGCCCAAGTGACAGTCGGAAGAGATCAACGAAATTCAAACTCGGGGATGAGGAGGTGACTGCGCAGCATAAAAGACCTTCGGAGAGTTCAGGGCGGGGACTCCCGCCCCACCCAAAAATGGGGGCTACCTGGATCCAGAGATGACGGATCTACTCACCTGCCGGGTGAAGAGGATGGCCGTGTCCCAGTACTCCGGGTGCTTGTCACTCACTTTGTTCAGCTTCTTCTGCCACGCGCAGAAGTTGCGCAGCGTCAAGGCCGCATTGCCCGTGACCTTGGGCCCCGCATCGCGGTCTCCGAGAAGCAGCACCTTGACCACGACGATGTTGATGGGGTTGAGGATGCTGGGGTGGCGGTAGAGCCGCGCCGCCGTGGCCAGCAGCGTCAGCAGATAGTGCTCCAGGTCCGCGCCGTGGAACTTGACCATCGACTCGTCCGCCACCACCAGCGTCTCCACGTATCGCGGGATAGACACGAAGCGCTTGGCGCGCCCGGACCTGCGTCGGCTGCGAGCCTCCCCTAAGCCGATCCGCCGAGGCGTGTAAGGGTCCAGGGCCCGCAGGATTGCGGGGTTCCAGCCTGAGCCCACCCCGCAGCGAGACGTGGGATCTCCGGGAGACCCGCCGGGGGCGCCCCGGCGCTGGAGGAGGTGTGCGCCCTGGCTGTTGCGCTGCGCCGCCGGCGCGCTGGTGTTGAGCAGCGGGCTAATGACATACTCGGCGCCCCGGTAGCCGAAGGCTCCCCGTAGCCCCCCGCACAGGCTCAGGGCGGCGAACGAGTCTGGCTCGGCATTCACGTCCCCAGAATAGAAGCAACGTCTCAAGTCCGGAGAGTTGCGGATGAGTCCCTGGAGGGGGACGCCCAGATGCTCAGTGGCGAAGGCGGGTGCCAAGAACTGAGCATCTGGCGTCAGGTGTAGGTAAAAGTCCTCCTGAAACGCTGTGATCTGAAAAATGAGTCCCTGATCCCCGGAGTCCTCGGGACCCTGCCAATAGTAGTGGCGGCCGTTGATGTCCGGGTCCAGTCGGATGGGGACCACCACCTCCCGCTCTGGCTCTGAGCCGCCAGCGGGTGCCCCGGCGAAAGCCAGCATTAAGATGCCCAGCAGAAGCATGGCGCCGGGCAGCGCACAGCCGCGCTCTCGGAAGGGCCCGGCCCGGCTCCCCGGCCGCCGGCACGGTCTCCTTGCAACCCGCACACCGGAACCACCGATGCCCCGGGCCGCCCGCAGCTCCCAGAAAGGAGAACGCCGGGGAGGGAGACTCCTCCCAGAGCTGTGAGCGTGCACCGGGCAGCTCGCGCCTCCTACCTGTGCCTTTCCAAGCAGAGCGCGCCCTGGGAGCCTAAGTACAATCGCTGTCAAGTGCAAGGACGAAGATTTGCAGCGGAGAGCTAGAGGGAGGTGCCGGCCGCTTCTCCGAACCCCAGCGGTTCGCAGCGCCGCAAACCAGGCGCTGGGCGAGCCTATTAAAGGCCCCCTCCTCTTTGGACTGCCCAGTCAGCGCTCTCCCTCCCTCCTCTCCCAGCCTCCCAAAGCTTGCAGCCTCCTGGGGCCGCCGAAGAACTCGATCCCGCCTCCCGAGCGCAGAGCCACTTGGCGGGGAGGGAGTGGCGTTGCGCTGAGGCAGGAGGCGTGGGCTGGCCAGAGCTACTAGCGGCGGAGTCTGCATTTGCGTCCGGCCCCAGTGCCCAGAGCATCAGTCCGGACCCTCGGCTGGCTGCGCCCTGGGTCTTAGCCTTTATCTCATGGCAGTTGGGGTCAGGAATGCAATATGAAGACTGGAGGCTAACCCCCTCTCCCAGACCCACCTCAGCCCTCCCGTTGCAATTTCCTCATCACAGTGTCCCCTAAAAAAATCCAGAACCAAGAATTGCCCCTGTACATGTGCTACTGCTGCCAGAAGGGCACATTCTGGGGCCCGTGGAGAGCTTGTTTGGAACCCATGGCTGCCCAGGCCCACCGTCTGCCATGGGGGCAGTGGTGGGCAGGATGGGCTGGTGCTGATGGTTAGTTTTTAAGAACTTTGCCAGTCAGCTATTACACGGTCACCACTAACATTTTAGTTAAGTGAACTTATAAATCATGTGTAATAACAAGCCCCATCATGTCCTAATGATTTGAGCACAATCATCTGTGCTCTGGAGCCTGCGGGATCACCAGTTCTCCAGGACAGACCCCAGCCCCTTGGGGGAAGGTGCAAGGAGGAGAGCAGAGGGTGAGGGTAGGAGGGCAGGACTGAGTGGTGCCCATCCCACATCACCCTGTGCAGGGCCATCATGACAGAAGCTCGGACCAGGTCCTGTGGGAGTGTTCACACCACTCAAGGGTACAAATGCTGCCACTCAGGACTGGAGGGAGGTCGGCTGGTGGAGAGCCTTATTTAGCATTTCCCAGCACACCAGTGTCCAGGGATGTGAAGAAAAGGATGGTCTTCCTGCCAAAGAGGGACTAAGGCACTGGTGGACAGGGGAAAAATCATCAAAAAAGGTAATTTCTGGGACTTCCTGGTGGTCCAGTGGCTAAGACTCCAGGCTCCCAAGGCAGGGGGGCCCAGGTTCAGTCCCTGGTCAGGGAACAAGATTCCACATGCCACAACTAAGGCCCAGAGCAGCCAAATAAATAAATGAAAATAAACATTTTTTTAAGGGAGCATCCTTTAAGTATTTCTTAGAAAAGAAAGAAAGAGTACTTCCTCCCTGATTTTCTCTCCAGGGATCCTTTACCAAGTAAAGGAAGGATGCTGTAGTGAGAGGCTGAGGGTGTGCAGTGGTGATGCCATCAAGTCATGAGCTCCCGCTGACTTTGAGGGGAGTCTGGGACCCCTGTTTCAGGCTCTGGGCCCCAAGGGCCTTCCTAGCCCTCAGTAAAATCAACGTCTTTCTTCTGAGAAGGAAGGACGGCAAGTAGAGCAAGGAAGGCTCTCCTGTCTCTCCTGAGACCTAGAAAATCTTTCCAGAACCAAAGGGCTCTGGGTTGAGCTTGTAAGAAGAGGAGCAGGAGGAGCAGGACAGTGAGTGAAGATCTGAAGCATGAGAAGGGGGTGTGCGGAAGAAGTTTGGAATTTTCTTAGGAGAGTGGCTGCTGGAGTCAACAACTCTGCTGTGGCAGGGAAGAGAAAGCTGGGACTAGGCCCAGAAAGAGCACTTTCTGCCCATTATTCTCTCCCCATAAAGGATCCCGGCGCAAGAGCCCCCTGGGGCTTTGGAACAGGAAGAGTGCTCCGGTGCCCACTATTCTCCAGGGGCCCTGCTTCAGCTGAGATGTGTGAGGCTGAAATTCATTATGTGAATGAGTAAGAGATGGTGTTTACACTCTGGAAATGAAAGGGAGAGTGTGCATGTGGAGGTCTGTGAGAGAAAAAGTTCACGTTGACAAAGGCCTTCTGTGTCGGAGTGTTTAAAGAGGGGCTGCAATTAAAGAGAAACACAGACAACCAAGGGCGAGCGTAAGTCACTTCTTTAGGGCAGGCGATTGTTTCCCTACACGCAGCAGTTTTAATGGTGAGTTGCAAGGCTCCCAATGACATTTTACGTTCACTGTGATCCATGGGGTTTGGTAGGGACTGTGATGTGTCACTAGTGATGACGGGCTCAGGAAAAGAAACCCTTCCCCACCTGTTGGCCTCACTTCCCCTTCCCCAGGTACACCTCGAGCACAGAAATGGGCCATGTGGACATCCTCAAGGGCATTCATGTACACTGAGCCTTTACTCTGTGCTCAGCTCTACACCGATTTTCGTGTGCATTGTTTTCTGCAACCCTGGTCTCTCCCGCTTGGGAAGCTGCACTTCTGTCCAACTGCTCTTGTCGGGGGTTCCTAAGCAGGGTTGAGGCTCTAGGAGAATGCAGGTTGGGCACACAGAACCCTCGAGCAGAAGTCAGGAGAGCTCCGCATGGACCCTCTGTCTCCATCACTTATCTTAGTCTCTGACTCTGTGTACTTTCATCTGCCAAAAGAAGAGGGATCACCCACCATCAGAGGTCTTCAGTCAGAAGACTGCACTGGAAATCTCAGGTCTAGGTAACATCTAAGATCACCTCGGCATCAGATCCTGAGTGACCGCTGGAAGCCTGTGGAAGGCAACAGAGCACAATGGCTGAGAACCCAAGCTCAGAGGACCCCGCGTGTGTCCTGGCTCCACCCCATCCCAGTTGTGCCTGCTTGGGTGAGTTACTGTACCTCCTGAAGCCTCAGTTTCTTCATTATTAAAATTAGCATACTGATACAAACCATGTCCTGTAGTCATTTTGAGGATTAAATAAGTGAATTTTTTAAAAGTGCCCAGAAGTGCTTGATGCATCATAAAAAAGCATTCTTAAAGTTATCTAGCAAGTGCTGTTTGTATTTTTATTGTTGCTGTGTTAGTTGCTCAGCCTGTCTGACTCTTTGTGGCCCCATGGACTATAGCCCACCAGGCTCCTCTGTCCATGGGAGTCTCCAGGCAAGAATACTGGAATGGGTAGCTGGTTTCCTTCTCCAGGGGATCCTCCTGATCCAGGGATCAAAGACAGATCTTGTGAATTGCAGGCGGATTCTTTGTATTATTATTATTACTACCAAGCCTTACTTGATCCTCCAAGATGCTTCCAACATCACCTTATGGAGTTTCTGCTGTTTCTAGTGGGAAAAGAGGAAATCTAGTGGGACCACCTACTCCTAGCTCCCCTCAGCGGCCCTCAGGGTCACTCCGGTGGCCCTGCTTTCACACTAGGACAGTGCAAGTGCCACCCTCCAAGATCTTAAGATCTTTGGGAAGTAAAAACCACCTCTTCCCCAGAGAAAGACGGGGGCCTGCCCTGCTGTCAGATCTGAAGACCTCGGCTTGGCCATCATACCCTTCACCTATTGAGCTGACCTCTTCCCCACCTCTGGCCTCAGCCCACATGCCACTCCTTCAGAGAAGTCTTCCTAGACCACCCAGCCTGGCAAGCCCAACTCATGATTACGAGTCTGTATTTTATTTTTTTCCACAGCATGTACTCCTAGCTCAACCTATTTTGTTTACTTGGATCTTTACTCTTTAGTTGACTGTCTCCCCCACAGTCCCTCAACTAGAACCACAGTCAGACCTCCTCTGTCTCATGCACTGTTACCCATCCAGGGCCTGGTCCACTGCTTGGCCAGTAGGAACTCTCCATAGTGGCTCAGATGGTAAAGAATCTGCCTGCAATGAGGGAGACCTGGGTTCAATCCCTGGGTCAGTCAGGAAGATCGCCTGGAGAAGGGAATGGCTACTCATTCCAGTATTCTTGCCTGGAGAACTTCATGGACAGAGGAGCCTGGTGGGCTAGAGTCCATGAGGTCACAAAGAGTTGGACACGACTAAGGGACTAACACACACATACATACAGAGTGAATGAATGAATGCACCCAAATCTAACCTCAGCTCAGCATCTCACAGCAGACAAGGAGCTCCAGATCTAAAGTGGGAGTAAAGGACTTCCCTGGCAGTCCAGTGGTTAAGTCTCTGCACTTCCAATGCAGGGAGCATGGGTTTGATCCCTGGTTGAGGAACTAAGATCCCACAGGCTGTGCAATGTGGCCAAAACAAAAAGTAGTAAGAAAATCCATAATGATCTGTGTCCCCTCTATGAGGGAACCTCAGCCCAGCACCCTAGTCACCCAGCCCAGGACCCTCGTGTGATAGTGGAGGCCACTGAGGTCCAGAGAAAATTCCTTGTCTAAGGCTGCCCAGAGAGATGCTTTGCTCATCTCATAACTCGTTCTCTTTACCCTTTCCATGAAAACCTGGCTCTGGCTAAATTAATCGATTTGGCTTCTTCTGCTCCAAAGCTGTTGCTTCAGCTCACGCCCTCCCCAATGCGGGGGTGCCCTCTCAACCTCACCTCTGCTTATCTCTACCTCTGGCCTCTTGTAGGAAACCACTTCATTTAACTCATAAAGCTTTGATGGCTCCTTTTGTCTTAGCTCCTTCAGCATTTGTGTATTCCATTTCTAGCAAATGAGTATTTGATTTGAACTTGCTTGTCTTTCATCCAACACAATGGACATGAGTTTAACCAAGCTCCGAGAGTTGGTGATGGACAGGGAAGCCTGGCGTGCTGCAGTCTATGGGGTCACAAGGAGTCAGACACGACTGAGTAACTCAACTGAACTGAAGTGCTTGCCTTTTGCTAATTAAATGCTACACCTTTTCCTGGGACTGGGCTACAGGCACCCTTGACTGGAAACTTGTCGAAACCAGGGTTTCCTTTCCTTTCACATGAGTCTCCATGACAGTCCCCCAAGCAGGTGTGGATGGTATGGCTGAGCCAGGCAAGGGTAGAAAGTTTCAGGTAGGAGATCAGCCCCAGAGGGTGATGCCCTGAGGCTGGAGAGGGGTTCTCTCAAGAGACTCAGAATTCACCCCTTTCGGGTTCTAAATATTCACCAACATCAGGACCAAGGGTGACTTCTGCCTCTTGAAAAAATCAAGCATCCTGGCCTATCTTCTCAAACAGGAAATAAGAATTAAGGAGAAATGAGTTGGGGAGGAAGGAGGAAGAACTTCTATGGTCCAGGCAAGATTTCAGTGGGGAGGGATATCTCTCAACTCTTCAGATCAGGTATTATTAATTCATTGGTTTACCATGTTCAAGGTGTCCCTTGTGCTTCAGATGGTAAAGAATCTGCCTGCTGTGCAGGAGACTTGGGTTCAGTCCCTGGGTCAAGAAGAGTCCCTGGAGAAGGAAATGGCTACCTACTCCAGTATTCTTGCCTGGAGAATCCCATGGACCGAGGAGCCTGGCAGGCTACAGTCCATGGTGTCGCAAAGAGTCGGGCATGACTGAGCAACTAATACTTACCATGTTCATGTTTAGATCAGAAAGTGGATTTAAGAATGTACCATTTTTGTGCTATATGTCTCTACCATTCTCTGGCAAGGATCTCTGAAAGTCCCAAGTATGTTTAATCTGCTTTTCATGGACACCATGCCCCAGAGTCAGGCAAAGCAGACAATGTCCACCGAGGCTTTTGGGAAGCTTCTTGGAAGGCTCAGGAAGTGTTAAACTGTGGAGACATCAGCCACGGGCTCCCAGCAGTGCCGGAGCTCTTGGCCTGTCTTCCCCCAGATGTGGAGACAGCTGAAGCAGCTGGAGATTCATCTAAGGCCCCATGAATTATAGCCCTGGGCCTGGGTCCATTCTTCTCTGCTCAGAGGAAATATTTAACTCTATTTCTCCCGTCTCTGCCACCCACTCTGTTTTCTCTCTCGGGCTCAGTATTTAACAGATGTCCCTTTGGTACTTAAGTCCTGTATTTGTTCTCTTAGATGCTCGGAGGTTAGAATAAAGGGTCTTGACTTGGCCTGCGGACACTCACTGGGCAGTTCCAGGCTGCCTCCTTCTTGGACCCTGAGTACCCCTCATTCCACCTTGAATGGCAGCCACCACCCTCATATCTCAGGCCCACCAATTTAGTGATATATTTCATAGATTCACACACACACACACACACATCAGTGTGAGTGACTGGGGCTCTCAGCTATTTAGGATCTTGCTGGTGTTCGCACCGGTACAGGAAGAATACCTAAGATGGAGAGAAAATGTGTGCTAAACCCTCAACTCCTGCCCGGGGGTTTAGAAAGCAACTCGTTCTTTCTGCTTCTCTGCTTCAAGCTTCTCTCTGCTCTGCTCCTCTCAGTGTACAGTATTCTCTTCCCACCACCATCAGCATCCAGAGAAGCAGCTTCACGATCGAGCTTGGACCGGAGCCTCAAGCCCCCTGTGCAGTCAGTAGGAAGCACCACCTTCACACAGGATGTCAGGATGTCAGGTGAGGCCCCACCCAAAATAAAATTCATCCTTCCTCCCAAGCGCCAGGTTTTCTTCCATCAACCCATTCTCCTTCTTAATAAAAATACTTTACATATACAAAAATGGCATATGGTTTGTAAATGAGTTCATATATATTATCTGACTTCATCCTCACAAAACACTGGGGGGAATGGTGGGACAGGAATTATTAACATCTCCACTTTGGGTAAGAATAACAATTAGCCTGATGGCCCTAATGTCTGTGGAGTTTTTACAGAAAGTCACAGAGGACTCCCTAACGTAATAGAGGTGTGTTATTTGATTTGTATTCAAAGGGCATTTTTTTCTGTTGTATTTAAATATTTTCACTTCCTTCCTTCCTTCTAAGCTACAGTGCTAAGAGAACTCAGCTCGGTGGAACTCAGATGGCAGTTTGCTCTGATGCAGCGATCCTGGGCCACTTCAGGCCTACAGAGGATGCTGTAAACACTGAGAAACCTGATCCCTGGAGACACCCAGACACAGACACACACTCAGAGCTTTGCCCGTAACTCTGGGAGATTTTTAGACCCCACAAGCGAGTCCTGTCTGTGCCGAAGCAGAAGGAAAAGCCTCCTCTTACCTGTCGTTAAAAATGCAGATCAGCAGGGAACCTCCCTGGTGGTCCGGTGGCCAAGTCTCTGCACTCCCAATGCAGAGGCCTGGGTTTGATCCCTGGTCAGGGAACTAGATCCCACATGCGAGACTAAAAGCTTGCATGCCACAGCTAAAGATCCCACATGCCTCAGAGAAGATCGAAGATCCCACATACTGCAACTAAGACCCGGTGCAGCCAAATAAATAAACGTTTTAAATACTTGAATATCAAACAGGCCACATGGGACCTGGGCAGAAAACAGCAGTCCTTATGTGACAGCTGCTCCAAACTGCAAATCTGCAAGCCCTGCTGGGTGGTGGGTTGTTCGGGGTGCCAGATAAGTGGCCCCATCTCCTACAGCTTAGAACTCCTTCTGTATGAAAGAGGAGGGATATTTGTACTGTCATTCGTAAGGACACACAGAACCCACGAGTGAAGAGCATCATTTAGAACTCTTGCAGTTAGAAAGTACAATACAGTTCTCACTTGAGGAGTTTGCAAGAAAAACCGAGGTGAACTGCAGGCTCTGGCTGCTTTCCTGTAGGTAAACCAAGGTGGGCCATGCGGCCTGTGGAAGCCAGGGCCGTCAGCACCTCCTCTCCGTGCCGGGCCTCTCCCTCTTCACCCTCTGCTTCCCCATTTACCTCACCCTCTCTCCAGCTCTTCTCCTGCACCCTCTCTTCCCTTTCTCAAAGTTTGCTGCTGCCAGCGGTTTTGTTTTCACTAAGGCAAAAACAACTCATAACAGCATTGTGCTTCCATTCACGTATATTTACATCTTTAAAGGATCCAAGCCTTTTCCAAAACAAAATAGACAGTAGACTCTCAGACAGCAGCTACCAAGGGAGGTGCTTATACCAGGAGAAAACCGTCACTCAGAAGGACACGCACACCCCAGTGTCACTGCAGCACTATTTACAATGGCCAGGACATGGAGGCAACCTAGATGTCCATCGACAGAGGAATGGATAAGGAAGATGTGGTACATACATACAGTGGAGTATTACTCAGCCGTAAAAAGGAACAGAAATGTGCCATTTGCAGAGATGTGAATGGACCTAAAGAGCGTCACGCAGAGTGAAGTAATCAGAAAGAGAAAAACAAATATCAGACATTAACACTTTAGTGTGGAATCTAGAAAAATGGTCTAGATGATCTTATTTGTAAAGCAGAAGTAGAGACACAGGCATAGAGAACAAATGTATGGATATCAAGGCGGGAGGGGTGTGGGATGAACTGGGGGATTGGGATTGACATACATATACACTATGTGTAAAATAAGTAACTGATGGGAACCTACTGCAGAGCTCGGGGATCTGCACGCCGTGAGGAAATCCAGAAAAGGGGATATGTGTGTGAGTATGGCTGATGCAGGCTTCCCTCGTAGTTCAGCTAAGAAAGAATCTATCTGCAATGCGGGAGACCTGGGTTCAACTCCTGGATGGGGAAGATCCCTGGAGGAGGGCATGGCAACACACTCCAGTATTCTTGCCCTGAGAATCCCATGGACCGAGGAGCCTGGGGGACCACAGTCCATGAGGTCCCGCAGAGTCGGACAGACAGAGGGACGAAGCACAGCGCAGCACACGACTGATTCATTTTGCTGCACTGCAGGAGTTAGCACAACATTGTAAAGCAACTAGACTCTAATAAAAATTTTTTTAAAAAGAGGGCAGGAAGGTGAAGGGTGGCACAAAGACCTTCCCAGGCAGGGTCACAGACCAGCTCTAGGGACACAGTCCTTGTGAGCCAGAAATAAACCACCTGTGCAGCATCTGATTCCATGTCCCCACCTGCTGTCACTCATCTCACTGCTCTCCCGGCCCAACTCAAGTGTTTTTCTCTGGCACCTCTTATAGAAATGCTTTGTGAACTGCCTCTCTGGTCTGTCCGGATCGCCAAGTAACCAAGTCCATGCCCTTTGCTTCAGCCCAGGCTTCAGGAACTCTCTGCCTTACCCTGGAAGTGGAGAAGTGAGGGGAAAGGGGGCAGGTACGTGGATGGCCAAGCGCAGAGCAGAAGCCAGAACAGCAGAGACAATGCCTGCCTGAGCCTCCATGACCCCGCAGGCACGGCCATGCTTACAGGACATCGGAAATCAAAGGGCTGACTAGGAATTCCCTGGCAGTCCAGTGATTAGGACTCTGTGCTTCCAGGGCTCCAGTCCTTGGTTGGGGAATTAAGATCCTCTGTGTTGTGAAGCTTGGCAGAAAGAAAGAAATTAAAAGGTAGAAAACCCTGGTGTTTAACTAGAGAAGAATATAGAATGAGCCCCTGACCAGGACATCAGGAGAAGAAAAGTTACTCTGGCTCCCCTGGTCCAGGCCCCCTCCCACCAGAGCGGGGGTCCCAGAGCAAAGCCTGTTTGCTCCCACCCTGGGTGCCCCAAAGCTTTTCCGGGGCCAGGCTTTCCTCCTTCATCAGAGCTCTGCACGCTCTGCCTGCCCTCGCCTCCTCCCTGCACCTCTGCATGGCTTCCCTTGTCCCCGCTGAGAGCCAAGAGGTGATGGGATACAGCAATGTCACTGCTTAGCCAACCTGGCAATGTGTCCAGTATTTTCCAGCTGGGGTTGGTGAGACTCCAGAAATCGAGTCACTCCAAGTAGACATCCGCCTTCCTCTCCTGCTCTCTCCAGGCCAGCCAGGAATCCCCTCCCTCACCAGGACATCCCACCCTGATGTCTGAATCAGGAACGGACCAACTGGAACACACCTGCAGACCACAGAGCCCAGGTGGGTGCAAATCACCGCATTTAATAAGGACAACAGAGGGTTCTGGCTCTTGGGGGAAGACCCCAGACTAGCACGCTGGCCTCGCCTGCACTCTGAGAGGGGCGAGAAGAGAGGACAGTGAAAGAACGGCAGATGCTGATAAGATGAGTCAAAACTCAGGAGAAAGCAAAGAGGATCCTTGACCGCACGTGTTCTTGTAGCGCAGGGCATGCACACCGTTTCAGCCACCATCCCGGCAGCCGGCTCCACAGCCACATACCGTTGCCATCCCTGCCTGAGCCGCGAGGTTGTGCGTCCGTCCACACCAGCCATCCCAGAAGGTGCTCCAGAAGCCTGCACACAGACGTGCTTCTCCCTCCACACACGTGCCCAAAGCATCCTGCTTGTACATGTGCACCTTCGTCCTTGGACACGGCACCTCCCTCCACCTCCCCTCTCCGCAGGCGCCTCAGCCTCGTCTCCTCCTTCCCCACTGCCCCAGAGGCCCCGGCAGTGCATTCCTGCCCGTTTCCACCACCCCTTCCCTCAGGCTCCTGCCGCCTCTGGAAAGCGTGCGCTAACAGGTCCCCATCACTCCAATCCCTCCCTTAACACCACCCCAGTTCTACATAACAGCTGAAGTCATCCTTCTAAAAGAAAAATGCAGCCATGTCACTTCTCTGCGTACAAGTCTCTAATGAGTCTGCATGGTCTGCTGGAAGAAAAGTCAAGTGCCCAGGTCACAGATACACCCGCACACCTGTGCCCAGCGCCTGCTTCACTGCCCACTCTCCTGCACTCCCACCTGCAAGGCACACCCAACTCCATTCCTTCTCAAGTGCAAAAGCTTCTTTAATGTCCTTGTGTGTGTTTGTGTGTGTGTATGCTAGAGAGAGAGAGTGGGTGTATGGGTACAAGTGGGTGTGTGGTGCGCACGCACGCACGCACACGCGCACACACACACACACACACACACACACACACACATAAGATGTGGAAAAAAGCCTTCGACGTTTCAAAGCTGCAAAGCTAATCAGAAAGTTTTCCCACGCAAGGGCACCAGCCCTTCGTCCCTCGCCTCTTCCCCTTCCTCCCCAGCCATGTGGAGGCTTCCTCCTAAGTCCCCAGGCTTTTCCTATTTCCCCATCTCCTTTTGAGGCATTCGGAAGACACCTCCATGTTCTTAGTATTGCTTGAGGTGAAGCCCTCCTTTGTGAATCATTAAACATGCCTAAAGTCTAAATACTTGGAATTCTTCCTCAAAGGAAGTCTCTTTCACTGAAGAAAAAGCAATCACCCAAGGAAGGTTCCATGCGGAAGGTGGCATGCTGGGTGATGCCGCACACTGAAACACACCAGCCGGCCCTGCAGCAGCCCAGGGACCGGGGCTCTGGGGCCACACCCACCTTCCAGAGGGCTGGGCCTGGCTGGAGCCACAGGAACCCTCCAAGCTCAGGTCTTGCTCTGCAGGAGCACGTGGCCTCAGATGGACACAGAACACTGGGCTGAGAGCGCACCTTCACACCCTGAATTGCCTCTCTGTCAACCAGCAGTGTGACTCGTGGAGAAGGATGGCCTTGCAGGTCTCAACCTCCCCATCTGTAAAGTGGGAGGATGGAGAAATGACCTCTTCCCATCCTCCTCCAATGTCTACATTCCTCTTTAAGTTCTCTAAGGCAGTGAGCTCAATGAGACTGCAAACAGAGAGGACTGCAAGGAAGACTATTCTGAAAAAGAAAAATAAGCCCTGTACCCTGAGGAAATGGGTAGACAGTTTGCACTAGGACCAGATGTCTAAGAGAAAAAATCTGGATTCTTTAATCCAGAATCAAGAGAATGCTTGTTTCCTCCACTTATCTGAGGACATCCAGAAAGCAGAACAAATGGGGCTCTAACATTCTCATAACATCGTCTCTCATCCAGTTCAAAAGACCTCTTTTAACAAAGAATGGATATATGTATGTGTATAACTGAATCAGTTTGCTGTACACCTAAAACTAGCATCACGTTAATCAACTATTATATAAAAGTTTAAAAACATCTTCTTTTAACACCCTTGCAGGTACCTCCATCTGTCACTTAGGAGCCCTGACATGTGTCCTTGGTCCCCAGATTTCTCATGCAGTCTAAGGCAACCATGTCTGAAATTCCACCATTAGTTGTTTATTTCTTTCAGTTTCCCTTCCTCGAGACTCTTAAAATTCAAATACTCCTAGGAGTACTTGCTATCAAACCAAAGTGTTAATGACTTGGATTCCCTTCTGTGGATGACGGCAGGTCAGGGAAGCACCCCCGACGACTCTAAAGAGACACTAAGGACGAGGGGAACGAGGCGAGGTGAACTCCAGAGACTTCACAACTAGCCCACCGGGGTGGGGGGTAGACAACTATGATGATGCTGTGAGGGAAAACAGTGACTATTCACACATGCCCACTGTGAGTCAAACACTCTTCTTGGCACTTCCCATGCTATCTCACTGGGAAGACATTTATAAAAGGTAGGTCATTTTTATACGAAGTTCCTTGATGACCTAGGATAAGCACTTCATATGCCCTGAAATCACCCTCCATCCTGAAATCTCCTGCTTCCCACTTTTCTTCCCCCGACAAAAGGAGAAATGGTATACAGTTCTGCAAGTTAGTACAATAAAGTATATATTTATACACATGTGTGTGCCTGTGAGTGTATAATTGGAAGTGGTTAAGTAGGAGCATCCTTTAGAGAGATTTCAGACCCCACATCATCAGCTGTAAAAAAGTAAATGTGACAAGACTCCCACCTGGTGGTACGAGTCAACCATGAAGCTATGAAGGAGATGTACTGTTTTCACTAAAAATTAAAGGATGCACCGGAGCCAAACCATTCTCACCACTAAGGTGGTCCCAGGCCTGAAGACGCCTTGGCTTGGCCAACTCCCCAAGATTGCCAGATAATTTGAGTTGAGAGACACTTGTCTGATGAAGACCAGTAATTACAGTAAAGAAAAGTAAAAATGTTAGTTACTCAGTCGTGTCCGACTCTTTGCGACCTCATAGACTGTAGCCCACCAGGCTCCTCTGTCCATGGGATTCTGCAGGCAAGAAGACCGGACTGCAGTAGTGATCCCTGAGACCACCCAGGGATCGAACCTGGGTCTCCCACATTGCTGGCAGATTCTCTGAGTCACCACCAGGGAAGCCCCATTAAAGACTGGACCATGAAAAAGGGAAAAACACAGGTCATGTCAAGCACGACGACCTCAGGACACCTCCTTCAACATTCTCCAGGGACTGAGTGTGAGAAATAGCATGAACATTCAGAGTCATGTGTATAATTTTGAATGATCGCTGTCTTTCAAAAGAAAAGACTTGCATGCTGTGATAGAAATGTCTTACTTTTGAAGAAATTGCTCTGTAAGAAAAAAAAAAAGAAAAAGAATAAAAAAAAAGCTAAGCAGATAAATACCAAGTTGAACATTGCCACCTGCTGGCCATTTGGTGGTAAAGCAAGCATGATCCAAGTCAACCATTCCTTTTTGTGGACTTTGTAAGACTCAAAATGAGCAAAAGACTGAATGGCCAGTTACAGTACCGACCACAGATGTTCATCACAGATACATCCCAGTTGGGATCAACCTTATATGGGGGTGCCCAACAATGAGCCCAAGACTTGGCAGTTAGTCATTGAAAATACAAAGTAGGAACAAAAATATTTTGTTTGCTGCAGCTCCGCGTACTAAAATCAATCAACATCTGGACAGCGAGAAAGTCTACGTCAATATCAGACTTAAGCTTGTGCTAGAGTCGGTTCTCAGTGATATAAATAACAGAATTGAGAGTGTGCCCACTGAGACTGTAAACACCTGCCAGCCAGATGAAGATAGGAAAAATAATCAGAGTAGCCAGTGCCCCATGGGAACTGGGACATTGAACCTAAAACAGCCTCAAGAAGATGAATTCGTGATTTTCCATTTACTGTGTGAAGTTCCAAAGGTGCCAAAAGATGAATATTAAACAGACAAAAATACAGAGGAACGCTTGTATACAAGTAGTGATCACAAAACTCTGCACACCAAAGAGAGTACAAAGGCACGTCAGCACAAAAGTGTTATCAAAAACCAAGTCCTGACTGCTGGGATTCTGAGCTCACTAGTGAGAGAGAGAAGAACCAGTAAATTCTCCCTCTGTTATAGGCAATGTGGGGGCCACAGCAATTAACCAAACTTATAAAAATGAACATGAATTGCAGCACAAAAAAAAAAGGTATTCCTTTGTTTAGAAAAAAGAACTCTGTTTATATTTAAACGCCATCACAGATTTTTGAGAAGAGCTGTTTACTCCCTTCCTTGAAATCTTTAAAAATGAAAACCTAGAGGTCCTTCCAGCTCAGTAATACCGTGATTTAATCATTGGTTCTAAACAAAGAAACACTAAATCAGTGTAGGATGATGTCACTAGAAAAATATTATATTTAATTGGTAGTTTATGAATGTGACCTTTAGTTAAGAATGCTGTTTCCACCACTTATTAACTGAGTGGCCATAAGCAACTTATCTAACCTCCCTAAACCTATTTCTTTATCTGTGGGACGTCTTTTCAGAGGATTGTCGTGATGATAAAGTGAAATCATGTTTGGGGGCTGTTCAGCACAGTGCCGAGCCATAGCAAGCAGTCAAAAGGTGGATGCTATATTTACCCAAGACTTAAAGAAAATTAAATTTAAATGAGCCTTGAGAACAATGCCTGGCCCAGAGTAAGCACTCACTTTTAACAAAGAGGGATGGATTACAAGTGAAATTTGCAACAGCTTTTTTTTCCCTTAATCTTTATACAGCGGGTACCATAGTATTTTAAGAAAATTTGTTACCATTAATTATGTGCCTTTGGGTAAGTCACTGAAAACTCTACATTTCTGGGTGTTTTCTGTAAAATCTGCATGGAAGTGGATTAGATAGCCACTGATGGATCTTCCAATTGAAAGGAGATTCTAGAGAATACTAGAGCTTAGGATATATTAAAAATTTATAATATATATTCTATATTAAATATATATATATATATATAACCCTAGTGATAAACTGAGAAATAACCAGTTACTAACAGTTATGAGTTAACTAAAATGTCAATATTCACAACAGATCTGTAGTATTGCTGTTGTTTAGCTGCTAAGTCGTGTCTGATTCTTTGTGACCCCATAGACCACAGCAAGCCAGGATCCTCTGTCCTCCACTATCTCCTGGAGTTTGCTCAAATTCATGTCCATTGAATTGGTGATGCTATCTAACCATCTCTTCTTCTGCCGCCCCCTTCTCCTTTTGCCTTCAATCTTTCCCAGCATCAGGGTCTTTCCCAATGAGTCAGCTCCTCACATCAGGTGGCCAAAGTACTGGAGTTTCAGCTTCAGCAACAGTCCCTTCAATGAATATTCAGGGTTTATTTCCTTTAGGATTAACTGGTTTGATCTCCTTGCTGTTCAAGAGTCCAAGACTCTCAAAAGTCTTCTCCAGCACCATAATATGAAAGCATCAGTTATTTGGCATTTAGTCTTCTTAATGGTCCGGTTTTCACATCTGTACATGACTGCCAGAAAAACCAATGCTTTGACTATATGGAATTTGTCAGCAAAGTGATGCCTCTGCTTTTTACTATACTGTCTAGGTTTGTCACAATTTTCTTTTCAAGGAGCAAATGTCTTTTAATTTTATGACTGCAGTCAGCATATACAGTGATTTTGGAACCAAAGAAAATACCATAAATATAAAAATTCTTTAGTTTACTTAAAGACAAATTAAATAATAAACATCTGCTAGATACAGAGTTCAAGACAGACACAGATATTTACATTTTCATTTTTAATATGTTATCCCTCATATTCAGAGTAAAAAATCATGTAAAAACTTCCTATTCCATATTAATCACAGACACTGAGCCTAAATAATCCCATATTCCAAATCTAAGCACTCCAGATTAATGCTGCTTTACTGTAATTCAGAGGTCAGAAAACTATTTCTGTAAAAGGTCAGATTGCACATATATTTTAGGTGTGCTTAACCCTGCTCTCAGAGCGTAAGAACAGCCAATGTGTAGACCATGCACAATGCAATTGTCTTTCAATAAAGCATTAGGTATGGACACCGATATGTGAATTTCATATCTTTTTCCAGCATCATGAAATTTTGCTTTTCTTTTTCATGTTTTTAATCATTTACAAGATGGGAATAGGAAACGTCTTTAGTTTGTGTACGATACAAAAGCAAGCAGTGTGCGGGACGCAACTCATGGGCCACAGCATGCCTACTCTGCTGTAATTATGTATTTGGGGAAAGAACATGGTTGTTTCTGGCAGATACCCACCTGGGAATTTCACTGGCTGCTTGTTGCATTTGTTTTCTTGTGCCGTGTCCACCTACCACTCTCCTGGAGCTTTCACCACAAACCAGGGAACCCCCTCTCAGTCCCAGTATCCAAGGCACTAGACAGAAGCCTGAGACCTTGAGGACACAGTGCCAGCGGCAGGCACAGGCCTGGAGTTACTAGCAAGGTCCATACGGCTGTGAGGAAAGATGAATCCTGGAGGGCGGAGGGAAGCCAGTCATCAGGTTCAGACCTACGTCCTCAATCTGACCTCTCTCCAAAGAACTGTCTTTCAGGACATCTCATTCTGTTTAAAAACAATAACTTCTACAGACTTCCCAACTGAAACCTGGGGGCCCAAGGATATCTAAGAATTTCCCTAATCTGGTTAAGGCTCCCACCTGCAGCCATTGGATTTGCTGAAAGTTTTACTTTCATTATAGGTTTAAAGGATTTGTTAACAAAAGAAACTACTCGTTACATATAAATAAAACAATTTCAGTTTTATATAGAAGATTGGTTGTCTGAGAAAACCTTACAAAACGGTTGAGGAGGCCTTACAAATAGCTGAGAAAAGAAGAGAAGTGAAAGGCAAAGAAGAAAAGGAAAGATATATCCATCTGAATACAGAGTTCCAAAGAATAGCAAGGAGACATAAGAAAGCCTTCCTAAGTGAACAATGCAAAGAGATAGAGGAAAACAATAGAATAGGAAAGAGTAGAGATCTCTTCAAGAAAATTAGAGATCCAAGGGAACATTTCATGCAAAGATGGGCACAATAAAGGACAGAAATGGTATGGACCTAATAGAAGCAGAGGATACTAAAAAGAGGTGGCGAGATTACACAGAAGAACTACACAAAAAAGATTTTAACGACCCAGAGAACCATGATGGTGTGATCACTCACCTAGAGCCAGACATCCTGGAGTCCAAAGTCAAGTGGGCCTTAGGAAGCATCACTATGAACAAAGCTAGTGGAGGTGATGGAATTTCAGCTGAGCTATTTCAAATCCTAAAAGATGATGCTGTAAAAGTAATGCACTCAACACGCCAGCAAATTTGGAAAACTCACCAATGGCCAAAGGTCAGTTTTCATTCCAATCCCAAAGAAGGGCAATGCCAAAGAATGTTCAAACTACTGCATAATTGCACTCATTTCACACACTAGCAAAGTAATGCTCAAAATTCTCCATGCTAGGCTTCCACAGAACGTGAAGCAAGAACTCCTAGATGTTCGAGCTGGATTTAGAGAAGGCAGAGAAACCAGAGATCAGATTGCCAGCATCTACTGGATCACAGAAAAAGGAAGAGAATTCCAGAAATATAACTAGTTCTGCTTTATTGACTACACCAAAGCCTTTGACTGTGTGGATCACAACGAACCCTGGAAAATTCTGAAAGAGATGGGAATACTAGACCACCTTACCTACCTCCTGAGAAACCTGTATGCAGGTCAAGAAGCAACAGTTATAACTGGACATGGAACAACAGACTGGTTCAAAATTGGGAAAGGAGTACATCAAGACTGTATATTGTCACCTTGCTTATTTAACTAAGATGCAGAATATATCATGCGAATTGCCAGGCTGGATGAAGCACAAGCTGGAATCAATATTGCCAGGAGAAACATCAGTAACCTCAGATATGCAGATGACACCACCCTTATGGAAGAAAGGGAAGAAGAACTAAAGAGCCTCTTGATGAAAGTGAAAGAGGAGAGTGAAAAAGTTGGCTTAAAACTCAACATCCAAAAAACAAAGATCATGGCATCCAGTCCCATCACTTCATGGCAAATAGATGGGGAAACAATGGAAACAGTGAGAGACTTTATTTTGGGGGAGCTCCAAAATCACTGCAGATGGTGATTGCAGCCACGAAATTAAAAGACACTTACTCCTTGGAAGAAAAGCTATGACAAACCTAGACAGCATATTAAAAAGTAGAGACATTACTTGCCAGCAAAGGTCCATCTAGTCAAAGCTCTGGTTTTTCCAGTAGTCATGTATGGATGTGAGAGTTGGACTATAAAGAAAGCTAAGTACCAAAGAATTGATGCTTTTGAACTGTGGTGTTGGAAAAGATTCTTGAGAGCCCCTTGGACTGCAAGGAGATCCAACCAGTCCATCCTGAAAGAAATCAGTCCTGACTATTCATTGGAAGAACTGATGCTGAAGCGGAAACTCCAATACTTTGGCCACATGATGGGAAAAACTGACTCATTTGAAAAGACCTGATGCTGGGAAAGATTGAAAGGCAGGAAGAGAAGGGGACGACAGAGGGTGAGATTGTTGGATGGTATCACCGACTTGATGGACATGAATTTGAACAAGCTCCAGGAGCTGGTGATGGACAGGGAGGCCTGGTGTGCTGAGGTCCATGGAGTTGCAAAGAGTCAGACATGACTGAGTGACTGAACTGAACTGAACTGATAGAAGATTATTGTTGTTTTTGTTCGGTCGCTCAGTCATGTCTGACTCTTTGCATCTGCATGGACTGCAGCAAGCCAGGCTCCTTTGTCCTCCACTGTCTCTTGGAGTTTGCTCAAATTCATGTCCATTGAGTCAGTGATGCTATTTAACCATCCCATCCTCTGCTTCCCCCTTCTCCTCTTGCCTACAGACTTCCCCAGCATCAAAGTCCCTTCCAATGAACTGGCTCTCCCCATCATGGGCCCCAAAGTACTGGGAGTTTTACCTTCAGCATCAGTCCTTCCAATGACTATTCAGGGTTGATTTCCTTTAGTATTGACTGACTTAATTGTCTTGCATTTCAAGGAACTCTCAGGAGTCTTCGAAAGCATCAGTTCTTCAGTGCTCAGCTTTCTTCGTGGTCCAGCTCTCACATCCATACGTGACTACTAGAAACCGTAGCTTTGACTATACAGACCTTTGTCAGAAAAGGTGTGTCTCTGCTTTTTATAGAAGATTATTTGACTTAATGTCAATATACAGTCATCAGAAGGAGAAAAATAGAAGCAATAGAGAAAAGTAACAGCACAAATATCATCAAAGTGTGCTGACAACCTACATCCAGACTTGAACAACAATAGCAAGCCCCTGGTTATGAGTAATCTGCAGTCCCAGTTGGAAAAGGGTCCCAGGCTGTATTTCCTCTCCATGGGTGAAACTTCAAACTGTAGTTTTGGGGGCTCCTGCTTATAATCCCAGGCCACAAACTGATATAATCATCAGTTTGTACCCCCAAAATACTGCCCTGGTTTTCCTTTAACTTTTACATTGGTGTTTGTTTCCCTTTGTAAGTCATAGGATTTCGTAAGACCTGGGGGGTAGGCCAAGCCCTTACGGGTTTAAGCGATTCCAAGACCCACTCCTTTTCCTATCTAAAGTGCTGCCTGACTTGCTGTGCTTGCAGGCGGGCAGAGCATCTCAGTAGTATCCAAGCAGCTCAGAAACAAGGAGACGTCTGCTCTCCTGCTTCTAAAAACTGAAAACTTCCTCCATTTTAATTTCCCTAACAGTTGGCCTCAGGATTGTTTAGGCTGAAGAGCATAGGAATAAGGCAAAATAACACGAGCCGTCTTCTTAATTCTCTGACTCAAATAACAATTCCAGATAGTCCCTAGAAATAAAGTGATCAAAGAAAGAAGTAATGGGATGAACAATGCAGAAAACAATTTTGAGAGGTAGGGGATTCAGTAATGAAAAAGTCCTACCACAAATGAGAAGTATGCTCTTGTATATCAGCTCCTACATGCATCAACTTATGGGGAGCAAGAGTAGTAACAACAGCGCGTTCTATCAAGTTACAATTAGGTTTATCTAGGAAACTTTGTAACTCTTTGGTTCCTTACAAATATTACATAAGGTCTCTAAGAGAAAACTAATATTGGGAACACAAAGAGTAGGGAATAACATTTGAGTTCACAGTGCCTGAGTCCTCATGGACAGAAAGCAATAGGTGGTCCCCTTCCAATATAAAGAATCAGCATGTGTCAGGCGTTGGAAAAAGGGGTTTCTACCTGATACGAAGAAGTCATTTCTACATAATTGTTTAAAATACATAAAAATTGAGGGGCCATTTTCAAAATACAATATAGTATAGGATTCAGGGAAGACAGTGCATTCACAAGAGTTGATGGAGTTCTCCAATGAGCAGAATTCCCAAATGCGAGACATTGGTCCACACAGCAGTCCCTTGGTAGACCTTGTCACAATCTATCCGTCGACAACTGTGGCTATCAAAGCCCAAATAACTCCCAGTGAAACGAGGCAACCAATCTTCTTCTCCAAATACAATGGGTAGCACATGACATTGGCACATGATACTGTGTTGACTGTCCCATAATGGTAGAGTGCTACTTGGCACCAGGTGTTAGCGCACTTGGTAATGCCATCGAGGATAAGCACTCAATGATTGTTAGGAATCTATTCTCTAAGTAAGTTCTGCCATGCACACACATTAGTAGACATGACAATTCCTTGGGCTATCCTTTCGAGCAAGGTAATATAATAGATGCTTAGAACAAGCAGTCCAATCAAATATGTCAACAAATGACTTAGTTTTTGTGGAGCTGGAATATTATTGAGTCATTGAACAACTGTAAAAAAAGTCTTTGTTATAAATCAAGCTGAGGTCATGGGGCTTTAGCACTCTAGGCATCCATTTAGCATTGATAGTTAAGGTTTGAGCTATATCTTTACCAGTGCTGTCTAATCTAGCAAACAGATAAATTTTGTCCACAGAGTGTCAAGGTTAAGAAAAGACAGGATCTGTTTGCTGGGCAGGTGAGCTTATCCTGAATTTGGGTCCAAATTGTGTTTTTCCAGCTGGAGATTCCTCAATACCTTTCTTCATAATTTTCTTATAATTTTAGAATATCCTTGAAGGTTGAGGTGTGAATGACAATCCACATTACTGTCAGAATTATAACACAGATCCCTTTGAAAACTGAACTGGAGCATTCTTTGATTAATCCAAAGTGTCCAGGAGGCATTTTAATTCTGACACTAGTTGAAACAGCACACATCAATCTTTTAATAGGTCTATGTTCAGATACAGATACAAATCCAGTCCTGTGACCTCAGGAGTAGCCCAGAAAAGAGAGAGTGCCCCAGGCTAATTTCCCAATATTCAGTTGTCTCAGGATAAAAGTCTATTTTATGAATCTGTCAGTTTGGAATAGTCATTCTCATCAAACAAGCTTCTGATTCTCCTGCAGGTCTATTGTATAAAATGTTGAAGGCAGTATTCAAGTTAGTCCTCCAGTTTTTATAAGAGCTCTCTTCAAGTTTAATTAATTGTTTAAGCAACCATTCATTCTTTCCATCAAACCAGCAGCTTGAGAATAATAAGAAATATGAAAGATCCATTGTGTATTATGTTAATGGGCAAATGCTTGTATAAACTTACCTTTAAAATGTGACCCCTTGTCACCCAGAATATAAAGTAGAATACAATATAAATTAATTATTTCCAATGTTTTAATAGTATTAGTCTGATTGCCTTTCCCAAAATGAAAGACCACTGAATATCCAGAATAGGAGTCCATAGCAGTACATACATATCGGCGTCCTTTATCTTAAATTAATGGACCAATATAATCAACTTGTCGTATCTGTGCAGGCAGCCTGCCACGTGCCAACAGTCCTTTGACTAATATGCCAGGCTTCTCTGCTTAATATGTTGACAAACTGGACGTTGTAAAATAACAGATTCAATGAGATTCATAGGTAAGGAAATACCTCGATCCTGAGCCCACTTGTATGTTGATTTTGCTCCCAACTGGCCACATTTTTGGTGTGCCTGCAAGTCAAAACTTTAAAGTCACTGGAATCTGGATCAACTTCTACTGCTTGGATTTGGGTTTGTTCATCTGTAATAGAGATAGCGCATCGTTCATAGAATTTGGAAGACTGAGAGAATCTACTGAAAGATTAGTAGCTCAAACAATTCCCTAATATCAGACCATAATTCCTTTCCTCATAGTTCTCTGGAGTGAATTTTCCAGTTATTCTTTACCCAAAGGGGAAGCCAAGTGGCCAATCCATTAGCTACCAACCAAGAATCTGTATATATGGTATTCAGTTAAACTCTCTTGCTTTAACACCTGGTAGGTAGCCTATAACTCGGCAAATTGGTTACTTTTACTTTCCCCAGTACTTGGCAGCAATTAAGTAGTGACAGAATTATTTGCAACCACTTTTCAATAGCAAGTGCATCCTATATATTTACTGATCCATCAGTAAACCATGCATGCTGTTTTTCCTGTACAATTAAAAGAGTCAAATGGCTTTCCCCATTTTACAGGTGATTCAGATAACTAGCTCGTGCTTCCTTATGTCCTCTTGCTCCAGGCCTTCCATAGCAATCCTTTCACGTAAGACAGCGACCCCATGTGGTCCGGGTTTGGCTTGGCCCTAAAAACAACATTTTCATATGATTATGTTGGACTCCTGGACTTCCTGAATCCTGTAGGTTTGGGGCGAACTTTGTACCCATTGCATAATTGTCACTTAGGGTCTTAATATTATCGTATAATCTATAATCAAATGTTACATGTCAATCAGAGCCCAATAACAAGCCAGTAATCGTTTTTCAAAGGTAGTGTCATTTCTCTCTGCCTCTCAGAATTTCCTACTCCAGAAGCCCAAAGGCACTCTTTTGCCTTGTGTTTTTGCCACAAGGTCCGTTAGCATAAAATTCTCTTACAACACACAAAATTCTACAGCACTGGGTTGTACTGGCTAGAAGTCTAAAGCATGTTGAAATGGACTTTTAGTGGCATCAAACGTCTATTATTGTTAATCACACCATTGAAATTCGTATCTATTCCTACTTACTTTGTAAAGCAAACCCAATATCTGACCCAAATGTGGAATACGCTGTTGCCAGATACTAAAGAGCCCTATAAATTTCTGAACCACCTTTTTTGTCTGAGGAGTTTTAAATTCCATTGTCTATTGTCTATCTGTAGGTAAAATCTCTCTATGTCCTTTAACCCACTGTATTCCCCAAAACTGTACAGTGAGAATCCCTCACAGCTGTTACACCTTTGTGTCCTGGTGTGTTTTGCTCATTTTTGGAAAGGATTGAAAAGGCCATTTTTTCCATTCCCCTGCCTCCAGAAGTGTGTTTTCCCACACTAAGTTATTCCTATCTTGTAAATTACCCAGGAAAGATTAGGTAGCATGCTAGGATAGAAAGCTCAGCCTTCTGTGTTTCTCAGAAGCAAGAAGCAGGGACCCTTGGAGAGGATTTGCCAGGACTTGTCCTGGTATTCTGTGATCACTAAGGAACATTTGTGTCTGTGGGGGCCTCCTCTTTGAGAGTAAGAAGCCCTGAGAGGTCACATTCACAAAGTGGATCGTCCACAGATGGTGGTGGAGTGGGAGGACTGAAGTGAAGGCACCATCAACAGCACATCAACTGCAGGCAGCATAACCCAGACGGAGAACCAGGCAGCTGGGGCTGGGGATGGGGCAAAGGACTTCAAGGTCCTGACCTCCAGGAATCTCCTTCAAGGACACCTAAGAGCCCATCCTTAGAGAACAGGACCCTCAGGCTAGCTCAGACCTTGGCCGTTAGGCTGGGATGTCAAAGAGGTCTGTGGACTGTACCATTCCCTTCTCCAGGTTACAGCCCCTCTCACCCCTGGGAGGTGATGTTGCAGGACACCATAATCCACTCGCATCCATATTGGAACCCACAGCCACAAGCAATGGGGGGAGGGGTGCCACCCATCCCGAGGTCCCAAGGCAGCTGAGCACTATTCCAACTGACTTTTCAGGGCCAAAGACAAAGCTGCAAGCACTTACTGCCCCGGGGTGATCCCACCTCGCTGCCACCTCCCTTCTGGTAATTTACCCCCTTGCTGAGTCCTGCTCCCCTCCCCAGCCTCTGACCAGGCAGTAACAGAGTTCTTAGTTGTGTCAACCAGGTGGTATTGTTTGCCCTGATCCCCAGTTTGGGGTGAAAAACGTGATTTTTAGCAGGGAGCTTGAGTTTAATATGATCTTTCTCACCCCTCTCCTTTGCTTTACAATGAAAAGCTCTGGAACCTTCTCTGGGGACCTCGTTTTTGCACAGTCGGATCCCCAAGTGACACTGTGGCAGGGACCTGTGCAAGGGTCTCCTGCGGGTGTGTCCTAGGCACTTGACCTGAGAGGAGGGAGTGACTGGGGCCTCCCCCAAGATCATTGACTGAAGGGCACGTCCAGCGTTGGAGGAATTAACGTGGCACCACGGAAAACGAGGGGGAAAGAGTTGGCGTTGACTCTTACAGGAGGAGGGGCGGGGGAGCCAGTCTCGCTGACTCCTGATTGGTTTTACATTTCATCCAGAATTTTTTTCTCTCCTCTCTTGCTCTCTCTTTTCAGTTTCTCTCTCTGATCCCAGGGGAGGGGAAACGGGAATAGTGAGAGATCAAAAATAAACCTCTTATGTCAAAGCCGGGAAGGAAGTATAAATACGAAGAGCTCGGCAGCCCACTCGGTGCTTCCCGGGGTGTGGAGGAGGCGGGCGTGAAGGGCGCGCACGCGGCCAGGGCGCCAGCTGCTGCAGCCCCGCTGGCCCGGCGGGCGCGAGCCGGAGAGGCTGCCTGGGGACCGCCGCCTCTAGACGCCCACCGGACACACGACCGGCCAGCCGCCAAGCGCCTACCCGCGAGGACAGCGGCCGGGCTGCCCGCACCTGCCCGCGCCGGGCCCCCTTCCTGCGCCTCCCGCGCCGCCGCCGCAGCCCCCATGCCCCGCGCCGCCCCCCGGTGGCCGCCGCTTCTGCTGCTGCTGCTGCTGCTGCTGCTGCCGCCGCCGCTCGCCCGCGGCGCCCCGGCCCGGCCCGGAGGCAGGGGGCCGGCCTCCGCGCTTGTGGTGCCCAAGCGGTTGCAGAGCATCGCCGGGGAGGTCGCGCTCCACCTGTCCGCCTTCGGCCGCGACTTGGAGCTGCGCCTGGAGCCCGACGACAGCTTCCTGGCGCCCGAGTTCAAGATCGCGCGCCTCGGGGGCTCCGGTGGGGCGGCCGGGCGCGAGAGGGAGCTGCGCGGCTGCATCTTCTCAGGCACGGTGAACCGGGACCCCGAGTCGCTGGCGGCTGTCAGCCTCTGCCGCGGGCTGAGCGGCACCTTCCTGCTGGAAGGCCAGGAGTTCACCATCAAGCCCCAAGGCGCTGGGCGCTCCCTGCATCAGCCACACCTCCTGCAGCGCTGGGGGCACGTGCACCCCGCCACTGCAGCCCAGCCCCTGTCCAGAGCGTCTGAGAGGGAGGCGCAGAAGGGAGAGGGTGAGAGGCAGGAGAGAAGAGCCGACACAGCGGAGGAGGAGGAAAAGGAGAAACAGGAGGAGGACGAGGAGGGCCAAGAAGAGGAGGCAGAAAGTGCCAGCGAGCCACCACCAACCCTGGGGGCCAAGAGCAGGACCAAACGGTTTGTGTCGGAGGACCGCTTTGTGGAAATGCTGCTGGCGGCCGATGCATCCATGGTTGATTTCTACGGAGAGGACCTAGAGGTAAGACTTGCTGTGCAGGGGACCCTGGTCACCTACCAGAGTCTTCAATTTGTTCTCTTCCCTGTCCCTCTGAGAAAATCCTTCCCACTCCTCACCCCAAACAAGGTCCTCTCCTTTCTGAGAAAGAGAAGTAACTCTTTTCATGACCTCTGACACCCAGGAGACCACCTTCTCCTGCCACTACCTCCCTTCTAATTGGAGGGGAGAGGCCCTGGACTCCCTCCTCCATGTCCACCCCCATGCCACACATGCTGAACTGAAAGTTGGTTTTAAAGCACCCCCACCACCCCCCCAGACACCTGCCTCGCCCAATAGAGACAATGAGTGAGCATTTGGGAAGAGCCTCTACCCTAGAGCCCATTTCTCAGCTCCCTGCTGTCTCCAGACCTGAGGGGCTCCCAAGGAAAGGACGCTGAGATGCAAAGGTGTCCTTTGCCTGCAGAACTGAGGCTGCCTTAAGTAAAAGACATTGTTTTCAGGGAGTTGAGGCTGGAAAGGGGCTGCCCAACTTCTGTACGCCCAGCTGGTTCTGATCAGGGGCACGGATACCTTGCCAACCTGGCGCTCAGCCCTGGCAGAACTTGGCAGCACCGGCGTCAGCACGAGAAGGGAGGGGAACAGAATTTCTGCCTGGGGACTCAGCCCGGGAACCCGAAGCTTCAGGGGAGAGGGAAGGAGAAGACGATGGGGATCTGACCTCCTGTGGTGAGTAGATTCCTGGTGGAGCCAGAACTATTCTCGGCCCACCTGAGCTGCCCTCCACCCAGACACAGCTCTCTACTGAGATGGGGCAGGGAACTGAGTCCAGGGGACAGCTCCTGCAGCCAGGCCAATTCCAACTAGATTTACTGATGCTGCGGGCTCAGCAGGAGGTGTGTGCATCACCCTATACCCCAGCACCTCCTCCAAGGACCAGGTGAAGCAGAAGGCTCCAGGCAAGGCCACACTTTCTCTTATCCTGGGGAGCACAGACCAGAGATGTGCCCCGTGGAGGACTGACCTACCCAGAGAGCACCGATTCCTGAAATGGGCACCCTGGCCACAGCTGCAGCTCAGTTGCTGCCATTTTGGTGATGGCAGTCTTGGCTATCATCCTATTCTAGCCTCAGCCTGTGCCCAGCTGATGCCTGCCTCGAGGGCTTCGGCACCACCTGTGCACAACAGTCTACATGAGGCACGCTGGGCCCTTCTATTTCTTGCCCCAGCTTTCTCAGTCTGCAGTCACTGGGAAATGCATTCTAGGTGCAAAGATAGGAAGAACTGGAGGTGAAAGGTCCACGTGGCTGCCCCCCTGGATGCTGCCAGGGTGGTTCAAACCCATCAGGCCCCGTGTTGGCAGTCTGTGTATTCGCTCCTCCCAGAGCTTGGGATGGCAGCTTTGACCCCGCAGTCCAATTCTGCCCAAGGACTGTAGGTCTGCACTGACCAATATCTGCTTCCTGGCCTTCCAGGAGAGCAGGGGGAGGTGACAGCCGCTTCCTCTGACTCCTGCCCCAGCACATCCTCCAGAGGGTGGCAGGTAGGGCTTCTCCCATCTCATATTGAGGACGGCCACACCTGGCTACCAGGGGACCCCTGGCAAAGTCCATCCACCTCAAACCCAGAGTGCAGTGCTGAGCCCTCCCACACTTGATTCCTTTCTGACAGCTGCCTAACAACCGGGAGTAGGAAAGCCCACAAGAACAGGGAGAAGCAGCAGGAAAAGTCGTTGCTTTTCTGTCTTCAGAGTCAAAATGTCCTCCTTTGATGTTTCTCTACCAAATCAGCTCAGCTCAATGCCCACACACTTAAGATGCTGTGTATTTGCCTCCAGCATGTACTTGGCAGCTCCAGATGTCAGAGCCACCTGAAAGCAGACATGCAGACTGCCAGGCACCAGGCGGCTGAGGCAAGGGCAGGGCTGGGTTCTGCCCCCACGTCTGCTGCACCAGACAGCTGGCTTCCTCTTTGCACCCAGGGGCACTTGTACCCTCATAGGACTCCTGGCTGGATGACCTAGCATGTGTGTGTCCCATGTGATCCCCTCCACGCACACACAGGTTTCTGGACATTTACAGACGGGACCGCTGCAGCAACCCACCACCCCCTGGGTCAGGAGAACACCCCAGAAGAGCCGTCAGGCACCTTGAAAGTTGAGGTCCTTCCCTCCCTAGGCTCCCTAGGCTCCCTAGGCTCCCTCTACCTTTGGGGCTAGCCCTGACACCTCTCCCTCGGTCTCATCCCATCACTGCCTGCATCCTGCTGTCACTGCCTGGGTGGGGCCGAGGCTGAGGCACAGCTGTTTCTATGACTGACCCCTGGCCCCCTGCTCTGACTGGTCACTCGCTGTGGAGATGCCACAGGATAGACCTGAATTTCTCAGTTCAGTCCCCTGGACTGGCCCATGAGCTCAGCCAAGGCACAAGTGAATGTCCAGGCCTAGGTTCCCTAGGACCTGGCTTGCCCAGACACACCTCCTCAAATATAGTTCTCTGCAAGTAACTCTTCAAAAGGAGTCCGCTGGAGACCTCGTTCACGCAGATGGACGTGCTTTGTGGTGTCCCAGCCACCAGGGTGTGTAATGAGGATAAAGAGATGCCTCCCCCTCCCCTGTGAAGAGACGCACCTGGACTTGGTAATGGAGTCTAGTCTAAGCATCACTGAGGCTGCTTCCTAGTGAGCCTTCCGGAAAGTTCAGCACCTCATGGGGAAGCCACACACTGAGGACATTCAATCTGCAGAGTGGTTTACAGGGACCACACAGTGCAAACACCTGTGAGGGGGCAGAGGAAAAGAGTGAAGGTTACAGAGGATCTGTGACTTCCTCCAGGTCTCCTCACCCCACGGCTGTGCTGATGTGCTGAGCCGTGCCACCTGCTCAGCACCAGGAGGGTCTGTAACTCTGGCTCTGCCTCCCCTGACGTTGTCCATGCTGTGGGAATGGGTCACTGAGCCCAGCAGCCCAAATAGGTCCAGCCACAGTGGGAAGCCCAGTCCTGAGAAGAAACTGCTTTCAAGGCCAGAGAAAGAATTAACCATGCAGTGCAAAGTGACGAGGAAGTTTTCCAGACTCTGTACACTTGAGGCACTCAGACAAAGGGGTCTTTCTGAAAGAGGGGACCACCTCAGAAGAGACCTTTAACTCTGTCTGCACCCAGCCACTGCTGACTGTTCCCAGATGAAACTGCATCAGGAAGGGGCGAGAGTGGGGAGCGGTGCCCCACGCTCAGTCTGGAAAACTGTCTAGCTGGACCATCAGCTGCTGACCTTCTCAAGTCGCCACTGAGCAGGGAGGTCCCCAGAGAAGACCAGAGGCATCCCAGAGTCAAGCTACTAGCCATTGGCTTCAGGGAGGACTAAGTCACTTCGTCCCTGTTCCACTGCCCTCCGGGAAAATGTCTCCCACCAGCCCTATCACCAGAGTAGCCAAGTATCCTGGCTTGCCCAGCACAGCCCCTGGCTAGGATCGTCTTGGCGTAATTATTAACACTTCATCTTTACTCTCAGAAGTGTCCTGTTTTGGATAATAACAGAACAGACACATGTCTGAGTCCCCGTGGGCACGTTATATGCCTGTGAAGTATAAACCCTCACTGGAAAAGGCCAAGTCTTCATCTCTTCGGTCTGTTGCCATCAGAATGATTGACCATACAAAGTACTTCCCGGTTTAAAAAGGCCCTAGTCTTCAATGGTCCTTGAGTCACCGCGTACCCCTCCCCCTGTCCCGCTGGGAAGGCAGGTAGGGCAGAGACAGTGTCAAGGGCACGCGGTCTTGCTTGCATACTTTGTTCTCACTGTGCTGCAGTTGTCCTTGCAATGGCAAAGGTGAGTGGCAGTCTGCCATGAAAAAGAGCATAGACTTTGACAGAAAATAGAAATGCGTGACTTAAGTTACCCCTTTTTCTGAACCTCAATTTCTTCACCAGCCTGACAGGCACTGTTATACCAAGGATCCAGCAGTGTCTGGAGGAGACCGTAAAATACAAAAGGCATCTGACCCAGGGCCTGACACATAGCAGATGCTCAGCAAAGCACAGCTAACACAAGAGTTGCCTTGGATGGCGCTTTGGGGCTTGCTCTCTGTGGGACTGGAAGTCAGACCTGCCCTTCTGGATCAGGAGAGAGGCCCAGAAGTGGGGCTCAGGGTCTTATGGCTGCCTGCCTGCCCAGGCCTGGCTCCCTGCCCCCAGCGTCAGTTAGATGCATAGGCATCCGAGCCACCAGTCCTCAGAGGAACTTCTCATCCCCAAAATCTCAGTGAGATTAGAGAGAGGGTAGGTGGGCCAGACCAAGACGCAGACTTTAACAGACACTTTGGACCATACAGGCCTGGCAGCCCTCTTGTGATGGGAATTATCTTAGAGGAGAGCATCCAGGGGAACCTTCAATGTCCTCCCGTAAAACCCACTGCCTAAAAGGGAAACTGCTCTCCAAGCCGGCTCAGCCTGCCACTTGCATGATATTTGGAGAGGATGCTATGAGCTCCTTGAACTCCAGGGAGGAGAATCCAAGAGCCCTGGTGTCAGGCCGCGCATCCCATGTGCTTGTGTACCTTCGGTTCACACTGGGGATGGGCCCATTGACAGTCTCTGCCAGTCTGACAGGGCAGCTTGGAAACCAGAGCCTTCTTAAACTTTAGATCTGCTGCTGCTGCTAAGTCGCTTCAGTTGTGTCCGACTCTTAACGACCCCATGGACTGCAGCCTACCAGGCTCCTCCATCCATGGGATTTTCAGGCAAGAGTACTGGAGTGGATTACCATTGTCTTCTCTGAAAACTTAGATCACTGGTTCCTTATTCCAAGCCTTTAGGGACTGCTGTGGGGCAGCTGGCATTTCTCGCCTGCACACCTTGTTTATCAAACATCATCTCCGTAGTTTGAAGACTGTGATGTTGGAACTTGAAGGGAGTTCTCTTGTGAGGAGGGTTGCAGGTTATTGCAGGTTGTTCCGGGAGTTGGCCGCTGGTCCTTGTTGTGGGCGGGGTGGGGGGACCCTGGAAGCAGCGAATAACTGGAGGGAGGAGCCTGACAGGCTGCCACTCCTCAGCCCTCACCCCCAGCTGCCTAATGAGGTGGTTACTTGTTTCCCTCAGGAATCTGACTCCAGGAGCGGGTGCCAAGTTTCAGCTTTGCTGATAAGATGTTTACATCAGCCTAAACGTAGCTGGAATGCCTGACACACTAAGTGACCTGCCGACCCCTGTTTATAGGGCCTACCAAATATCTGGCTGGTTGCCGGTGAGATGAACAGACGTATCCCATTCACAAGTAATGGGATTCATCTGGAACTCCCACACATGGCCTCAGCCCCAGAATATCCCTCTGTAGCCTTTCACCTTCGGTTCCTTCCTTCCAGTCCCACCTTCCAGGTCACAGGAGGGAAGAAAAAAAAGAGGCTACAGGGGGAGTGGAGCCCTGAGGGGCAGGGAGCAGGACTGGCCACACTCTTGGCAGAGGACTGTCCCCTCGGTTTCCTGTTCTGTAAAATCATCCTAGACGACATGCTTCTGGAGGTCCCAGAGGCAGGAGGGTGACCTGATCTGGCCTCCCCAGAAGCCTTGGGAGCCATTGGCAGCCCAGGGTTGGGCAGAGGCCAAGCACCGACGTCCACCCCTCCCTCTGACCTTGGGGGGACCAGAAGCAGTGTGAGCCTGAGAGCCTGAGTCTCACCAGCCCATCTGGTTCTCTTCTGCCCCAAGCAGTGGAGGATAAACCCCCTGGGCTGTCCAGGCATAAGCCAGGAGGCCAGGCCCCGGGAAGCTTAATGAGAAGAGTGTAGACCTCAGAGGCAGACACGCCTGTGCTACACCCCAGCTTTAAGAGCTAGGTGGCTATAGACATGGTATTTGACTTGTGAGAACCTCCACTTCCTTGTTGAAGAAATGGGGATGACCATCCCTACTGCCCAGATCATTGTGAGCATTTCCTGAGGTGACGCATGCTGAGTCTGCAATGGGTGCAGAGGAGCTCTTGTTAGGAGTGTCCGCTGCAGCAAAGCTTCCTCCCTGAAGAGTACAGGTTACCGCAGAAGATTGAGGACATGCATTCTCCATGGACTCTAACCTTGAGTGCTCAGACAAGTGCTTCTGGGCTGAGAGCATGAGGGACAGCGACTGGCAGGGAGACGGTGGGTGTCCAGGTTAAGGTAGATAACTCATGCAGTTCCATAGAACTTTCTGTGATGATGGAAATGTTCTGCAGCAGCCATGAGTCATATGTGGTTATTGGTGCTCTTGAAATGTGCCTGGTTGTGGCAGGGGGACTGTGATTTTAATTGGATTGAATTTTAATGGATTTAGATGTCCATGGCCATGTGTGGCTCGGCAGGATGTTAAACACACAAGCTTTGGAGCCAGGCCTTCAGGATTCATGGGCTGGCTGACACACTAGCTCTGGACCTCGGGCCACTTACTCAGCCATGAATTTCTAATATGTACAAGGAAGGGAAATAATGCCAGTGCTTGGGTGGCGGGGGTGGGGGGTGGTTAGGAGCCCACCCAAAGAGGCTATACACTAATGTCCTGCAGTGTGGAGTGCACAACTCAGGTGACAGCAGGGGTGAGCATTGCTGGGAGGTTGACCCCTCCCTCTCCACCCTCGCTTCCCCCAGAACCACATCCTGATGCTGATGTCCATGGCCGCCCGCATCTACAAGCACCCCAGCATTGGTAACTCCATCAACCTGGTGATGATAAAGTTGGTGATCATGGGGGATGAGAAGCTGGGCCCTGAGGTGTCAGACAACAGCGGGCTGATCCTGCGCGACTTCTGCACCTGGCAGCGGGACGTCAACCAGCCCAGAGACCGGCACCCTGAGCACTTTGACACGGCCGTCCTGCTCACCAGAGAGGTTGAAGGCCTCCAGACACTGCAGGGAAAGGGGCGGACACGGGGCTGGTCACGGAGGGGGTGTGGCTCAAATGTGGAGCCAGCCCAAATGTGGGGACTGGCTCCCTGCTGGCCCTAGCTGGACAGAGAGCCTTGAATGTGGACGAGGGGGAGGGGGAGGAGGAGGAGGTCACGAGGACAAGTATGAGGTATTTCAAGGGAAGCAGAAGAATGCGTAAGGGCTCTTGTCCAGCAGTTTGTGACCAGCTGTCTGCTGAGGTCATGACAAGACGAAAAGGGCTCAAACTGTCCTGAGAGACATGTGGAGTTGGAACAAAGTCCAGAGGTGCAGTTGCAACCGAGGTTAAACCCCGGGGGCAAGTAACCAGGATCCTCCCATAATGTCTCCAAATCAGGAGGCCTGCCCACCTTCCTGGTGAGGTGTAAGCAGGTGGTTTCCTAACGCCTAGCCAGAGTCATCATGGGTGGAGGCCCTGCTCCCCACCCGCAGGCCTCAAGACAACCCTGAGGCCAGTGCTGCATGTTCAGCCCCACTTCACAGCTGGGGAACCCGAGGTCCAGGGGTCAGGGCCCACCCGTCTCCCTTCGGGGGGTCCATAGCTTCACCACTCATCAGGCTATCCTCCCTCCCAGGACAGACTTGCCAGGCCCACAGCCTGAGAAGATGTAGATGACAAATGTCCTTTGCAAAGAAATAGAGGTTTGGCTGAAAACATGTCCCTCATCTCAGGAGGTGCAGGAACATGCAGTTCCCGTCCTCTTTCTGTCCTCACGTCTCGCTTTCTCCTGAGCAGAACCTTTGCTGGCAGGAGGGCAGGTGCGACACCCTGGGCGTGGCCAACGTTGGCACCATCTGTGAACCCAGCAAGAGCTGTTCCGTGATCCAGGACCAGGGCCTGCAAGCGGCCTACACTCTGGCCCACGAGCTCGGTAAGATTCCCCCACCCCCAGAGGCCAGGAATGCTGGGTTTGGGGGACCCGCCTTCCAGAGTCCAGTGGTGCAGCCCCCCCCAGAACTGTGCCACTCCTCCTGGTTGCCACAGAGTAACTGTGCCTTCATGCTCTCCGTCCCCATCCTGAGTGAAGGGCCATCCTCAGGGGGCACTGAGAAATGCCAGATAGAGCTGTGAGGGGGTGTCCTGGCTAAGCAATCAGGATTCAGAAGGTCAACTGCAATGACAGTGAGAGAAAATGAGCAAATGATTAAGGGGAATGTGAATCAGGAAAGGCCCCAGAAGAAAAGAGAGGGACCCCAGTGCTCCCAGTTCCCCTGGGAGAGTGAGCTGAGAACTGTCCTTGAGGAACAAGCAGGTGGGGTTCCTGGATGAGCGGGCGCTGCTTAGGCCTTCAGAGCACTGTGCCCCATGGATGGACGGCTGACAGCAGTGGAGGTGGCAGGTGGACTAGGGGTCTTGTCCTCCCCAGGGCACGTCCTCGGCATGCCCCACGACGACTCCAAGCTTTGTACCAGGCTCTTCGGGCCCCTGGACAAGCACCACATGATGGCGCCGCTCTACGTCCAGCTGAACAAAACACGGCCCTGGTCCCCCTGCAGTGCCTCATTCCTCAGAGATTTCCTGGACCGCGGGTACGGTAGGTCCCCTGCTTCTCCCTGGCCAGCAGTGGGCACCCGTATTCCTGGACTGTGGGTACGGTAGGTCCCCCGCTTCTCCCTGGCCAGCGGTGGGCACCCATATTCCTGGACCGTGGGTACGGTTGGTCCCCCGCTCCTCCCTGGCCAGCAGTGGGCACCCGTATTCCTGGACCGCAGGTACAGTAGGTCCCCCGCTCCTCCCTGGCCAGCGGTGGGCACCCGTATTCCTGGACCGCGGGTACAGTTGGTCCCCAGCTTCTCCCTGGCCAGCGGTGGGCACCCGTATTCCTGGACTGCGGGTACAGTAGGTCCCCTGCTTCTCCCTGGCCAGTGGTGGGCACCTACACTGCTGGCGTCTCAGGATAGGAGACATTGGGCAGCTGTGTCCTTCCCGCCCTCCAGGGCTGAGGTGCTCTAACCACTCTTCAGCCTGCTGTTCCTCAGCCCAGCCTCTAGCACCAATGAGAGTATCTGCAGAACAGGTAGAAGTGGTCTGAGAAGGTCTGTTGGAGAAGGTGGGTTCCCACAGACCTTGAAGGAATGGAAGAATGTTTGTCATACAGAGCAGAGAAGGGAGCCTCTGGCTGGAGCCGTACATCACAGGATAGCATGAAAACAGCAGAGAGGCAAGAGCGCCCCCTGAGAGCAAAAAATGGGGCGAGCCTGGCGCAGGCAGCCTGGCTTGTGGAGTAAAGAAGTGAAGATACAGTTGATTCTTGATGCAAAAATAATAGATTGTTCAAACATCAGTACTTGGGCTTTAATTCTCTGGGCCTGGATTTAAGAGTCTATTCACATCCCCAATTATACTGTGACTTGGATTAGTGTTACAGTTAGCTGGCCTTTCCTAGGCAAACACTGAATAGTGTTTGTCATCTTTCCAGATGACAAAGAAATTCAGTCCTTTAAATAAATGTGCTACTGATAGTCAAAACTTGGGAGGAATTTCTCTAGATGATGGAGTGTTGACAGTTTGTGGACTGAAGTCAAGGAGACCTTGAGTGTCATGTGGGAGGAAGGAACCCCTGGCCCTTATTCCTGTTTCTCTGCTTCCTCCATTCCTTAGGGGACTGCCTTCTGGACGCCCCCTCCTGGGCCATGGCCCTGCCCACAGACCTCCCCGGCCGCAGGGCCCTCTATGACCTGGACCAACAGTGCAAGCAGATCTTTGGGCTGGGCTTCCGCCACTGCCCCAACTCCTCTGAGCAGAACACCTGTGCGCAGCTCTGGTGCCGCATTGATGGCCCCGACCCCCTTTGCCACACGAGGAATGCCAGCCTGCCCTGGGCTGACGGGACACCCTGCGGGCCCGGGCACCTCTGCTGGGAGGGCAGCTGCCTGCCCGAGGAGGAAGTGGAGAAGCCCGAGGTGAGGGATGGCCACTGGGGTGTCAGGGAGAGGGAAAGGGGGAGGAAGCCACACTTGAGAGCTAGGAACCAGGAGACTTGGGGCCAGATGCAACTATGAGTTGAACCACACATCCTTTGACACACAAAGCAAAGCATCTTTTTTCAAACATGAGAGGAGCCCTTTGAGGGTGTACTCAGAGCAAATGGATGATGCTATCAGGGCTTGGGCGTTTGGGGAGCTTGCCTTTGGAACAGCTGTGGACTTGACTTGGAGGATTGGTGCTAGGTATGGATACCCCTGCACAAGACTGTCGTGGGCACTCAAAACAGAAACCATTATGAATTCTATTATAAATAGAGTGAGTGACAGCAGAGGAGGGACACCCCATCAAGAAGGAGGGGAAAGTATTCATGCCCTACTCATGTCTGAGCTGAATTCATAGCTAGGGGTCAGGGCAGTGGGAGGAAGTGTGGGGACCCCTTGTTCCAAGAGCAGGGAAGAAGGAAGGGGAACCATTCTGAGCCAGCAGAGAACACTTGGCAGAGTGAACCTGCAGGAAAGAAAGGCGATGTCAAGAAGGGGTTTTAAATGACCTGCTCCTTTGCCCTGCTCTTAGTACTTCCAAACTGTGAGGCTAGTCACCTTTCTCTAACTGGAGTCACTGAGCCATCTCGGAAACAGTGTCCAATGGGTCTCAGCCTGGTCTGGCCCAGCTCTGAATCACCAGGGTGGTCTGCATTCTCGCCCTCTGAAAGGCTGTCCTCAGGGCACATCCTGTGCACTGAGGCCCAGGGGCCTATGTGGCCAGGTAATCCACACGTTCCTTCTAAGCTTGGGCCAGGATGGGCATCATGGATTCATTCTAAGCCCCCTTCTAGCCCCTGCCCAACACGTGGCTTCTCCCAACCCTGTCCTATAGTGCGGGCTTCACACAGTCCTGAGGGGAGAGATGGAAAGGGGGTCCCCTCCCACCTTCCCCAGCAGCGACGCCAAGCTCCGCACAGGAAAAGGTGGCCAGAAAGTGATCCAAGGCTAGTGCTTCTAATGTATTTTTAAGGGGAAAAGACAGATTGGCAATACTGCATATATTGACAGTATCATGTCTCTGTAAAATAAAAACACGGCACCTTCATGACGATAGTCAGAGCAAAGGTACAAAGGGATATTGATGAAAATCATGTCAATGGCTTCATCTAGGTAGTGGTATATTTTTAAGTGTTACTTTCTCTCACAGTTTTCCTATTTTTCATTTTTTATAGGACCACATATGACTTTTGTAACCTTAAAAAAACTGTTTTCATTTTGAAAACCCTGTGTACCCACCCATCACAACTGCTTGGCCTCAGGGTCAGTTGTAAAGTTGGATGTGACTCTGTTCCCGGCATGTCCTACTCACTCCTGGACCTGGCGGCTAGTAGAGTAGCGGCCTTGCCTCCCAGAGATCCTTCCTTCAGGTCAGCACTGCTCAGCCTCAGCACTGGTGGTGTCCAGGCTGTGTGCACCCTGGCTGAGCAGCTCCCTGTCCCCCTCGCTGAAGGCCAACAGCACACGCCCTGCCCAGGTGCGGCAACCTCAGTGTCTCCAAGTACTGCGGGAGTCTCAGCCCCCATGGGAAAAACCACTGTGTTTTCCTCAGCATTATCCCCATAAAAATGTTTCATTCAGCAACTCCTACTGAGCACCTTACAAAGGGCGAGGCATGGTTCTAGACCCCTGGGTGCTTGAGGGGTAGCCAAGGGCCAGGCCGGCACAGGCTCTGTGGTCAGCTGCAGTCACATTTGCCACTGAGTCACTGGGAAAACGAATCGGGCAGTTCCCAAACTCCACCGACCAGTACAAGCACAGCTGGGAGAGGAGGTCCCACCGAGGCCCGAGGCCTCTCCCTGCCCCCACTCAGCGCGGGCTTGTGTGTTGCAGGCTGTGGTGGATGGAGGCTGGGCCCCGTGGGGACCCTGGGGTGCGTGTTCACGGACCTGCGGAGGAGGAGTACAGTTTTCATACCGCGAGTGCACCAACCCCGAGCCTCAGAACGGAGGGAAGTACTGCCTGGGTCAGAGAGCCAAGTACCAGTCGTGCCACACGGAGGAGTGCCCCCCGGACGGTAATGGCCAGAGCAGCTGCAGCAGCCCCTGCAGCACACCCCTGGAGGAGGGCGGTCTCCCGGGCTCAGAGCCTTCCTGGGTGCAGACAGAAACGGGCTCTGGAGACACCACACTTCGGGGAAGCCTGCAGCGCCCCAGGGCGGCTTTCACTGTGCAGGGAGAGCCTGGCAAAGTCAAAGAGAGAAACCGCCTTGGTTTTCGGAGATGTGGACATGGACGACATCACTCCCAACCAGCTTATGCACTGGGCCGGGGGAGGGCTCTGCAGAGGGCATGAGTCAACAGTAATACTCCTCCTGGAGGAGTCTAAACCCTGGTCTGTGTGCAGAACAACGGAGGCATTGTCCAAAGCAATTGTCGGAGCCACCTCCAGGGTCATTCCAGCCAATGTTCAGCCCAGGGCAGAGGGAAGCTTTCGGAATCTGATCCTAGCACACACTCCTCCTGAGAATATTGCCCATCTCCCCCCTGGGGCCATGGCATCTGCCTGCAGGAAGCTTCCTGGGAAGTGGCCTCATGTCTGCCAGGCACATCCCCCAGTGCACACAAGAAAACACACGCCTTAACTCCTTAACTTGGAGCAGGGACGGCTGCAGAGTCATGAGAGGGGGTCCCCGCAGATCTTTGCCCCAGCTCCCTGTCGCAGCTCCAGGGAGTGTGCCAGGCAGCAGAGGCACACACACTTTAAGGGAGGTTAGAGGAGTTCCTCCAAGCACAGAGGGCCCGCCCAGGGAGGGCAAATAGCGAGGGAGTCTGGAGGCTTTGCAGTTTTGCAAGACAAGAAGAAGCCGTAATGGCAGGAGCCTCTAGAACCTCTGCCTGGAATTGCGGGCATCCTCCTGGCACACTAATGAAGGGCTCCTGGGGAAAGGAGAGAGAGAGGAGAGGAGAGGGGAATGAATCCGAGGCATGAAGGAGACATGGACGGGAGCTGAGGCCACGATTCCAGGGGCACCAGTACCAGCTCTCTCCGTCAGTGGGTGTTCAGTGCCTCCTATGGGCCTCAGCTGGCCTGACACACTCTCAGGAAGGGGCATGGCCACAGAACTGTGGGGCTTGAAGCTCCACAGACCAGAAAGGTGTCCAGTTGGGTGAGGAACCTCAGCAGTTAAGAGCAGCTCTAACTTTAGGACTGCGAGAAGAAAGCATCCAGGTCTTCCTGTATTGGAAGCAGCAGGATGGGTGCCTTCCTGGGCACCAAGTCTCACAGGAAACCCCTGGCCTTGGCTTGTAAGCAGTGGACTGAGTTGCGGAGTGTGAGAAGGAGCATGCAAAACCTCAGCTCATCCTGAACAGAGGACAGGACTTAGTGACAAACTGGAAATAGCAGATGTAGGTGCTCAAATGTTGAGAAGATATCAGGGTTCCAGTCTCTGGCTGGAAGGTGGTAACATCACCCAATGAAGAGTCAACCAGGTGATGGAGGAACCACACAAAGTTGGGCCTTATTGAGCTGGAGGTAATTGCAGTGTCTTCAAGTGGACTTCCCCCAAAGACACCCAGAATTACAGCAAGTGGAGTGCAGAGGCAAGATCAGAATTAGGGACAGAGGGGGCCTTTGTCCTAAGTGTCAAGAGTCATGATTAGCAGAGGGTCCAAAATATACCTCCATGTGTCATTCTCTGCTTCCCAGGCCTACTGAGCTATCCCCATCCTCACCTAGGTTTGGTGGTGGTGGTGGTGGTTTAGTCGCCAAGTCATGTCCGACTCTTGCAACCCCATGGACTGCAGCCTGCCAAGCTCCTCTGTCCATGGGATTTCCCAGGCAAGAATACTGGAGTGGGTTGCCATTTCTTTCTCCACGGGTCTTCTCAATCCAGGAATCAAGCCCAGGTCTCCCGCACTGCAGGTGGATTCTTTATACCAACTGAGCCACGAGAGAAGTCTAATCGGTAAAGCAGAATTAAGACCCTCCCCAATAGAAACTGTCTTTCCCAGAAACCGCCCCCTAGGGGGCTGGCTGCTCCTTTCCTGCCTCGTGAGTCAGCACTGAGGTCAGTGCCAAGGAAAGGCAGGCTGAGGTGACCCACGTCCTGCGGCCAGGTCAAGTCCAGGAGGAAGAAGTTTGCCCAGAATCTGGGCATCTCCCCCTCGGGGTCCTCCCTGCTTCAGTTCAGCATGGTGACTCCGTGACCTCTCATCCTCATTTTAGGGAAAAGCTTCAGGGAGCAGCAGTGTGAGAAGTTCAATGCCTACAATTACACAGACGTGGAGGGAAACCTACTGCAGTGGGTCCCCAAGTATGCGGGGGTGTCCCCCCGGGACCGCTGCAAACTGTTCTGCCTAGCCAGGGGGCGGAGCGAGTTCAGAATATTTGAGGACAAGGTGAGGAACCTTCTGGAACTCAGATGCACGGGTGGGGAGGAAGGACTCCTGGCCCGGACCACGTGCGGGCTGCATCTATGCTCAGGTCCCTTCAGACCCCGCTTCCTTTCTGCAGGTGATCGACGGCACCCTGTGCGGACCTGATACTCTGGCCATCTGTGTCCGTGGCCAGTGTGTCAAGGCTGGCTGTGATCACGTGTTGGACTCACCTAAGAAGCTGGACAAGTGTGGGGTGTGTGGGGGCAAAGGCGACTCATGCAGGAAGGTGTCTGGCTCCTTCAGTCCCTCCAGGTGGGTCTCCCAGGAGTCCTGTCCCTAGCTGCAGGAGTGGACCGGGCTTTAGAGACAGACAGTGGTGGCCCCTGCATGCCCGGGAGTGCTAGCTGCAGTGTCAGCATGAACTCGGTGTCCTCTCTGTCTCAGAGTGGCTGTGAGGGATCAGGAGGTGGGAGAGCCCAGGGCATAGTCTGACCGGCAGAGGGGCCACTGGAGGCCACGTGCACAGAGCTGCATCATCTCTGAGTCAGCCGGCAGCAGATCTGTGCTGAGTAACCGGGACCCCTGCCAGAAGCAGCTCCTCCAGGTCTGCTGTGGGAAGGTACTTTCACCTGTACCCGGCGGGCCCTGCCCTTTCTTCAGGTGGATCTTCAGAAAGGGGGGTCTTGGGGGACCTCAGCAGTCTTGGAGCTTCATGAATCTGAGAGCCTCAGATCCTTTCTCATACCTTAAATCCATAAGTTCATGTGAAGTGAAGTGAAAGTTGCTCAGTCGAGTCCGAGTCTTTGCGACCCCATGGAGTATACAGTCCATGGAATTATCCAGGCCAGAATACTGGAGTGGGAAGCCTTTCCCTTCTCCACGGGATCTTCCCAACCAAGGGACTGAACCCAGATCTCCCGCATTGCAGGCAGATTCTTTACCAGCTGAGTCACAAGGGAAGCCCTCCTATATTTAAGTGCTTTCAGTCCTGATTGATTCCTAAAATTAGTCTGTCAGGGCCAGGATGCTCATTCCCTGTTTACAGATGAGGAGACTGAGGCATGAAGAGATAACATGATCATCTGAGGTTACCACGGTAGGTAACGACATCCCTGGTGAACCCAGGTTTATCCTTCCCTAAGGGGTTTTTCCTGCCCTGCACACACTTCCTAGAGAAGAAGGGCAAGGGTCCATGGCCACACTGCAACCCCTACCCAGCTCCTTTCATGCTACCCTCATCTCATCAGAATCAAAGTACAGAATCTGCTTTCAAATACAACTCGCGAGTCTGTTCAAATTTAAACTCAATGGTATAGAGAAAGGAAGCACGGAGTGTGGGGTGGTCAGAGGGGGTGTCCCCACAGTGCTTGCTCAGGTCTTTGATCAGGGGCCAGGGTCCTCTCACAGCTTCCCAGTGGGCATGAGGCAAGAACAGCAAATAACACAGTGACTGCCTTCCTCAGTCCTCTTCACCTCCCTCCTAACCTGTCAGACCAAATACTTTCTACCCCCAAAGAGAAGAATAAGAATTCAGGGTTCTCCATCCCACAGAAAGCCCAAGGCCCACAGTAAAGTGAAAACACTTACCCCAGAGCACCCTGTCCCCCCAGACAGCCCAGCTCCTGGTGCTGGCACCCCCAGGAGAAGGCCCCTGGGCCCAGTGTGTCACCCTGCTCCCTGCCCTAGAGCCACACAGTCACACCTCCAGGAACAGACGGACCCTGAGAGGGGAGTGAGGCATCCATCTGGTCAGATCCTGGAATGGGCATGGGGAGCAGAGTTTTCCATGTGGACTTGAGAAGCAACAGCCCAGCTTTCACTTCCCTTTGGGCTGCCTTCCCCTCTGTGCTATCATCAAGATCTCATCTCCAAACACTTACAATAGAGCTGCTGGGCAAAGCAAAAATCCCAATGTACAGAGCATTCTTGCTGGCCTCACCAGCTAATTTATTGGCAACTTCATGCAACTATTTCCTGATTTGATAGTGCAAATTTTTGTCTGCCCACCTCCAGTCACTCCACACTGACTTCCTGAGTGCCTGGCTGGGGAGCCACAGGTCCTAAGGGTCTCTTTCTGTTCCTGTCACAGTTATGGCTACAATGACATTGTCACCTTCCCGGCTGGCTCCACAAATATTGATGTGAAACAGCGGAGTCCACCGGGAGTTCAGAACGATGGCAACTACCTGGCCTTGAAGACCAAAGATGGGGAATACCTGCTCAATGGAAACAACGCCATCTTTCCCACAGAACAGTACATCCTGCTGAACGGGACTGTCCTCAGGTACAGCGGTGCCTTCACCTCCCTGGAGCGGCTGCAGAGCTTCCAGGCCCTGCCCGAGCCACTGACCTTACAGCTCCTGAAGGTCCATGGGGATCCCCTCAAGGTCAAATATACATTCTTTGTCCCTGACGATGTGAACTCCAGCAAACAGAACAGCAGAGAGAGGACAACCACCAATGTCATTCAGGCCCTGCTCAACACGCGGTGGGTGCTGGGGGACTGGTCTGAATGCTCTCACAGCTGTGGGGCCGGCTGGCAGCGGCGGTCAGTGCAGTGCCGTGACCCCAGTGGCCAGACCTCTGCCGCCTGTGACGAGGCTCTGAAGCCTGAGGGTACCAAGCTCTGCAGGAGCCTGCCCTGCTCCTCGTGATCCAGAGGGTGTGGCTTCTGCTCATGGACTCGGGGTGCGAGGTGACCCCATATCTGGAGGTGGTATGGCCAGCCTACCCAGGCCTTACACTGCCGTGGCCCTCCAGTTGGGCATGAATCTACAAGGAGAGGAGAGGAGAAGAGTGGAGACAGACCACAGATGCTGTGGGGTGGACCCTCCTTGGCTCAAGTAGAGGGCATAAGGTAAAAGGGACACAAACAGAAGACCCGTTCAGCCTGTTTGAAAAGGAGAAGCAAAGTGAAATGAAAAAAACTGTTTTATACTTGGTTCCCTTGATAAATAATCTACCTCAGTGAGGAAAATACTAGTCACAGAGAGACGGGCAGTTGGGGTGATGGTGAGCATCACGGCAAGCCCCATATTTGCGCCCTGAGGTGTCTTCAGAGATGACTAGGACTATCTTCAGTATTAAACCCATCAGCTGAAGGGCTGAGAGCCCAAGACTGTGAAGAGCCCGGTGTTCTCAGGCTCCCACCTGCAGGGGTGGATCCACTTCAAGTATTTATGCAAATGTGTCTCTGAACTAAAGTGTGCTCTTGTGCCAATGCAATGGTCTGATCTGGCTCTGTACTTCTCTGGAAGGGCAGGGGACCCTGGGCCCCAGGACAGAGGTTGAAACTAGGTCAGCTCACCTTGAGCACACCCGTGGAAGCTGGCACCTTGCCTGCATCTCTGAGACCTCTCTCTGAGTGCTCTTGTCTGCCGAGTCCAGCCAGTTGAGGCAAGGCTGTATCTGCATACTCCAGACTGGAGGTTCCCCAACTTCAGTGGGCATTAGGGTCATTAAAGGCTTGCTTGAAAAACAGATGGCAGGGCCCAACCCTAAGGGTTTCTGAGTCAGTGGGTCAGGGACTGCAAATCTGCATTTCTAACAAGTTCCCAGGTGACGTGGAGGCTGCTAGTTTGGGGACCCTGCTTTGAGAAGCCCTGCTTTAGTGGAAACTTCCAACTCTGGGGTAACAAAGGTTTGGCGATGCCCCCAGGTTGCTTATTCTAGGGAAATCCTCTCCCATTCCACTCGGCATGTGTCCTCATCCTCACATTTACATACCGACCAGCCAGAGAAACAAGATTCTCTTAGCATCTGAGGAATGCCGCACCTGTTTCTAAGGACCATCATCCCAGTGACCTCAGCTCCTTCTCTCCACATCGAGGTCAGCCCCAACTCACAACTCTTTGACTACACAAACGGCAGTGTCCCCATCAGCGCTGTTACACAGAATGACCTCCCTACTAGCACCTGAAACCTGCCAAAGAACCCCCTAATCCCACCTTACTCCAGGTCCCCTCATCTCTGCCTGGCTCTGAGCAAGCCCCCAGCTCATCTTCCATGTGGTCTGGTGTACAAGGAGCTTAGTCCTTGGTCATAGTGGACAGAAAGGAACAGATGACATCAAGAGATGACACTCTAATGAAGATGGGAGAACTCTGAATGAGAATCTTCCCTTTTCTGTCCCCTTTGACCCCCTGGTCCTTCCCTTTAGCTTTCTCCTAAGACCCCTTCTAATGAAAAGTGGGCTCAGCAAAGAGGATGCTCCATGGAGCCCTGTGTGAGAGGAAAAGGTGCCCCTGGGAGGACTTGGTTGTGGGGGCACAAGCAGGCAAATAGGATTTCAGCCCCAACCCAGCCTTCCAAGGGTTGTCTTGATGTGGTGCGAACTCCACATGGTGGCCGTGGACACCACTGACCACTTTTCCCGACTTCCATGTCCTTGGGGAGCAGGAGGCCAGGCCTGCCTCAGCATAAACAAGCACACACAGGCATGTTGATGATGACCAGAAGTGCCGTATTTGTCCTTGTTGTGCACCAGCTTCGTTGAGATGGACTGTGTATTTCTGCAGTTCTTTGTCTCTTTCCGTTCTCTTTCTCCCCCAAATAATCAAGGCCAAGTGTGTCCACAGTAACTGCCCACGCATGCCCAGCTGTGCCTCCCCTACAGCCTGCATCATTACCAGGCACAGAGTCTGCCTGGCACTCAGAGGCAGAGCTGCTGGTGCGCAGAGCAGAATATCCGACTTGGCTCCTCCTTGCTGTGTGGGCTCAGTGAGGCTCACAGAAGACAGGCTTGTTTGTGTCTGGAAACTCAGCAGCTGCAGCTCAGGGACTCCGAAAACAGATCTGCAGGGAGAGATGAGGCTGTTGCTCCCCCAACCCACCACGACCACCCTTCTTGCCCAGAGGAGGGCAGACTGACTTTCCTCTGCTGACAGCCTGCAGGAGTTCCTCACAAAGTGGCACTGGTGAGACTCCCTGCCAAGTTACTTGGCAGGTAAATTGGTCATTCCTCTGGGCCCTCGGAGCTCCTGGCAGAAATATTTCAAAGGTGGTCCATTAGCCTCAAAGTTTATTTCCAACCTTCCATCCTTAAGATAACTGAGTCCTTGTCTGGGGTTATTCTCTCCCTTTCATTCCTCTGTAGCTGACCAGAAGGTTTGTGAATTCACAGAAGTATGCTATGTCACTGTCCCCGACCAGCTTTGGTAAACCACCCCTCTCTCCCAGGGTGAGGGCCTCATCTTCCTGCAAGCTCTACGTGGTGCTCTTGGAAGACATCCACCAGGTGTTAGATCCTTCGTTTGGGGGTATTTTAACCAAGTATGCCCTTTTACTGAAGACTGTTCCCCCTTATCATCCAAACATTTGGTCTTCTTGCTTTCCTCTGGGGCCCTCTTTATTTTTACCATGTCTTCCCTCCACCAAAAAGAAAAAAATGACAGGAACAATAGGAAAGTCCTTCAGAGTATGTTGTCTTATGTTTTGTCATGTGATCTCCATGTGGTCCAGGAAAACTGAGTGGCTTTGTCACAGCTGTGTTCTCAAATCTGCAAAGTAAGCTGGTGCCTCTGCATATGGCCCAAGAACCCCATGCCCGAGTCTCCCCAGGTCTCAAAGAAAGGGACTCCTGAGCCTCAGCTGTATCTGCTGTGTGGGCTCTGCCTCAGATCCCCAAACCCTCCAGGAGGCAGCTGCCTCCCCTTGACTATTTGGGAATTAGGACTGGTTTGATTACAAGAGTGAATACAATATGGAATTTACCAAAGAGAATCAGGTGCAGTGCTATCCTTGGAATTCGAGATTTCTCCTGACACAGCTGCATCCCTGCCTTTTGCCCCTTGCGTGAGTTGAAGCCAAATTATTCAATACTTGGCCAAAGTCAAAGACAAGACACAGTGAGCATGATGAAGGCCGCGAGGACAGAGTTCTAGGCAAGTATGCATCCACACCCCGACACCTGTCCTCCTCCACCCTCTCCCAGTGCAGAGTGGAGAGCCCTGTATCCACAGCAGTATCCTCCACCCCTAACTCCACCGGGGACTGGATCCTCAGCCACCCCCAAGGCCCTGAGCAGGCTGCCCATGTGTCCTGGGAGGAAGGAGGGGAGGGCACAGAGGCAGTACTACCCTGCCCTGTAGAAATGCAAGCCAGGGTTGGCAAACCTGTGGGGGCTGTGACTGCAGGACAACATGTCTTTCTGAGAAAGGTCTCTACTAGCACAGCACATTTCCCCACCCCTTCCCAGTCCACTGGCTTAGCTTGTAGCTTCAAGCAAACTGCCCATGGAATGTGAGAAAGAACAAGGGCACCAACCTAAGTTGATGTTTTTGCTGGTTCAATCTAGTTGATCCATGGAGACCTATCGTGGTCAGATCGACCTTACGTAAGAAACAGTTCCAAACAAAACAACTTAAAGTGCGAGGGGAATGAGAGGTTGACAGCACTGAGCAAGCAGGGCGATTGGGTTGTGCCCCTGCCTGGAGGGCACTAACGAGACCCTCTCAAGCATCTATCTGCTTTCTAGGTCAGCACTTCCCCACAGCCAGGCCAGGCTTATAAACAGGTGCATCTATGACAGCTCAGTTCCTGCTTCTTCACCGAGGGACCTCTCTGATATCCCACTGGGAAGGCAGTGGGTCTTCCCGGCTGAAAACTGAGTGTCAACCAACCCACAACCCAAAACTGGACCCTGCTCAAGTACTGGGAAGAAAAGATGAGTCCCAATGCCCAGTGGATCCTGAGCTGAGATGCTAGAGCTGGGAGAAAAGCCCTCAAATGCACCTGTCTCCTTAGGACATATGTTCCCTCAGGCCTGGAGCTCGGCAACAAAAGCCAGGAAAGTTCTGGCTGGCTTTCCATCTCCACCAGCTGCCTAGCCCATCCCTGGCAGACACACAGATGCCCCCAGGAAAGGAGGGGGAAGACTCCTCTTCTCTCTGTTCCTCATTCCAAACATTCTGTGAGTCCCGGCACACTGGAAGAGCGTGTCCTCAGCCAAGTGCAGCTTTCTGTTTCTAAGAAGTAAAGTCGCTCAGTCATGTCTGACTCTTTGCGACTCCATGGACTGTAGCCTACCAGGCTTCTCAGTCCATGGGATTCTCCAGGCAAAATTACTGGAGTGGGTTGCCATTTCCTTCTCCAGGGGATCTTCCCGACCCAGGGACTAAACCGGAGTCTCCTGCATTGCGGGCAGATGCTTTACCCTCTGAGCCACCAGGGGGGCCCAGTTTTTGGACCATGGAGAGCTTAAGTTTCCGGTAACACAAATGAATCAGACACAGGTGAAAGAATTTTCTCCAGAAGAAAAGAAAGATGCTGTGAGTCCTCTTATTGGACCAGAAAGTGGGGAAAGGATAGCTGAGAAGGGAGATGCATCCAAGGCTGAAAGGGGGTAGAAAACCATTGTGAATGGTAGATCAAAGAGAGGGTCTGGTGACAACAAAGGTCAGCGTGGACCTCCCAAGGCCCCATCCTGAACTTTCTTATTACTCAGCTTCTTCACCTCTAAAGTCATAGATTTAAATATCCATGTCCACCAACCACAACTTCCAATCCTTCCAGACCTTTCATGCTCCCTCAATACTTATTCTAGGGATCCCAGATCCTTGACCACCCCCCATACCCACATCCCCATCTTTATTTCTCCTCCATCTCTTTCCTCCTCCACATCTTTCCCTGTGCACATGGAGTCCATGTTCCAGCACTTCAAGCTCCATCTTGCCAACATTCCCATCTTCCTCACCCCACTGACTGACTGGGGCTCCACAGCAGAGCCCATGGAAACCACTGCACCCTCTGCCCCAGGCTTACCATCATGGTGTTGATGCTAACAACCAGGGTCCATGCCACTGAACTCAAGGGGCCACCATAAAGTTAGCATGTCCAGTGGAAGCTCTGACCAGCCACCCAATCAGGCCTCCCTCATTAGTTCTATTGCTGATCTTGTACAAAATTACCTTCCACTTTCTTCACTCTCCTGATGAGCTCATGATCCCACCATGAGTGGAAGACCTCACCTCTCCCAACTCAGCAGAACTCAACCCTACATCGCCCATGATTTGAGGGGAAAAGAGACATAGTCTCGCTGTTGACCAGTCAGGCTACAGACCTCAAGCTAGAGGAACACTCTGATTTTATCTTATTTTAGAACCAAGAAGCATATTCCAGTAACTCTCAAGTCCATAGTAGAGGGGGTATTTGGGACCTTATTAAATTAACCTCCCAGGTCCTCCGGGCATAACACATAGGCTTCCAGGACTCCCCACCCCATCATCCTTGCCTGCCCCTCTCTCGTCTACCACCCACCCAGAATCCTGCCTGTCCTTGTGCTTGCTCGCTGACATGATTTATCAGTTAGTCCACACTGTCTGCTGTCACTGCTGCATGGACCTGGATCTTCAGATCTCAGGGTGGATGAGGGGAAGCTAGACAAGCCCTCATGGGGACACAATCAAGGACAACAATGACAGCAGCCTCCCCATGCTTGCCTATCTCTGGGACATTGTGATGCTGGAAGAATGTGTCCTTCTGCTCCATCTGGAGTTATATTACCAAAGGTCCTATTTTTCTAGTCCCCAGATGTGCTAGATCTCAGAAAAGGGGTGGGATTAAAAAAAAAAAAACCCTGCCTACAAGAGAATGAAAGTCATCACATAAGAAAGCACAGTATCTTGCCACCAGTCTTAAGGTCTGACCCATAGCTCTACTTAGTCTTTTAAAACTGTCCTCTTTTCCTGTTTCTGTTACACACGGAGCTATTTTCTCCAGGTAGAATCGGTTCCTGCCAGACACCACAGCCCTCTCCATTCTCAGGTCCTCAGTCCACATCTATTCTTCCCTCTTCCTGAAATGACCTTGCTCCCTTTTTCTACTCCCTCAACTTCAACAATGCCCTACTTATTCATAAATTCCCAGATTCAAGGTCACTTAGTCAAAGAAGCCCTCAGGGTAGGTGCAACACCTCAGGTACTTTGCTTTTCAGACACTAAGCTGGACCACAGACCCCGTGAGGCCAGGATCACACCCTGGGTTCTCTGCATCACAGGAGTCTGCTGCCTGTCGTGCAGCAGGCACTTAATAAAGAAGAAAACAAATGATTGAGTTATTTCCATCTTACAACGTGTTTACAGCTCCCCACATCCCTCTATTCCTTCCACTCTCCTAATCCGCTACCAAGTCACTCTCCCCACAGTCCCCCACAGGACTGCTCTCGAGGCTGACGATGACCTTGCTCCGTCCCGCAGATGTTCCTCTCTCCTGCCGCCTGAGTCCTCACCTCCTTTGTGGTTCCTGTCCCCCAGTCACTCCTAATTTGTAGAGACCCTCAGGGCCCTACTCATATTACTTGCCTTCCTGGGGCATCTCATATACTCCCATGCTCATGGTTTTTTCCAACATGCAGATCATTCCCAAATTCAAATCCTGAGACTGTGTCAGGGGTCCCCAAGGTCACCTCATCATCAGAGATTCACTAGAATTCACAACGCTCAGTGAAAGTTGTGTTTACAGCTGAGATTTATTACAGAGACACAGGGAGGATAGCGGCTGAATTATAAGGACAGAGATACAGGTGGGTCCAGAGGCGTCACTATACGGCTTCCCTGTGCTCACTCCCCGCCACCCTCCCCAACCATGAGGGGTCACAGGGAGCTCACTCTTCCTCAAATACATGCCTGTGAGGTGTCAGCCCAGGGAAGCTCAGCAGGGACTCAGAGCTCAGGGCTGTCCCTGGGAGCTGCTCACCTGGGTACCCTCTGCCTCACACACCAACATTCCAGACTCCCGGAAGAAGAGCAGGTGTTCAGCATAAACCACATTGTCTGCACAAATAGTCCAGGCACTGAAAACCAGCCTTATCAGTTAACTGGTGATGGGGGCACTTTGAGAACCAAGTTCCCAGATGCTAGCCAAGGACCCGCCTTTCAACAGGCCCCTCTAGGGACAGCGGCCTGGGCCTGATGTGTCCCTTCCTTTCTTCACAGACTGGATTGGTCTCCTGAATCATGGGTCCATATGTTTACAACTCCCCACAAGACTCAGTGACTCAAACTCACCCTCTCCCAGCTGCTGTGCCTGTTACCTGTCTTCTATTCCCCTCCCACTCTTCACCCATCCTGTGCACTGGCTCCCACATGAACCACATCCCTCTCTAATCTGCCTGCTGCTCAGGACCCCCAAATCTAAGTCAGCATCCACAGTGCATCCCACCCCTCCTCCCATCTGATTCTCATATTATTCATAGTTTTCCTTGGAAGGAAAGCTATGACAAATATGGACAGCATATTAAAAAGCAGAGACATTACTTTGCTAACAAAAAAAGCTGTGATTTTTCCAGTAGTCATGTATGGATGTGAGAGTTGGACCATAAAAAAGGCTGAGCACCTAAGAATTGATGCTTTTGAACTGTGGTGTTGAAGACTCTTGAGAGTCCCTTGGACTGCAAGGAGATCAAACCAGTCAATCCTAAAGGAAATCAACTCTGATTATTCATCGGAAGGACTGATGCTGAGGCTGAAGCTCCAATACTTTGGCCACCTGATGCAAATAATTAACTCACTGAAAAAGACCCTGATGTTGGGAAAGATTAAAAGCAAAAGGAGAAGGGGTCAGCAGAAGATAAGATGGTTAGATAGCATCACTGACTCAGTGGACATGAATTTGAGCAAATTCCGGGAGACAGTGAAGGACAGGGGAGCCTGGCATACCTCAGTCTATGAGGTCACAAAGAGTCGGAGAGTCACAACAATATTGATGGTACAACAATAACAAATCTTTTAAATACGAACATTGAATCATTTCACTTCTCCACCTAAACCCTTTCATGGCTGTCTGATGCACTGAGCACGTAAATGTAACCCTCTCAACAAGATGTGCCAGTGCCCAAGTGACCGTCACCCAAAACTCCCAGTGACACTGTATCTTGTCAGCTTCTCCCCAAATCCTGTCACCCCAGGCCTCACGTGCCCTCCCTGAGCCTACAGTGCTCTTTCTTCTGCTCAACCTGCTCCCTCCACTCATCCTTCATGTTGAAGACTGAAGTCACATCCTCGGAAGTCCTCCCCCATTTTCCATAGTCTAAATGAGGCCTGATTGCTCTCTTCCATAACAGTAACTGTGTGTGTCTGCGAGGAGTATTCATCTGATGCCTCCTTCAAGCTCCATGGAGCCAAGACCCTGTGTTTGCCCTGGATTTCCAGAGCCAAGCTAATGCCGAGAAACGGCTGTGTGCTTCTCCACCTGGGCAGGCTGCCGTGACAAAGCCCTGGAGATGAGGGGCTTAAGGAGCAGGAATCTGATTCTCACTGTTTCAGAGGCTGCAAGTCCAAGACAAGGGTGCAGTCATGGTCAGTTCCTGGTGAAGACCCACTTCCTGGCTTGCCAACAGCCACCTTCCCTGTGCCTTCCTAGGGCTTTTCCTTGGTACAAGCTCATGGGGAGAGGGAAAGAACTTCCTCCAAGTTCTTCATAATTCCCTCCTCCTGTAGGACAATTCTTGAGGTCCTCAGCACAGCTTCTGAGCTTGCACACACCCAGCCCACCTCTCAACCTGGTGTATTTCTCAGCAGCGCCCCTGCAAGGCTCCCTCTTCTCCTGCAGGAGTAGGTCCAGTGCCCCAGCTGCCCTCACACCCCTGCCTCCTAAGGAGCGGCACCCTCTATGGGGCCAGCAGACTGCACCCACAGCTCCTTCACAACTTACTTTCCTGCGTCAGGGGTGTTACATCCAAGGAAGCCTGGTGAGCAGATGCAGCAGCCTGTGCTCAAACCTGTGCTTGTAGGAGCCAAGGCACTGCCAGATACACATCCCAAGGGAGGAAAGAGCCATGCCAGGGAGCCAGAGGGCAGATACCAGCTCGGTGTGCTCACTGAGCACGGGCCCCAAAGCCCCTCAGCCCCTGGCTGCCATGGGGAACTCCCACGCCCACTGGTGGAGCAGAGCTGGCCCACCAGGCCACCACTCCCAGTGCCTCTGGTGCCTGTCCTCCCCAAGTTCTGAGCATGGTTATTGGTGAGTGAGGTATATAGTGCGCACTTCTTACACAGAGCTCCTCCCCCCTCTTCCTGCCCTCTCTAGCCCACCCCTGACTCCACATCACACGTGTGCCTCTGTCCTCTACCCTCCCACCATCCTTTCCTCCTCCTTGGACACTTGGCATTGCCCTCACCGTGTTGTATGCCACTCCAGGGGATCCATATGGATAAACTGGTCCATCATCCCTTTTGTCTGAAGAGCCTCAATCTATCTAGTGATGGAAATAAAAACTGAGAATAAATTGCTAGCACCTCTGCCATATTCCAAGTTGAAAGCTCACTTGGATGTCACACATGTGGCAAAAGGGTGAGCATATGTATTAAAAAAGCAGCAGATGGAGTGTTAGGTGACCTGGCTTTCAGCTTTGTGTCTGTCATTTATCAACAAAGTGAACTCGGGCAAGTCACACAGTCCCTCTGAGAAAAGTTCCTTCATGGAGAAAATGTCCTGCCAACTGCAGAGCATTTGTACAAGATTTAGATGAAAGAATGCTATGTGAAAGTGCACTGCCAATTATCACATGCTACAGAAATGTAGGGAATTCAATACGCTAAGTCTTGGGAGAGTGGACTTGCTGGATCAGGATTTTGGTTACAACTAAATCCCTGGGTTGGAGAAGGATGTAGGCAGAGAAGGAGAAAGGAAAGCATGCAATTACCTAGCTTAGTGAACACCAGAACTGGTAGCATAAGTCCTCTATGTGATGACAAGTTGATGGGGATTGGGCGGAACCAAAGAGCCAGCCTCAGTGGTCCAGGGCTTCACCTCCAGTGCCAGACTGGGCACATGTTCAGAGGGTGGGCCACACTCCTCTCCCCTCCCAGTACTGAGCCTTGGGAAATAAACACAAGCTCTGAGGATCAAATAAACTGATTTATATTTTTATTACAATAGCAAAAGATTAGAAGCTACCAAATGCCTGTCATATGGGCCTTGTTAAACAAATTATGGAAACTCATTCAATGATACACTAGGTAGCCATTTTAAATGGTGAAAAAAAAACAAAAGGATGCTGAACAATATAGTATGCTACCAACTGTGGGGAAATCTATGATTTGTTTGCTAATGTGCATTTAAAACATGTGCAGAGGACCCTGGTGGGCTCTACAGAGGGGACTAGGAAGCTAAGGGGCAGGAGTGTGGGAAGATGTATACGCCCATTGTGTCTTTTGCATTTTGAACTATGTGACTGTGAGACCGCCTGCCCTGTGTACACCTGTGTGTGCATGCATGTGTGTGTGCATGTACATGTGTGTGTACAGCTTTATTGGATTCCATCAATGTCTTGAACCTGAAGCCAATGGACTCTCTCCTTCCTAACACTTGGGCCTAATTTCAGCCCTATGACCCGCACAGGCAAAAATCAAATCCAGACAGCAACATGCATGATAAGAGCAACAGAACACATGCTCTCGGTCCCTGGGAAGCAGCCCAGGGCTGTGGACAGCAGTGCGGTTCTCCCAGTCTCAACAGTGGGAAGAGAGGGCTTGGACGTTTCTCCAACCGGATGGCCTTTCCCTGCTGTGTCAGTGTAAACGGTGGGCTGACAAGCATCCTCCCTAACAGTACAAGAAAAGTCAGCATCAAGTGGAGGAAGAAAAGACAGACCACATGTGTGAAACAGTTGAGGCTGGGGAGGTAGGTTCAGAGAAGGAAGCTGATCAGAGTCTGCAAAGCTAAGTCAAAGGATTCTGAGAAAAATTAAGTGGTGTCAGGGTGTCATGGGTCACAATTTCTGTGAGGGCCAAGGAACCAAATAGTTTATATTGCATCCAGTAGTAAGATGGAAGCATAAAGGAGATGTAACCTTTGATCTGGCGTAATGAGCAGGTATGCTGACAAGATGGGAGCGTGATTCAGTCTGGTTCTAAGGAAGCCCCTCCCTTTCCTGGTCCCACTTCCTGCTCCCCACTTGGTTCAGTGTTCCAGCATTCTGTTTTACATTTGGCTTTGTTCAATCCCTGCATCTGCTTAGCCAATTTCTGCCGAAGCTAAAGTGCCAAGAAGCTACACGAGAAGACAAGGCCTGGGCAGGATCAGAACTGCTAGAGATTTTGCCACCAAGATTGCCAGGAGAGCTTTGCAAATGGAATCAATCTGAATGCAGCTGATGAGAAACATGTGAATGAGCGAAGCCAGCACAAACAGAAACCGTTGAGTTTCCCACCGCAGTAGCCTGGAGTAGCTTCTCCAGAGAGTCTACTCATGTGTTTGCCTTGCTGTCACAAATAGGACACAGGCTTCTTCTTGGAAACGCCTCCAGATCCTGCTGATTAACCCTAACCTTACAAACCCCATGTCTCTTTGAGCCCACTTCACGTTCTTTTGTGTGTAGTTTGCCCAGTAGCCGACTGGTTCTTCTGATTCGTGCTTATAGGAGATAGGTGAGAGGTAAGTTTTGTCAATAGATGGTGCCTCCTCGTCCCTGGAATTTGAAAAGGTTAGAAAAGCTCACCCCTGACTAGGTATGTCCTCATCATCCCCAAATAAAGGAAGATCAAGATGTCTCTCAAATGTAGTCAAAGAATTTGGGGCATTCTCCTGTAATTTCCTCACAGAGGCATATCTGATGTCAGACATTCGTTGGCATCATTCACTGTGACACGTCTCAGATGAGGTTATAATAAAGGAACATGATTATTTGCCTAGAGCTAAGAAAAAGAGTCAGATGGTAACACCTGAACAGAGAGGTTGTCAAGCAACTTCTGAGGAAAAAGGCACTCTGATTCCTACTAATTCTTGCCCTGGAGCCCAGTCTGCTATGTGTTCAGAGTAGAACAATCCCAACACCCCCACGAGGTATTAACTTCAGAGAAACATTGCTCTGGCAGTGTCTGGTTTCCTTTTCCTGGTTCCATCTTCACCACACAGACTTTTCCATCTCAGTTGAGAGCAGTTGGCCAGCTCCGACGGCCCTGACAGTGGCCGTTAGCTACCCGGACGTTATGCTTTATCTCTCAGGTGCCGAGTGTTTAGCCGGCATGATTTTGGGCAGATGCCACATGGGGATTGGGCATCTGCAAAGCTTTGGTCCTGACCTGGGACTGATGGTGACTGATGGCTCTGTGATTCAATATTTGGGAGTCATCTAGCCACCAGTCCAGAAACAATTAAACCACTGGTCAGGGAGTTGTTCTGCTCCTTAGGTTCGCTGAAGGATAACTTAGCTATGTGTTACTCTGAACATAAACATTACACTGACCTCAATGCAGGAATTTAAACAGTGTCATTTAATGTAAACACTAGCAAATACCTTCTTGCTGAAGTGGTCTGTTTTCAGGATGGCTTAGTGTTTCTTCTCTCCAAAAGTACTTTGGGGCAGTGGATTTTAAACTCCTAGTCAGATCTGCGTTTCTTCTCTCATGTACATGGCTTGGCCTCCCGAGCATCAGTAGCAGCTTCTAAAGTTGAGGGAGCCCTCTGCTGATGGCCTGGGTGTAACTTCACAGTACGCAGCAAAGAGACTGGGGGAAGTCTCCAGAGCTCCTGAATTTGAAAATGTCACCTGTCTCTAGACGCACAGCAGATTTTGTTATGAAAATCTGGCTCTAGAAATGTCCTTTATTTCCTCAAAGTATCCACACTGTTTCCAATTTTATTCTTCCAGGAAGTAGAAGAAAAGTCATCTGTCTGTCTCTCTCTCTCTGCAACTGCAGCGCCATGGTCCACTCTAGGACAACTCTGCTCAGCATGTGTCCTGAAGTAAAGGGGTGGGAACTGCCAGAATATATACAGAATCCCAGCATCATGGGACTGGATTTATGAACATTTATCCTTTGTGGTGCGTCCAGACCAAGAACTTGCTGAGGCCACAACTTGAAGGGAGGAATTATTCCCAGTAGCTGTGGCCTTGATGCTGGAGGTTAACAGCTTAACACCAGGGTGTAGTGCCCAATCATGAAGTCTGAAAATTTACGGTGATAAGAGCAGGCTGTCTGCCAAGGGCTGCAGTGTGAATCCCAAGAGGAGCACCTTCTATTCTGAGACCTCTCTCAACCCAAGGCACACCATCCTGTGCTTTGATGAGCGTCCCACCTCTCTGCCTATATGCTTCTTTATCCAACTCCTTTATTCCTAAACTTTCTTTTCAATGAACCACAGGCAACGAGGACAACTTACTCCCTGACTCATCTGACTCTCGGAAAATAAGTCATGAGGTAAAGTAAGTGAAATACCTGCCCCAGATGTCAGCAGGGAGAATCAAGGTACAACTTCCCTTGCCGCAGGCATCAAAGGGAAGGGTAAAGAAATGGCAAACAGAGTATCAAACCTGGATGAAAGCAAACAAAAGAACAGTAAGATCCTTTTCCTTGAGACGGCTCCCCTGGAAAAAAAGAGAAAAGTGAAATCTCATGCCTCATAACACAACCAACACTGCTAATAACCACAGGCAGAAGGAGCCATCTCTGGAAAATCAAAAGGTCTTTGGTGCTCAGAATTCTTCAGTGAGTCCCCATGGCCCAGTGCAACCTGAAGTTTTCATGAGGATATTCAGCTTGCTTTGCTTTTTCTGCTGCCGTCTCTACCTGACCCAACACATGGACACAGAGCTCACTCTTACTTTACAGTTAGACCATTTTCCCCTCATGTCTTCCTGTTCCTACCCCTTCCTCCTCCATTTGTCAGGGGCACATCCCCCACCCCATTCTTCAAGACTGAGCACAAATGTCCCATCCTCCATGAAGGCTTCTCCAGCACTGCCAGACAGAATAAACTGCTCTCTCCATTATGTTCCAAAGGGTTTTTGTTGACATCCTGCTCCACCCCCACCATTATCACACTTCATGTACAGTCCTTATAGTCATCTCCTCTGCAGCTTATAAATAAGATGAAGCCACACATTCATTCCTGCATCTCCCCTCAAATCCCCTCCTCCACCAGGTTTCTTCATATCCTACCATTCACCATGCTCATTCCTCCTGCCAAGGGACTATCATAGCATCTTTCACATTGGACATTCTCAATACTCTGCTTGTTCCATTAAATTAGATTAATAACTAAGAAGATCAGGAGATTATTGTTCACTCTAAAGACAGAAGAAGGCAGTACTATGACAATAGGTAAGTGAGATATTACTTCAGATCCTAAGTCATAAACACCCTTGTCTGTCAGCTCCAAGATGGCTCATCTGAAAGCTTCTCAAAATTTCCAATTTCTCCAGTTTTCTGGAGAAGTTTTTTCTACATGTGACCATAGAGCCCTGAGAACAATTTCTGAGCAACTGTGAATTAGGAACCACTCCCCAACTCTCCTTGCTCAAGACACTTTACTTCCATTTGCTAGAAATTTGTCATAAAAAGGATCCAAACATGCTATGAGCAGGGGCCAAGTGATGACCCCAGAGCTGTACAATGACTAGCCCTCAGTGGCCTTGAACATGAGAAGTTGAACATATCCAGTCAGTGTTTGTCCTTCAAGATGATCACTACAGTGGTCAATGGACTTTGGAGTCTGACAAACCTGCATTCGAACCGAGGTTAAACATTTTCAACCTTCAGTTTCCATGCCTCTGAAATGGAGCTAATAAAATCCCTCTCCATCATCAGGTTGCTTTTAGGATTAAATGGGATTTTGAATATTAAGTACTTAATTACTCACAAGAAATTCTCAGTAAGTGAAAGCTATTCTTACTATAGTAACGCTTCCATAATTTAATACATTTCTGAAAGTTCTCTTTTGGAATCACCTCCAAAGCCCTTTTACGAGTCACATGTAAAAATCATGGGGGCTTTTTTCTAATTTTTGTTATTCCTTATTTTGTGCTAAAACAGTACCATCTTCTAGTCTCTACTTTATTAATCAGACTTATCTACACATTTTATTTAGAGGTTCACAAAAGTCAAATCTACTGTTTAAAGCACAAGTGTTGCAACCTCTGCCTATACGTCTCGGGCACCTAAGGACTCCAAAGGCATTGTTCAAAACCCAAACACTGCCTAAACAGCATCTATATCTTACACAAACACCCCAGACCCATTCCCCACAATGCCTAGTAAAAGGCTAGAACCACCGTTCCAGCTTAATTCAAATCAAGCATTTTACTGAGCAAATATATGAAGGTTATTGAGGGGTGACAACTGTAAAAATCAGGTCTTTTGAGTCCATAGAATAGAATGCCAAGAAACCCCAAACTGTGGAAGCAACCCAGCCTGGAAGCTGAGTTAAGCTGACATTCTAGACGGCTCCAGGGCACTTCAGTGGAGGGATAAGTCTCTGAGCTCCCTTCTGGACCTGAGAATAACTTCAATTATTACCTCATATTCCAATTTTTCACTGCGTAGCCAGAGAATGTCCTTGAAAGGCCACGAGATTCACTCACAGATACTGCTAGAGCTCTGTTTCTTCAAGAGTGGATTATTATTCATTTAGAGATGGTTGAATGGTATCACTGACTCAATGGACATAAGTATGAGTAAACTCCAGGAGTTGGTGATGGCAGGGAGGCCTGGCCTGCTGCGGTCCATGGGGTCGCAGAGAGTCAGACACAAATGAGCAACTGAACTGACTGACTGACTGAATCAACAAGCACTTTCTGGCTCCTCTTGTATATATAGAACTTAACACCATAGGAAGATAATGCATGGCCCCTGACCTCATGGAGTTTCCATTCTAGAAGAGACTAGAATCTAGAATTTCAATGTGAAAAATGTCCATTCTAAATAGTACATAAGACTACAAAGAATCTATCATAAGTAATGTAGTGATTCATTGAGTAAACAGTAGAAACAATGCATGCTATGGAGAGAAAGACACCTATGAACGGAGTGGTCCTGGAAGCCCTGGAATGAAGAGAGAAAGGCTTTCAGCAGGCAGAGAGAAGGGGAGTGATTCCAGGTGAGGGGACCACCGCAACAAAGGCAGAGTGATATAAGAGGCCTTGGACAAGACTCGAGTCTAAAGTAAGGATGGAGTGGTTATAGAATGAGAAAGGTAGTTTGGGACCAGATTGTAAAGCATCTGAATGGCAGGAATTCATACTTAATCCTATAGAGTCTAGGACTTGACACTCCTCTATTATAGGCTAGAGAAAGTTAGGCAGGAGACACAGTAACACTAAGCTTTCGATGGGCCCTTTTGACATGAGCTCCATAATCAAAGGGTCTCACAGGCAACTGAGTCTAAATTTTCTGCCTTAGAAAAAACAGGGGGATTAGCTGTACATTTTAGTCTTCTATGTTCACTCTGGCCTCTCTGACTGAGGGTCACCAGTGATGGGCAGCTGAAGCAGGAAGAAGCCAAAGAAACTCAGAGCTGCTGGTCACTGGAAAGAAATTGTCCCTGGCAGTGAAATCTGCCCCACCGATGCCTGGGATAGAGCAGTGGGATTAGGTGGTTTGCTGGGCCCCATGGCATGGTCTATGGTGCTGTCAGCAGCCTTTCATCAAAACCTGATGGTGCAGCAGGCAGTGGTGGGTGGTTTATGTTCTGGATATGAAATGCAGGCTTACGTGTCCTCTATTTATACATGCACCCAGGCCTGCTGGATGACTGCCATTCCATTCAAAGGAGGTAAAATAAAACCTTCTCGTGTAGCATGCTGACACACACACCACGCATTCCTGGAAGCAGCAGGCAAGAAAGGGTTTGACCTCTAGCCACAAAAAGAGAATCCAGTAGGGGAAACCGCACAGTGGCCTAACAGACCACAAAGAAATCCATTCTCAGAGTGTGGAAAGCTGGTCTTCGTAAAAGCAGTTAAGTGGCATTTTGAACAAACCACACCAATTTTGAAGGCAAGATGAAAGGCACCGGGGGCACTACCTGTCCTATTTGCATCAGCTTCATTGTCAGACTCCAGTCTTTTCGAAATTCTTACATTGGGAGCCCACATAGTTTACACTAGCTTCATCCCCCATGCCTCAGGCATATCCTACAGCAGAAACTAAGCCAGTTTCAACCCCAAGAAGTCAGCATGGCTGGTTGTGTGGGGAATGGCTAAATGGAATTTGAAGGCTCCTAGTGACTTAGCAGCAGCAGCAGAGATACAACTGGGACCTTCTAGCTGGCACAGCAGTAAAGAAGCTGCCTGCCAGTGCAGAAGATGCAGGAGACAGGGGTTCGATCCCTGGGTAGGGAAGAGCCCCTGGAGGAGAAAATGGCAAGCCACCCCAGTATTGCCTGGAGAATTCCATGCACAGAGGAGTCTGGTGGGTTACAGTCCATGGAGTCACAAAGAGTTGGACACAACTGAGCAACTAAACAACAATAGAGATACAACTGGTAGGCCGAGTACTCTGACAAAATCCACTACTTCATGGACCTTCAGTTCCAACCCTCAGCCTCCCATTCCTCCCGGATCCCCCACGCATGAGCGTCTATAAACAGACCCATGTTGGGTTTCTAGGACTAATGCCAACTCTTCTGAACTTGTGGTAATCTCATGGCACTTTTCACTTACCTCATTTTGTCTGATTATTTACATACACAGCTTTTCCCCTGATAGTTTGTGAACCCCTGTGGGTGAGATATAATCTCCCTCCTCCCCATATCACCTTAAACATCAGAGATATTCAATAAACTCTTATTGAAAATATATATATACAAATACTTTTCGTATCATTGGGAAACTATAAATCATTTGGGGAAAAAATGGAAACTGTCAAAAATTTATGAGTGGGAGACCACTTAGGAGACAACTGCCACAGTTCAAGGGACAGTTAGTGAGCATCCGAACTTAAGGGGGCCGGGGCGGTGGGTGGACAGAAGAAGACGCGCCTCCATACATGCTGCTGACTCGTTCGTTGACTTTGAGAGCAAAGTAGCGACTACAGCAAAGTGCAAGTATCCTCCAAGATGAAGATCACAGTCAAATAGGACGCTCCCTGTCCAGACTTTGACTGGCCCTGAACAGATAATTGGGTATTAAAACCAGTACTACTCAAATCTAAAAGTAGAAGGACCGTCAGATTTGAGGAGGTGACCACCAACCTCCAGGAAAAGAAGGAAATGTGAGCATTGTTCTCTCCAGCCTCCCTTCACCTTCATCCTTCCTTCCCTCCCCCAAAGTCATCTTTTGATGACTCACAGCCCCTTCTCTCCTCTACCCTCTGAGTTAAACACTCGCTGTCCCTTGAACTGTGGCAGTTGTCTCCTACTGATAAATAGTCTCTGGTTTCCAATTTTTTCTAAATGGTTTATAGTTTCCCAAACATGTCCCACACATTCCCACCCCCAGATCTCTGTTGAAGGCTTTGTGGGGCCAGTGGAATATTTTCCCCCCGTGTCTGCCTATCTAAATTTTATTCTTCAAGATTCAGTTTAACCACTTCATCCTTCATTGAGTCTTCTCTGAAATTTCCTGGAAGCAATTTCTCTTTTTCTGAACTCTCATAGCACTTGGCATCTTTTTACTATATTTAGCACACTATATTACAGCTTTCCATGTACATCTTCACTTTCCAATTAAAATGGAAATTCCTGAGGACACAAATTTTATCTCCATGGTATCATGCATTGTTAACTTCATATATGTCCTCAATGAATATTTGTTGGATGGTGATATTTGTTGTGTGAATCAATGAGGATATAAAACAATATAAATAATTGAATGAATGGGATGGATTTTCAGTATTTCCCAGATTTAAGGAAAGGGAAAGTCACTCCAGATATTTATGAGGTCAAACCTTTTACATTTTATCCTTCAGTTAATTATAATTAGCCTCATAACACAGACAAAGCAACGGAGGTCCATGTAGACTAAATGCTTATGGAAATCACATTGCCTAATGCAAGGCTCTTTATCTTATGCCATTCTGCTCGAAGTTAGTCTCTATTTTTTTTAGTATCTGGCACATATATCATGGGATTATCTTCAAGAAAACAAGAAAAGATAACCTAGTTCTTTTTATTCCCTTCTCATTAACCCTGTTTTAGTTCCATGTCTTCATAGAGGGTACAGATGAGCACTTACTTACAATAGGAAGATGTCCTACTCAATAGAAACAAAACAGACATGGTCTAAGTAAATCCGAAAAGCAAAAGGCTTTCAGGATCAAAAGTAATTACCAAAGAATTCCCTGGATGTCCAATGGTTAGGACTTGGCATTTTTACTGCCATGGACAGAGTTCAACCCATGGTTAGGGAACTGAGATCTCACAAGCCATGTGATGCAGCCAAGACAAAAGGAATTTCCAGATTAGAGTCTGCGGACATGATGAGGAGGAAACTTTTATCAAAAGAAATGGCCTAACTGTGCAGAATATGAGGAATGACTCAATCACAGGTGCCTCCTTCAAGGCCAGGAAAACAGCTGGCTGCCAAGTGTTCCTGTCTCCCCTGGTCATAACACCACCAGGATCTCGTTGGTAGATGTCTCCCTGGACTTGGGTCAAAGCCCATGAATGGAAACTCTCAGGGCAAGCTTATTCTTCTTGCCGCTGGCAAACTGCCACAGAAACATTCCAATTCCCTGGGCTCCACCAGGAAGCAGGCATCAGATCAGAAGAGCAGAGTACCAGCTACCAGGGCCAGAGTGGACTTGGCTCAGTAAAGGCCCCAGGCTCCATAAAGTGGGAAGATCACTAAACAGGCTGATTCTGCTGCAGCAGGACGACTTAAGGCCTGCTCCTGAGAAATCTCTGGCAAACTTTCTCATAGTACAAGTTGTGAACTGCAGTTCCTGATAAAAACTCAGAAAGAAGATAGTAGCTATTAACACTCTCTGGGCTGAGGTCTGCAACTCTCTTGACAGTCTTTCTGCATGTTAGACAAAGGTGTGCAGAAAATCAGAACGATTTACAGGCAGGTGGGGGCTAGAGCTGCAGCCTGGAATCAGAAGGTAGTTCTCACCTGGCCTTTCTAAGGGATAAAAAGATACATGGTTTTGTGCCTCTATCTCCCCAACTGTAAAAGGGGTTTCCCTGGATTGAGACTGTTGTGCTTGTATGTAAAATACTGAAATCCATGCTCTGTAAGTATCAGCCAAATGTCCTGCAACCACATGAGCCTGGAGTGGAAACCCCAATGGTCACTCCAGGCTCACCTTCTCAGGGGCTGCTTCATCCTGGCAGCTCAGTCCCCGGACATTGTTGCCCTTCCTCTGGCTGCAGCAAGCCCACTGGATTCCCAGTCTGGGCCACAGAGCTGTGCTGCCCCTGCAAACACTGGTGCAGTGTTATAGTGCTCAGCTCCAACCCTCTCTCCCCAGAGGGTAGGCATCTGCTCCTCTCAGATTGCTTTACATTCTCTTCTTAGCTCCCATATCACACAGACCTTGAGGGAATTCTCTGACTGGTTTCAGTGGTTCACCAGGGCTTCCCTGGTGGCTCAGAGGTTAAAACGTCTGCCCGAGACTGGGATTCGATCCCTGGGTTGGGAAGATCCCCTGGAAAAGGAAATGGCAACCCACTGCAGTATTCTTGCCTGGAGAACCCCATAGACAGAGGAGCCTGGTAGGCTATAATGCACAGGGTCGCAAAGATTCGGACACGACTGAGCGACTTCACTAAGCTTCCTTGGAGGGTTGGGGTAAAAAGTTTTTTTAAAGGTGATTTCATCATGTTATACTCTTCTAAAGTGTCCTTATCTTGGGACTTTCCTGCCATCCAGTGCCTTCTAATGTGGAGGATGTGGGTTCAATTCCTGCTTGCAGAGCTAAGATCCTACATGCCTCATGGTCAGAAAGCCAAAAATATAAAACAGAAGTAATATTGTAACAAATTCAATAAAGACTTTAAAAATGGTCCACCTTAAGAAGAAAGTAAAGTCTTCTTATCATAATGTTGAGGACATTTTTAATAAACATAATCACCATGCTTTTTTATTGCACTCCGTATTGCAAATTTCAGACTTAAATTGAAGAAAGAAGGGAAAAATCACTAGCCTTTAAGGTATGAACTAAATAAAAACCCTCATAATAATACAGTGGAAGTAACAAATAGATTCAAAGGATTAGATCTGATAGACAAAGTGCCTGAAGAACCATGGAAGGAGGTTTGTGACATTGTACAGGAGGTGGTGATCAAAACAATCCCCAAGAAAAAGAAATGCAAAAAGGCAAAATGGGTGTCTTGAGGAGGCCTTACAGATAACTGAGAAGAGAAGCGAAAGGCAAAGGAGAAAAGGAAAGATATACCCATCTGAATGCAGAGTTCCAAAGAATAGCAAGCAAAGATAAGAATAAGAAAGTCTTCCTAAGTGAACAGTGCAAAGAAATAGAGGAAAACAATAGAATGAGAAAGACTAGAGATCTCTTCAAGAAAATTAGACATATTAAGGGAACATTTCATGCAAAGATGGGCACAATAAAGGACAGAAACAGTATGTACCTAACAGAAGCAGAAGATATTGAGAAGAGGTGGCAAAAATACACAGAGGTACTATACAAAAAAAGATTTTAATGACCCAGATAACCATGATGGTGTGATCACTCACCCAGAAACAGTTATCCTGCAGTGCGAAGTTAGGTGGGCCTTAGGAAACATCACTATGAACAAAGCTGGTAGAGGTGGTAGAATTCTAGCAGAGCTATTTCAAATCCTAAAAGATCATGCTGTGAAAGTGCTGCACTCAATATGCCAGCAAATTTGGAAAACTCAGCAGTGGTCACTGGACTGGAAAAGGTCAGTTTTCATTCCAATTCCAAAGAAGGGCAATGCCAAAGAATGTTCAAACTACCACACAATTGCACTCATTTCACACACTAGCAAAGTAATGCTCAAAACTCTCCAAGCCAGGCTTCAAAAGTACTTGAACCAAGACCTCCCAGGTGTTCAAGCTGGATTTAGAAAAGGCAGAGAAACCAGAGATCAAATTGCCAGCATCCACTGGATCACAGAAAAAGCAAGAGAACTCCAGAAAAATAACTACTTCTGCTTTATTGACTACACCAAAGCCTTTGATTGTGTGGATCACAACAAACACTGGAAAATTCTGAAAGAGAAAGGAATACCAGACCACCTTACCTACCTCCTGAGAAACCTGTATGCAGGTCAAGAAGCAACAGTTAGAATTGGACATGGAACAATGGACTGATTCTGAATGGGGAAAGGAGTACATCAAGACTGGATATTGCCACCCTGCTTATTTAACTTATATGCAGAGTACATCATGCAAAATGCTGGGCTGGATGAAACACAAGTTGGAATCAAGATTGCTGGGAGAAAAATCAATAATCTCAGATATGCAGATGACACCACCTTTATGGCAGAAAGTGAAGAGGAACTAAAGAACCTCTTGATGAAAGTGAAAGAATAGAGTGAAAAAGCTGACTTAAAACTCAGTATTCAAACAACTAAGATCATGGCATCCAGTCCCATCACTTCATGGCAAATAGATGGGGAAACAACGGAAACAGTGACAGATTTTATTTTCTTGGGCTTCAAAATCACTGCAGATGGTGACTGCAGCCATGAAATTAAAAGACACTTGCTCCTTGGAAGCAAAGCTATGACAAACCTAGACAGCATATTAAAAAGTAGAGACATCACTTTGCCAACAAAGGTCCATATAGTCAAAGCTATGGTTTTTCCAGTAACCATGTATGGATGTGAGAGTTGGACCATAAATAAGGCTGAGCGCTGAAGAATTGATGCTTTTGAATTGTGGTGTTGGAGAAGACTCTTGAGAGTCCCTTGGACAGCACCGAGATCCAACCAGCCAATCCTAAAGGAAATCAACCCTGAATATTCATTGGAAAGACTGTTGCTGAGACTGAAGCTGCAATTTTTTGGCCACCTGATGTGAAGAACTGACTCATTTGAAAAGACCCTGATGCTGGGCAAGATTGAAGGCAGGATGAGAAGGGGATGACAGAGGATGAGATGGTTGGAAGGCATCACCAACTCAATGGACATGAATTTGAGCAAGCTCCAGGAGTTGGTGATGGACAGGGAAGCCTGGCATGCTGCAGTCCATGGCGTCGCAAAGTTTCAGACATGACCGAGCGACTGAACAACAACTGTGCTTTCATCACACTTACCAAAAATAACAATAATTCCTTAATGTCCTCTCCTACCAATCCCTATGCATATTTCCTTGATTTTTCTAGTCTTCTTCTTGTTGATTTGTTTCCATCAGGATCCAAACAAGGGCCTCACAGTGTATTTGGTTATGTCCTCTTAGTCTGTTTTACCTGATAATAACTCACTCTCCCTTTTCCCCTAATGCCATTTTGTTGGAGCAGTATCCTCATTTGTTGGAGAAACTTGGTCACTTTTCCTACAGAATGTCCCATCTTCTGGATTTAGCTACAAACATTGTATCCTTGTCATTTGGACTTCCCAGATGGCACTATGGGTAAAGAACCCACCTGCCAATGCAGGAGACACAGGTTTGATCCCTGGGTCAGAAAAATCCCCTGGAGGAGGGCATGGCAATCCACTCCAGTATTCTTGCCTGGGAAATCCCATGGACAGAGGAGCCTGGTGGATTATGGTCCACAGGGTTACAAAGAGTCGACATAACTGAAGCGCTTAGCAGGCATGCACACATACATCCTTGTCATTCAAGTAGTTCTGCCATCCCCTGTATTTCCTATAAATTAATAGCAGTTCTGATGACTTAATTAAAGTCAGAATCAATTTTTTCGGCAAGAAACATTATAGGAGACACTTACTGTTGCATCAGTGCATCTGTGCTGTCCCCTTTTACAGAGAGTAAGTAAGATCGATCACAGGGTGTAGGTGGTGTCAGCCTGATTCTTCCATTATAATGTCCCCCATTGACATTTCAGTTAATAATTGTAGCCTCTTTAATGGATGTTGCCTGGATCAATTATTTCTTTAGATGTTGAAAATGGCACATTTTTAAAAATTCTGTTATTTTTTCTGCATTTATTGGGATTCTTTTATCATAAGACCTACTGTTATCAAAGATCTAGTTACCCAAAATATATGGCATAAGAAAGATAAAATATATACTTTCTCATTATTTATCCATTTTCAGAATAATAAGTTATTACCTTAGCAACTCCCAGTGGCAAGTTATTACATTGTTTATAGGGTTTTTTTGTTTCATTATGAACTCGTGGTTTTTATGTATTTGATATCCATTATAGTTATCCTTCTTTTTAAGGCAGAAATTGCCCTATTTGGACCAATAGGAGTACCTTTAAAGTGGCTCCTGTGTTGTTTTGATATGACTTCAACTAGTTTGGGAGAGCTTTCTTGCAAAACAAGTTGTCCATGGCTCAACATGCAGATTTCTTCTCCAAAAGCTGAACTCAGCCATTTTACCATGAGGAATGGTATTTAGAGACTCACTTCAGGATTTTTTTTTCCAATTAAGCATTGCAAACATAATTGAGACTTCCTGTGCAGACATCTCTCAGATCTCATTGTCTTTTTCTTCCCAATGGAGGTAAATACTACCATGAATATGTTATTTATCACTCTTGTTTAGGTTTTTATTTTTTGACTATGTATTTTGGATACATATATTTTAAATGGCATTGTCTTGCAGATATTTAAATCTTATTAGATGGTATTACACTGTATCTTATTTCAACCAGTATTTTCTACACAGTGCATATTCCTTATATTTACCCATATTGGTAGATTTATTGCTGGTTCATATTAACTGCTGTGTGTTATTTCATAGTATACATATACCACAGTTTTTTTCCTGTTGATGAATTCTTTTGTTTTCAAATTTTACCATTACAAACAAAACTTCTGTGAAGATTGTTGATCATACCTCACTGCTCACTGCATGAGAACCTCTAGGGTATACTTCTAGATGCAAACCAGCTCAGTCATTGGCTATGAGCACTTTCACATTTACTAGATACTGTCAACTGCTCTTCAGGATGGTCATACAAATTTATGCTTCCACCAGCAGTGTACAAAAGTCCACCCTTTCTTCCTACATCCTCATTCAAACTTGGTATTATCAGATATTTTAATTTGTGAAGTGATTTCTCCTTGGCACCTTAGTTTTTAACTTTTCTGCTAGTGAGATGAAAATTCTTTTGGTGTATGTGTTGACTCTGTGGGTTGATGTTTTTATTGCATTTGAGAATATAGTATTAAGATCAGAAGACCTAGAGCCAGAATCCTAGGCTCAAGTTCAGCTCCATCTCTAACTATCAGTGATGTTAAGCATGCTATTTAACCCTTTCTCTATTTCTTTACCTGTGGAGTGGGGGCGATAAACATTTGTCTCATAGAAATATAGTGAAGATTAAATGAGTTAATATATCTCAAGTGCTTAGGACAGTGCCTGGCTATTATAGTCACAATCATTGTTATTGGTTTGTCAGGGTTCTTCCTATATTCTGGTATAATTTGTCAGATTTTACATTTTAAATATCTTTTCCCAAATGTCTGTGATTTGTTTTTTACTTTGTTTTTTGGTATGTTTCATTATCGCAGAAAGCTTAGGGTTAATATAATAAAAATTTGTCCTTACTTTTTCCTATACAGTTGTAAGTTTTGTTGTAAAGCTTGAGATATCTTTGTTAAATCTTTCACAAAGTCATACGGCCTATATTTTCTTTAAAATTTTTTTAAGATTCTTTTTTTTTATCCCTTGTAGGATTTTTAACTTACTTGTGATGTAAGAGAGAAACCAAACTTTATGTTTTTCCCCCACAGATAATTGATTTTCCAAGCACCATTTATTGAACAATCACTGTTTTACCATTTATTTGTAATTCTACTTTTATCATATATTGTGTCCACATACACGTGACTGGGTTTCTGGGCTTCTTATCCAGTTCCACTGATTCATTTTTCAATTTTTGCATCATCCCACTATGTCTAAATACCTAAGACGTATACAAAAATAAGCCTTCATATTTCATAGAACAAGCCCCATCTCTTCTTTATTGAGATGGAATCTAAGTTCTTGGCCTGCTCCTCCATAGAGTCTCTAGAGCCTGAAGGACAGTTAAGACTGTGTCTAACATCTGAGAAATCTGGACGAGAGTGGCTGGTAGCTGCTCTCCTGGCAGAGCAAACTTAGGAAGATCCCACAGTCCCAAGATCTATCTGAGCAAAGTACAGAAATATTTCCCATGAGCCAGCTGTGGGCCATAAGAAAGAGTATTTGCCCTTGTGGGATGATCTGAGATCCATATAAGAGGACCAGCTTCTACAAAGAAGTAGAGTTGATAGTAATCTAAGTAACCAGGGTGCCTGAGAACATGTTTCACTTTAGCAACCACTCTAGAAGCCTTGTAAATGGGCCAGTGTGGGGAATACACAGAAAGACTAGGCATGGGCTGTGGAGTCAGGCCAGAGCTGCATGACTCACTCTCTACCAGCTGTGGGCTCAGAACACGCCATTTAATCTCCCCATGCCTCTGTGTCCTTATCTAGAAAAGGGGGGTTTGTTGTACCTCTCTGATTGGGTAGCCACAGGATTAAATGAGAGGACAAATGTAAAACACTCTGTGTGATGTCCAGCACTTGGTAAATGTTCATCATTATTATGGACAGTCTTCAGGGAAAAGGTGATAGGCTAAAATTTATAGCCTACAAAGGCATTCATTTGTGAGGTTGAGATGAAGGGATAGTGTCTCAGTTCTTCTTGTTTGCTCAGCATTCAGTCCCATTTTTCTGGTAGCAGGGACCATTTTTTCTTAGACAGTCATCACCACCTTCTAGTGCCAGTTCATATAGTTCAGGCTGATGGATTTGACCCTGCTCTCCACCTCCAGGGCTGAGAATGATCAAGGCCTAGCCAATCAGCATCCTTCATTCCACTTGGCTCTTATAATTGGTTCTGAATAAGGAGCATGGCCCAAGTTGGTCCAATGAAATCCAGCCCTGGGGCTTGCACTAGAGATGTGAGCCCAGAGCTGAGCTCCCAGCTGCTCTCTCTCCAGAGGAAGGGAGGACCCAAACCAGCAGTAAAGAGAAGGGCCAAGATGTGGGGAGCATGGAACCAAAACTCAAAGATACTCTGAGCCCTAGAATCAAGATATGCTGACGCAATTCCATCTTAGGACTGTTCACTTATGTGAAACAATACATTTTTTTAAACTTAAGACAGTTTGAGTTAAATTTTCTGTTACTTGCATTCAAAGGGGTTCTGACAATGATTTTTAAGGCATTTCTTCTACTTTAGTCTCCAGCTTACTGTATAATCATGTAAGCCCCTTTCTTGTCTGCTGCATTTCCTAACTTTATTAGGAAGAAGAAATCCCATGGCCTTAGTATTTAGACTTGATGGATAATGGAAATTACTAAGGCATGATCACTCCCTGAGGATTAGAAAACACAAATCCTTTCCATCTAAATGGATTCTTTTCTCTCAGGGTGGGAAGAAGCTGATATTTAGGTAGATCTCTGTTTTTGTTCTCCAAACTCTGAGAAAGGTTGCTGTTAAAGGGCAACACAACAATTAAAAGCTGTTGGATATGAGAATGACAAGCTTGGCTGGTATGCAATACTGTGCAGCTGAGATGATTATTCTCAATTAATGGGCAAACATTACACAATTGTCTCTTTCAAGTCCAGAGTGCTAATATATAATACACAATCAGAGGGCATTGTACATCAGAATATAACTCATTAGCCAGTGCCAATTCTTTACCCCCTAGAAATAAAATAGTCTGTTGTCTATGAAAGCTGCAATTTTGAGTCTTTTAAATTTGCAGCTATATAGACCAGGTGAAGGATTTCTATTTAGGAAGAATCCAAATGAAATTGGGAGTTGAAATTCCTATTTGGAAATCATTATTAAGGCAAATTCAGCTTTGGTAGAATTGGGTGGACTTTGATCTCCAGTGACTCTTGCCAGGAACCCCATTCAAGGACTCTTGGCCAATCTGACTGAGGCAGCATCTGCCCTGCTGAGGGACATCCCAGAATGGACATGTCCCTGTGTGACTGCCCAGTGAATGCCAAATCGATTGGGTCATTTTATTCAAACCTGGGGAACTTGGCTGCTCAGGCACATGCTCTGTGGATGAACTCACTTTTGCTTTAGTCCACATGGCTGGCAAAGTCTGTGGCTCAGACAGCAAGGGACAGAGGTGAGGAGAATGCAGGGCGGGAGATCAGAGAAGTCTGTGGAGGAAGATTGAGTTACTGTCAGATCACAGGGTGTCGGAGACTCTGGGACAGACTGATGGCAGAGCCTACCCGGCTGGCAGGGAGCTGAGAACCATCAGCACAGACGGCTGTGCTGAGCCAGCTGCCTTGTGTGCACATGCAGAGTGCAAGCTAAACGGGAACAGTGAATCTTAACAGTTACCAAAACACTAGGCCGTCCATCAGCCCACCTAACTGGAAAACAAAGCAGGCCTTTAGATTCCAAATCTCCCAGACCAAAATGATACCTAAACTGTTATCCAGTGTCTTGCTTCCCAGGACATGTCTTTACCAGTCTTTCAACACACACCTATTAAGAGCTGCTAAATGTCAGGACTGGCTGTGCTAGGTGCTGGGGATGTGAAGGAAACATGAAGAGTACTTCACTCTAAGGCTCTTACCAACTACTAAACAATTACAGAAAAAGGGAGTGGGGGAAATGCAGTAGGAGCTGGAATAAAAGAGAGCACAAATACTGAAAGAACCCACCAAACAGGCACCAGCTCATATAAGTTGTGATGTAAAGCTAAGGAACTTGTATCTTCAAACATGCACGAACCACTCTTCACATGCCACCCAAAAGTTGTCTCTCATCCAATCCAGGCTCATATCCATGACCTCAATATGATAAAAATATCCCCCAGGGCCCTTAAGGTCTAGCAATAATTTAATGTTTTGTTCTTCTCTGTATGTTCTCTGATACATTTTCATATTTCAATATATTTTTTTGAGGGTGTTACTCTGGTTGGTAGGATATGATATTGAAGGTCAAGGCTTTAATTTTGTGGAACATTTAGCTTCATTTGGAAAGAGAATTAAGCCCCTACAACCAGAGGTTTGCCCCTCAATCAGAGTCACAGTCATTCCCAAATGTCAGCTATGTCCTTCCTTACTGGGACCAGAACAACAAAGAGAGGTTCACTCCATTCAAATCCATCATCATTACCAGACAGTAGACCATTGGCAGGACACAGCTGTGAGGTAATGTGGCAGCATTACTGTGCTCATAAAAAATAGTAAACGTTGGAGTGAGTGTATATGCGTGCATGTGTAATGTCTTTCAATCTTCTTGAGGACACCAGAAATAGTAATTACTATGAATGACAAGCAGAACCCCAGATGCTAACAAGTCACACTCCCTCATATCTTTCATGACTGTATTCAACATCACCTCCTCAGAAAGTCTTTCCCTCATCACCACTAGAATATAAATTCACAGGGATTTTTGTCTATTTTGTTCACTGTCCACAAAATTAAAGTCCTGAGCTTTTTAAATATCATATTCCACCGAGTATATTAAGCAACATATTCAAGAAGAAAGATGACATATATAGGATGAATAAACAAGAGGTGTTACTGTATAGCACAGGGAACTATTTTCAGTATTCTGTAGCAAACCATAATGGAAAAGAACATGAAAAAGAATATATATGTATATGTATAACTGCATCACTTTACTATACAGTAGAAACTACCACAACATTGTAAATCAACTATACTTCAATAGAATACATTTTTTTAAAAAAAGAAAGATGACCAAGATGTGAAAACATATACAAAGAATCTACACAGAGAAGAACACAAACATTAAATTGTTACTAAAACTATACAGCCTGGGATGTTTTTACTCTGTTTAGGTCATGGATATGAGACTAATGGGACAAGAGAAAACCTCTGGACAGACGTAATAGAAGCTGTGGCATCTGAGAGTGGCTTCTGTGGCTGAGAACAGTCACCAACTCTTCAGCTTTACATCACGGCTCACATGATGTGGTGTCACCTTCTGCGTGCAGCTCCTAGAACAGTGCCTGCCACATGATGGGTGCTCACTAACTTTGACTGAATGCCAAGTGCTCTTTAATGAAGCGTTCATTTGGTTCCTTTAATAATTTAATTTTGTAATGAGGTAGTATGTTGACCTAGTTCAACATTCACTTTAGTGTAAAAAGGTAACACAAAGCCTTGTTCTAATCTTGCTCTCTGCCTAACCGCGTCCCACATCTTACACAGCAAACTTGTCCTATAACCATTTCTATTACTTTTCTTCCAGACTTTGTTTCTGCAAATCAAATACAACTATATTTTTACTTTATTATGCAAAAGATAACTCTGATATCAACCTTGATTTTGGTTATTTGATAATGTACCTTGATGAATGGGTAAAGAAAAATGTAGTCGGTCAGTTCAGTTCAGTCACTCAGTTGTGTCCGACTGTGACCCCATGAATCGCAGCATGCCAGTCCTCCCTGTCCATCACCAACTCTCAGAGTTTACCCAAACCCATGGTGATGTCATCCAGCCATCTCATCCTCTGTTGTTCCCTTCTCCTCCTGCCCCCAATCCTTCCCAGCATCAGGGTCTTTTCCAATGAGTCAACTCTTCACATGAGGTGGCCAAATTCCAAAGATTTTCTGATGATGCCTGGAAAAAAAGGCCATATAATGTATGGAGGCTGCTTCAATTCAGTTCAGTCACTCAGTCGTGTCCGACTCTTTGCGACCCTATGAACAGCAGCACACCAGGCCTCCCTTCCATTACCAACTCCCAGTTCCATTGAGTCGGTGATGCCATCCAACCATCTCATCCTCTGTCATCGCCTTCTCCTCCTGCCCCTAATCTTTCCCAGCATCAGGGTCTTTTCAGATGAGTCAGCTCTTCTCATCAGGTGGCCAAAGTACTGGAGTTTCAGCTTCAGCATCAATGCTTCCAATGAACACCCAGGATTGATTTCCTTTAGGATGGACTGGTTGGATCTCCTTGCAGTCAAAGGGACTCTCAAGAGTCTTCTCCAACACCACAGTTCAAAAGCATCAATTCTTCAGTGCTCAGCTTTCTTTATTGCCCAACTCTCACATCCATACACGACCACTGGAAAAACCATAGCCTTGACTAGACGGACCTTTGTTGGCAAAGTAATGTCTCCACTTCTCAGTATGCTGTCTAGGTTGGTCATAACTTTCCTTCAAGTAAGCATCTTTTAATTTCATGGCTGTAATCACCATCTGCAGTGATTTTGGAGCCCCAAAAAATAAAGTCTGACACTGTTTCCACTGTTTCACCATCTATTTCCCGTGAAATGATGGGACCAGATGCCATGATCTTAGTTTTCTGAAAGTTGAGCTTTAAGCCAACTTTTTCAGTCTCTTCTTTCACTTTCATCAAGAGGCTCTTTAGTTCTTCTTCACTTTCTGCCATAAGGGTGGTGTCATCTGCATATCTGAGATTATTGATATTTCTCCTGTCAATCTTGATTCCAGCTTGTGCTTCCTCCAGCCCAGCATTTCTTATGACATACTCTGCATAACTTCTAAAATAGTCAAGATTTAAATTAGATTTGCTCTAGTCCTCCTCATCAGCCTTTCCTTTCCTGTGGCTAGGTGAAAATTTCCCTGACTTGATTTCCCAATATGGTCAAAGTTTTGGCTTTTCCTTGGTACCTTTGACTGGAAAGGTATAAAAGCTCATTATCCACTGATGTCACATTCAAATCAGCCTCAGAGCTTCTTTTCATACTGGGAGGAGAAATTTGACTTTCTAAAGCTCTTTTATAATTAGGAATTTTTTATACTATCTAGAATATTCTGAGTTAGAATTGGTCCTCTAAAAATTCTCTTTCCCATGGAATATCTGAGCTTCCCTGGTGGCTCAGACAGTAAAGAATGTGCCTGCAATACAGAAGACCCAGGTTGGATCCCTGGGTCAGGAAGATCCCCTGGAGAAGGGACTGGCTACCCACTCCAGTATACTTACCTGGAAAATTCCATGGACATAGGGACATGGAGGGCTACAGTCCCTGGAGTTGCAAAGAGTCGGACACGACTGAGCACCTAACACACACACACACACACACACAGGGAACAACTAATACTTAAAGCTTCACAATTAGAAATGTTTTCTTTAGGGACTTTCCTGGTGGTACAGTGTATAAGAATCCACCTGTCAATGCAGGGGACACAGGTTCAGTCCTTGGTCCTGGAGCAACTAAAGCTGGTGGGTGACAGCCCCATGGTCTAGAGCCTGTGCTCCACAACAAAAGAAGCCACCTCAAGGAGAAGCCTGAGCAATGCAATGAAGAGAGTAGCACTCGCTCACACAACTAGAAAGCCTATGCGCAGCAATGAAGACCCAGTGCAACCAAAAAATAATAATTTTTTTAAAAATAAATGTTTTCTTTCAGCATGAAACACAGAAACTTCTGTTAAAATGCGAACCGTCCCTAGATAGGTTTACACACAATTCTTATTGGCCATATGTACCTTAATATGAATTCATTTAGCAGATCAGAACATATTTTCACTGAGGGAATAGGAAACAGAGGAGAGAAAGCAGCTGGAGAAAAAAATGGAGAGGAGAGGCAGGGGATACTACTGATGGGAGAAGGAGTGAAGACATGGAGAGGCAGAGACAATTACTAAAGGCTTTCCTCCCAAGTCACTACTGAGATCCAGCTGTGAGCCACAGCCAGGGTCAGGACAAGCTGATATGACAGCTACCACTAGGAATGAATTGAATTAGACAGATTCTCTGAGCTCTGAAGGGAGAATCTAATTTACCACCAGAACCATATCATTATCTTCACATTTTCTTCTACTTGGTCATTTTTGGCATTACTCAAGACCCCTCATGAGCTGGAATTAGTATGCCTCCAGAAATCAGACCCAACCATTCGCAGCATGTAACTGCAGCTGTCCCACACTGTCAGCAAGCACCAGCTCCCTGAGCAATTTACTACCTGGACAGAACTGAATTTCACAAGGCTATCTGTTCTCAACTGTCACCCAATAACCTAGTGGATTCCTCATCTATAAAATTTCAGCTTTCCAAGCAAGTTCCTATTTCAAGCCTCCTTACAGTGACTTGTTCAGAAGTCTTTGTTCCACCATTTTTCAGTGACTGCACACACCTTCTCTTAGATTACAATGCTGAGTGCTCCTTGTTGAAAGTCCAAAGTGAAGGCGAAACTATGTTAAAGAAAAAGACATCAGCAAAATGGTAGCCAAGGAAGCTCCAGGTTTTTATTTCCCAACAGAAATATTTTTTGAAAAGGTAGAAACGGTCTGAACCATACTTCGTGGACCTCTGGAAAACACTCAAAGTTTTATAGCCACCAAACAAATACCTAGTCAATAAAAAGCCATCTTCAAAATGGTAGGAAAGTTTTATAGCATCTTCACCTACCATTACTCTACCCCTCTCATACTTGGCAGTGATTTGGATCTTGAAGTGGTAGCAGCCTTGTTTCCAGCATCGTTACTCAAACTAGAAAAAGCAAAGCAGAAATTATTTGCAAATTATTGTGTATATTTGTCCTAAACTGTCTGGTGGATACCCGAAGGACTGATACAAGAGCCTGTCTGTTACATCTAACTCAGAACTCAGGTAGTAAAAGTGGTGGATGCTACTCATAAAACTTGCAAGATGATTATAGACCCACAGAACCCTGGAGCAAAAATATTATAGGTGGAAACATACAATAGACCTTCTAAGACACAGAGGAAAAGCTGCGGTAAGACTGAGTATCTAGGACATCTGAAAGCAGCCAAAACCATGGCAGGGGAGGGGGATTTAGTACTGCACAATAAGGGTTGTTTCAACCCTTGGATGTCAAACAGAAGATTTGGAGGACGAACTCTAAACTTATAATCAGATTTTCACTGTGTGGAGATTGGAACCCCAACGTTTGAATTTTCAAGGGTCAACTGTACTTAATACTCAAAAGAATGAATAATACCCCAAAACCAAAAAAAGAAAATTACAAGTGTTTATGAGAATGAGGAGAAATTGGAACCCTTGTTTATTGCTGGTGGAAATGTAAAATGGTACAGCTACTATGGAAAATGGTATGATGATTCCTCAAAAAGGTAAACAGAGAACTACCATATGATCTAACAATTCCACTTTTAGATACATATCCAAAAAGATTTGAAACCAAGAACTCAAACAGATACCTGTACACCAGTATTCACAGCAGCATTATTCTCAGCCAAAAGGTTGAGACAATCCAAGCATGTGTCCATCAACAGATGAATGGATAAAAAAATAGAGTAGGTAATAGAATAGATTTTTAGCCTTGAAAATGAAATTCTTGTACATGCTCTAACATAGATGAACCTAGAAAACACTATGTCCAGTAAAATAATAACAGATACAAAAGGACAGACACTGTTTGAATTGTAAGAATTGCATTTACATGAGTTACCAAGAATAGGCAAATTCACAGAAACAGAAAGCAGAGGTGACCAAGGGTCATGGGGAAGGTGGAATGTACAGAGTTTCTGTTTTGGATAATAAAAGCATTATGAAAAGGGTTAGTGGTAATGATTGCAAAATAAATTGAAAGTACTTGGTGTCACTGAATTGTATACTTTAAAATGGACAAAATGTTAAGTTTCATGTTATATATATTTTACCACATAAAAAAAAATCTGTCCATCAGCAGATGAATGGATAAGAAAGTTGTGATTCATTTGAATCAATTCTATTGAGGTGGACAAAACTGGAGCCTATTATACAGAGTGAAGTAAGCCAGAAGGAAACAATACAGTATACTAATGCATATATATGGAATTTAGAAAGATAGTAATGATAACCCTGTATGCAAGATAGCAAAAGAGATGCAGATGTATATAACAATCTTTTGGACTCTATGGGAGAGGGCAAGGGTGGGATGATATGGGAGAATGGCATTGAAACATGTCAATTATCATATGTGAAATGAATCTCCAGCCCAGGATTGATGCATGATACAGGGTGCTCAGGGCTGGTGCACCAGGATGACCCAGAGGGATGGAATCAGGAGGGAGGTGGGAGGGGGGTTCTGGAAGGGGAACACATATATACCCATGGTGGATTCATGTCAATGTATGGCAAAAATCAACACAATAATGTAAAGAAAATAAATATATTTTTTAAAAAAAAGAAAAAAATTCTAAGCTAAACTGAAGGTAAAATGTGTTTTCATAGCCCTCTCAAACCACCCACTAAGCGTCATTTAATCTTTTCCCCTTATTCAACCAAAATGTTTTGACTGTGACATATATATACTTATGGCTGATTCATATTGATATTTGACAGAAAACAACAAAATTCTGTAAAGCAATTATCCTTCAATTAAAAAACAAATTTAAAAAATTAATGTATTGATTGCTAACCAGATAACAGCTGATAGGTTCTCAGCTTTCAAAGATATACAGAATAGTCTCTGTCATAAAGAGCTTTATAATCTGCTTGGAAAGGCATGAAAGTAAAATTAACGGACCAAACCAGGTGATAAATACCATGATATTGGTATAATGTACAGAATTTAGGAAGCACATAGGTAGGAGCATTTAGCTAACACAGTAAATCTCTGGAAATACTTTCTGAAGGATGTTAGTGACATAGCTGAGTCTCAACATAAACGAATGGCTAACTCCTGGCTAGGAGAAAGGGGATAAGCTTCTTAGGCAAGAGAAGCAATGTGTAAAAAGATACAAACAGTAAAGAGAATATGAAGGTATTGGGAAAAATAGGATAATATATGAAATTGGTGGGGTGGGGTGGAGAGAGGAGGATGAATATTGAAGAGCTGGGAAGGGTTCGGAAAATACATTTTTTTTTAATACTTTCTTGGCCACACTGCACAGCAGGTGGGAATCTTAATTCCCGACCAGGGATTGAACTTAAACCCCTTGCCTTGGAAGCATGAAGTCTTAACTATTGGATCACCAGAAAGTCTCAGAAAATGCGTGTCTTATCTGAGAGTTTGTACTTTATCCTAAGGGCAAAGAGTAGCCATTTTATAAGGTTTCAGAAACAGGATCATCTATGTCTTTAAAAGAGACCTCCCTGGCTACACCAAGGACAATGGACAGAAGAGGGGCTGGAGCCAAGCATACAAGTGAAAACTAAAGAAGGGCCTGAATAACGCACTGCCAAGACCCACAGAGCCCAGTAGACAGAGTGAGGAAATGTTCATGATAACTCATATGACTAGTTAATGTTTGGATGTGAGTGATAGGAAAACTGTTGAGTTTCTAGCTTGGGAAATTTGGTGAGTGGTAAGACAGTTCACTAAAATGAGAAACTCAGAAGAAACAGGTCTAGGGCAAGAGAGGTCCTTTTTGTTCAGAAATGTTGCACCAGAGGCAACTGTGGAGCAAACACAAAATAGATGGTCATTTAGGGAAAATGCTTGACATACATATAGATGGGAGAGCCTACTGAAAAGAAAGAAAATTTGCCTTAAAGGAACCAATGTCTAAATGTACAATCGCATTATAGAAGTAATTATACTTCCATCCACTGCAGGGTAATTCAAGGAAAGGAGCAGGTCCTCTGTACAACATCAAAGTCAAACCATATGAGCAGTCATTCACTCAACCTTCCATGTAATAAGGCTTATGAGAATAAACTGATTATCAATAAACCTGCCAACTTTCCAAATGGTTTTCATTTTGAAGCAAAGAGAACTTCTGATACATATCTTGTGTGTGGCAAATCAAATCCTAAATCTATATTTATATTTGAGATCGATCCTTAGGGAATCTTGTCAACAATCAGAAAAGAGTAGCTACAAAACAAAACAAAAATAAAACAAGTTTTAGTGTGCTCTGTTCCTCTTTAAAAATAGGCATCTGTCCATTTCCCCCAAATTTGTTCTTCTTTCCTTCTAGTGCTGACAAAAATGTTTCTTCCAGGTAGGTAGATTTTACCTACAGAATTCCGAAGAGAAACTGGATCACATCATATACAGGAAGACAAAGACAGGGCTTTGAGTAAGAAAATCCTGAGTCTGGATTTCATTCCATCATTTACAAGATCATGGACAAATTTATTTATTCACCCATTCATTCAAGCAACAAACATGTACAGATTTCTATATGATATGTCCTGTCCTAAATACATATATCATACTTAGCTGAAAGTGCAAAGTGTTCATAGACCAATGAAGAGGCAGCTATGCAAACACAATATCACAAGTAAGGTAATTTCTAGAAAATTGGGAAACACAGTTCACCTGACTCTGCTTTTGAGAAAAGCTTTCCTGAGACTTGAAGGGGGTGATGTTCAGCAGGTAACAGATGCTAAGAACTGTAAGAGACTAACAGACCCTGGAGAGATGGGAAACAGAGTGCGAGGGGACTCCTGGGAGAAGGAAGTGAGACCAAAGTCAAGATGGCATTAGAAAGTAAACATTGGGTTCTAAGAGCTTCAAGTCATTTTTACAGGGCAAGTACATGAATGACAGAGACAGGTGTAAGGCTTGGCGCTTAAGTTGGTTCCACATCATGCACGTTCTTCTTGCTTTGTTGCCTGGAGGCACCATTGAGGCATCTTCCTTTCCCTCCACTTAGACACAAGAAATACTACTCTTTTGGGTAAATACTACCTTTTCATATTATTGCTGTCTCATATCTCTACTTCAGAAACTCCCACTCATTATTTGGGGACTGTGACATTGTTTTCATATGCTCCTCTAAATTCTGTAGCATCCTGTTATTCAGGGGTTCTTCAGAGAAACAAAACAAACAGGATATAGAGGTACAGAGAGAGAGATTTTAAGGACTTAGCTCACATAGCTGTGGGGTCTATCAAGTCCAAAATCTGCAGGGCAGGCCAGCAGGCAGGAAATTCAGGCAGGATTCTATGTTGCAGTTTTGAGGCAGAATTGCTTCTTCTTTAAGAAACATTAGCCCTTAGGCTTTCAATTGATCTAATGGAATACATCCACATTATGAGGGGTAATTTGCTTTAAACAAAGTTGGTGTATATATGGGCTTCCCAGGTGGTGCAGTTGTAAAGAATCTGCCTACTAATCCAAGAAACACAGGAGACACAGGTTCGATCCCTGGGTCGGGAAGATTCCCTGGAGTAGGAAATGGCAACCCACTCCAGTATTCTTGCCTGGAAAATTCCATGAACAGAGGAGCCTAGTGGGCTACAGTCCATGGGGCTGCAAAAAGTCAGACATGACTGAGTGACTGAGCATGCACATGCATGGTGTATATATACATGAGTGGGCGGAGACAGAATGTTAATCACACTTAAAAATACATCTTCACAGAAACATCTAGACCAGTGATTGACCAAATCACTGGGTACCATGGCCTAGCCAGGTCGACTGACACACAACATTAACTGTTGCACATCCTTTAAAACTTTTTGTAAACTGAAATATAGTTGATTTGGGGTTTCCCTGATAGCTCAATTGGTAAATAATCTGCCTGCACACAGGAGACCCTGGTTCAATTCCTGGGTCAGGAAGGAATAGGCTACCCACTCCAGGATTCTTGGGCTTCCCTTGTGGTTCAGCTGGTAAAGAATCTGCCTGCAATGCAGGAGACCTGGGTTTGATCCCTGGGTTGGGACAATCCCCTGGAGAAGGAAAAGGCTGCCTACTTCAGTATTCTGGCCTGGAAAATTCCATGGACTGTATAGTCCATGGGGTCACAAAGAGTCAGACACAACTGAGTGACTTTCACTTTCATAGTCGATTTATTAACATGATGTTGGATTAGTTTCATATGTGCAGTAAAGTGGTTCAATTATACATATTCTTTTTCAGATGCTTTTCTATATGTTGCTTTCCCTTTCCATCTAAAGGTTTGTTTTTAAGTTATGGATATCTTATGTCTTTTCCAGGAGAACAACATACACAATTTAACTCATATGAGTTCAAGTGGGCCTGAGAGAGAGAAGCCTAAGTTTAATTTCGCTAAGTGAGTGGATGCTCAAAGTGAGCAGGAGGTAGGAGATGTGAATCTGTCATTTGCTCAGCTGGTCTCAGTATCTGGATGCCTCCCATGGTGTGGATGCCCAGCAGTCTGAGTGAGAAGCTCACAACCTCCTCTGGTACTCAACAGAGGAGTGAGCAGTCTGTCCCCACACTGCAGGGAACCCCCACTGCGTCAGTGGCATGTCAGCCTCCAACGTGGCTCATCAACACAATATACTGTAGACTAAGAGATTTTCCAAGGTAATTTCAACTACAATTGATTTTTAAAATTTATAATGTGTGCTGTTTGAATATTTTAGGAATTATCTAAATAGATAGAAAATTAAATTTTTACTATAGAAAATAAGATTTAAAAAAAGGAAGGAGGCTAGATGAAACTGAGTATTTGAAAGTGGCATTTGAGGAATGTTGAAGAGATATAAAAACAAGTAGAGCATACATGTTCCAAACTAGATAGAAAGGGAAGGAAGGACCAAGATGTACCAAACATTCATGATTCAGTAAATATATATGAGGTCCAACAAGCATCCAATGCTTATGAGGCCTTAAATCAACCACCCACAGATAATATCATTCTGGCCCCACTGGTCACCTGCCCAAGAAATGTAGGTGAGACCTCAGCTACTCACCAGGGTAACTGATGAGATACAGGTCTTTGCCTGATATACTTGCCCCTGCATCTTTCCAATAGACAAGTGTATATGATGCCCCCATGTACCTTCAGTCTGTGGGATCCCCTTGCTCAGACTCAACTCCAATTCCCACAACCCCACCATCAGAGAGGAAAGCTGACACAACAAGGGAAAAACAGGACTGTGGACATTGTACAGTTCAGGCTCAGGTAGTGTCGTTCCTCCACTCTGTAGCTTATCCAATGTGTGTCCATCCACATCTTTCCCTTTACTTCTCATTATGTGTTTTAAACTTCTTTGATTTTTACCTTCTTAGTTTGGTCTGTGAACTTTTATTTGTGGCCTCTGGGAAAACTTTGCCTAATATGGATCTTGGAGTTTATCTCTGGCTCAAGGTAAACTCAGCAGCAGGAGCTGACTTTAGAAGAATGTGTCTCTCTTTTGACGGTCATTAAATTTGTGATTTAGCCCATAGGTTGCAAAATTGTGTGCAGTCATATCCAGACATGATCAACAGAGATTCTGGGAATCAGAGATGAATGTGGTAGCTGGTTATATCTTTAAATGGTTTCTCACTGAGGAGGCAAGGTATCTGTTTTTCTATGTGGGGAAAGAGCATGATGTTGGACAAGGTAATTGATGATATTGAATGTATGGGAAGAAATACAAGGGTACCCTCTATGAGATTTCCTTCCTGGCGTGATCCTTTCTCCTGGAAATTGCCCCTCTGCATGGAATCTACATGTTCTGCTGGCAGCCATTGCAATGACCTTGGTTGGTTTAGGAATGACTACCTGACTTGAGCTAAGCCAATGAGCTCCTTCTCTAGGATTTTTGAATTTAGGACTCAAAAAATTGAGATCAGTTCCACTCCAGTACAGACACCTGCATGGTGTATTCTTATAGCCTGCAGTATATTAGGGTTCTAACCTTATATCAGGGCTCTCCTGATAGCTCAGTTGGTAAAGAATCCACCTGCAATGCAGGAAACCCCAGTTCTATTCCTGGGTTGGGAAGATCTGCTGGAGAAGGAATAGGTTACCGACTCCAGGATTCTTGGGCTTCCCTTGTGGCTCAGCTGGTAAAGGATCTGCCCATAATGCTGGAGACCTGGGTTTGATCCTGGGGTTGGGAAGATCCCTTGGAGAAGGGAAAGGCTACCCACTCCAGTATTCTAGCCTGGAGAATTCCAAGGACTGTATAGTCCATAGGATTACAAAGAGTCAGACATGACTTTTTCACTTCAACCTTATATCTTGGGTTCTAGAGCCAGATTGCTTAGATTTGAATCCTAATCTTTACTATCTATGTGAACCTGGGCAAATGGTTTACTCTCTCTTCAGTTCCTTAACTCTCAATTAGAGCTATCTACTTTATAAGATAAAGATTTTATAAAGAGTATTATGAGAATTTAGCCCAGTATCTTGCACTCAGTAAATGTTAGTTATCTTCACTCTTTGTCTCTTATTTATCTTTCCCAAATCTGACTTCAATTTGTGCTGAGTTGCTCAGTCATACCCAAATCTCCGCGACCCCATGGACTGTAGCCTGCCAGGCTCCTCTGTCCATGGGATTCTCCAGGCAAGAACACTGGAGTGGGTTGCCATTTCCTCCTGCAGGGGATCTTTCCAACCCTAGGATCGAACCTGTGTCTCCTGCATTGGTAGGCGGATTCTTTACCCCTGAGCCACCTGTAGCTTCAATTCAGTGTTATTCAGTTCAGCATTTATTTTTTGCATACATACTATTGACCAAAACGTTTGCTTGAATATTTCTGTAACATCTTACTGAAGAGTCCAAAAAAACTTTTTGGATAATCCAATATATTCCAAGCATTACATTAAGCTTAGAAAAAAATATGGTACCAAAGTAGACATGGTTCTGATCTTTTAGTTTAGTAAGGGAGGAAAATACTAAACAAATAAACACATCAGTTCAGTTCAGTTGCTCAGTTGTGTCCAACTCTTTGTGACCCCATGAACTGTAGCACACCAGGCCTCCCTGTCCATCACTCGCTCCCAGAGTTTACCCATACTCATGTCCATTAAGTCGGTGATGCCATCCAACCATCTCATCCTTTTCTGTCTCCTTCTCCTCCTGCTCTCAATCTTTCCCAGGATCAGGGTCTTTTCAAATGAGTCAGTTCTTCACATCAGGCGACCAAAGTATTGGAGTTTCAGCTTCAACATCAGTCATTCCAATGAACACCTAGGACTGCTCGCCTTTAAGATAGACTGGTTGGATAGCCTTACAGTCAAAGGAACTCTAAAGAGTCTTCTCCAAAACCACAGTTCAAAAGTATCAATTCTTCAGTGCTCAGCTTTCTTTATAGTCCAACTCTCATACCCATACTTAATCACACAGCTTAATACAAGTTACAGGACGTGCTATGAAGGACAAGTAGAAGGTAGTATAAGAAGTTATAACTGGAACACCAATCTAGCTTCCATAAGAAAGCAATGTAAGAGTTAGTAAGGGAAGAAAATGTTGGAGAAAGCTTTCTAAGTAGAGGGATCATGATCAAAGGCCTCTTGAGGCTTGGATATAGTGAGAAATAGAGGAGGAAAATATCATGAAATGAGGCTGGAGAAACAGGCAGGGACCAGATTATTCAGGACCTCGAAAGATGAGTAGGGGGGTGGGAGGTTTCCCAGGTGGCACAGTGGTAATGTAGGAGATGCAAGGGATGCAGGTTCATTCCCTGGGTCAGGAAGATCCCCTGAAACAGGAAATGGAAACCCACTCTAGTGGGTTGCCTGAAAAATTCTATGGACAGAGAAGCCTGGTGAGCTATAGTCCATAGGGTTACAAAGAGTCAGACACAACTGAGTGACTGAGCACACAGCACAAACAAGATGAATAAGGCACTGAAGATTCAAGATCTTGGAGGTTAGGAAAAGAATTTTGGATCCGGATGGTAGCAGTTGAAAAAGAGTACACAGTGTTAACAGGTACTTAGTGAAAGGGAAAGAATCAAGCATTCACCCTGCTTTTTTAACATAAATTATACCACTATGCAATAAATAATTGAAGAGGGATGGTTTCCCTTGCAGAAACATTGCAGCTACTAAATGAAGAATGATTGAATTATATCACCATTTTAAAATTCTTAATGAACTAATGTAAGCATTATTCATCAACAGCTGTTAGCACTACAAAACGAGAGACAAACACACACTGTGTGTCTCCTAATGGAAAAATATATCACCACCTATGAGGGTATCTTGCCAAAAAATTAAACTTGAATCTGATAACATCTAGATCTTATTACCAATTTATAGAAAATAATAGAGGACAAGGTAACATGTTCAAGTATGCCTTGGGGATACAGCTGACAAAATCCAGATGGTGGCAAAAACTAAAGGACAAGCAACCTAGTCGCCTAAACAACAATAAATCCCTAGGAAAACAAAGAAAAAATACAAGTGACTTTAAAAAAAAAAACAAAACTAACATTTAAGAGTCTATTAGAAATGTGCATACTAACTGGATATTTTCTGATATTGAGAAATTATTTTCATTGTGATAATGGCATTAAGAGTTTATTCAAAATTTTATCTCTTCTAGTAATACAGACTAAAATATTTACATAGAAAATCATATATCAGGGATTTTCTTCAAAATAATATGGGAAGGGGGAAAATGGATGGGGGTATGGATGAGGCAATATTGGCCACTGATTGGATTTGGGGGCTTGGTTATTAGGCACAAGTTTAAATATATTTTTAACCATTCTATGTTTTATATGTTCTAAATTCTCCACAATAAAAAAGGTATTTACATTAGAAGAAATTTGGAAAGCAAAATCGACATAATTGCGTAAGGGAGATGTCAAGGATGACCCCAAGTTCTGATTTTTGTGCATGATTCTAAAACAGTACCCTTCAGTGATTAGAAAACAATGAACAAGAACTCTGTCTCCAGTAGAAGGCCATTTGTCATCATGGACATGTTGAGTTTGAGGTATCTCTGAAACAACCAAGCAAAGTGAAACTAGCAGATAGATAGGCAAATCTGGAGTTAGGTAGAGAGATCTGGTCTAGCAGTGTGCACGTAAGAATCAATGGTTCAAAAAAAAAAAAAAAAGAATCAATGGTTCAACTTCCCTGGTGGTCCAGTGATTAATCTACCTGCCTGGAGAAGGAAATGACAACCTCACTCTAGTATTCTTGCCTGGAGAATCCCATAGACAGTGGGTCTTGGCAGGCTCCAGTCTATAGGGTTGCAAGAGTCAGATATGACTTAATGACTAAAACCACCACCACTACCAAAATAACTATGGTGAAAATGCAGTGTGTTGGTTTTTTTTTTTCCTTTATTTTAGTTCATGTCAATTATATTTTAAAATATTGAGCTAATTTTTTTATGGATAAATATGGTCTTTGTATTATGTTTGTGAGCCACTATAAGTGCACTGAACCTACTGACGTTTAAGGTTTTGTTCTTTTAATTTAGGAGGGAAAAATGCAAGTGAGTAACAACTTACCAGGCATTAATTATCTTATTTTGGAGTTGAATTCTGTAATTTGAAAAAATTCAGTTAAACAAGTATTAATGATAAATTCAAAGTGATCTATTAAAAAAAAATCTGCCTGTCAATGCAGGTATCACAGATTGAATCCCTAGGCCAAGAAGATCCCACATGTCTCAGGGCAACTAAGACCATAAGCTGCAACTACTAAGCATGCTTGCTACAATTATTGAAGCCCAAGAGCCTAGAGCCCGTGCTCCAGAGCAAGCAGAGCCACCACAATGAGAAGCCCACACGCTAAAATGAAGGGCAGCCTCTGTTTGCTTCAACTAGATGAAGCCCACATGCAGCAATGAAGACTCAGCACAACCAAAAATAAATTAAAAAAGAATCAATGGTTCATAGAGTTCATGTGAGTGGATGCATTTACCTGGGCTCCAGTTCTTAAAGTTAAGCATGGGTTTGAGTTACCTGGAGAGTTTATGTAAACATAGATTGCTAGGCCCCTGTCCTAGAGCTTCTGAATCAATAGGTATAGATATGACAAGAATTCACATTTCAAAAGAAAGAAAAAAAAAGAATTCACATTTTTAACAATTTGACAGTTGATGTTAATGCTACAGTTCTGGAGACCACATTTTTGAGAACCACTGGCCTTGGAAGATAACACTGGTTCTCAACCCTGGATGCACACTGAGAATGTTGCAAAGACAATGGAAGAGAGCATTTCAAGTCAGAGTGAGTGCTCAATAAGACCAAATGCTGTTCAAAAGTCCAGTGAGACAAGGAATTCCATGGCAGTCCAGTGGTTAGACTCTATGTTTTCTCTACTGTGGGCCCATGTTCAATCCTCTGTCAGGGAACTAAGATCTCAGAAGACATACAGCGTGAACCAAAAAAAAAAAAAAAAGTCCAGTAAGATGAGAGTGAAAATAAATATCTGTTGGATTAGTAGCATAGAAGTAATTAGTGACAATAGAAGGTGGAGTGAAGGGAAAATCAAATTAGAGGTAATGAAAAGTAAAGGAGATGCAAAAGTGAAGAACAGTGAGTGCAGATAATAGTTTTGAGAAGTCTGGTTGTGAATCCTGTGAGGAGTAAGAAAAATAGTGGTATAGTGGGAGAGGAGAGGGGGCTGAGAGCAGACAAAAGCATGATGGGCAAACCACTAAGTCTTCTTCCTTGAATTAAAAAAAAAAATAAAAAAAAAAAAGTTAAACCATCAATTCATCTTCTGACAATGAGCTGCATTTCAATAGTTTCATCTTGAGTCTTCAAAAATCAAAAGGATGGATTTTGTAGATATTCTGGAGTCCTGCAGAATGGGTATGTCTACTGAAGCACAACCTTCTTCCCTGAGGTCACAGGTCTTGGGAAGCTCCCATTCTGCTATCTGATAAAATTGGCCCCCAGATTCATTTATTTCATATATTTTATTAATCGTGATTAATTCATTAAATATCTATCAAATACCTGTGATGGGCTAGACAGCTGGGCTCTGGGATTAGAGTGGTGAATGATGAGTGCCTTACAATGGTAATGAGAAGTGTTGGAGAAATGTGGGGAGCTCTAAAAATCTATATCATGAGATCCAACAGAAGCTGAGGAAAAGGGGAGGAGGTCTTTAAAGAGTGGTTGTCAAAAAGAGAGCTGAATTCCATTTATGCAAAATGTAGAGAAGTGGCAAATCTGTAGACACAGAAACTAGACAGGTCAGTGATTGCTTGGCTGAGGAGCTGGGGAGGAAGGGAGAGTGACTGCTAATAAAAGTTTCTTCCTGGGGTGACAAGAAGGTTCAAAGATCGACTGTGGTGATGACTGCAAAATCTGTGCATGTTCTAAAAAACACTGAACTGTAACACTTTAAATGGATGAACTGGACCATATCTCAAAATGTTCATTGTTGTTCAGTTGCTAAGTTGTGTCCAACTCTTTGCGACCCCATGGACTGCAGCACACCATTTTTTCCTGTTCATCACTATCTCCCAGAGTTTGCTTAAACTCATGCTGGGCTGGATGAAGCACAAGCGAGAATTAAAATTGCTGGGAGAAATATCAGTAACCTCAGATATGCAGATAACACCATTCTTATGGCAGCAAGTGAAGAGGAACTGAAGAGCCTCTTGATGAAAGTGAAAGAGGAGAGTGAAAAAGCTGGCTTAAAATTCAAGATTCAAAAAACTAAGATCATGGTGTCCAGTCCCATCACTTCATGGCAAATAGATGGGGAAACAATGGAAACAGTGACAGACTATTTTCTTGGGCTCCCAAATCACTGCAGATGGTGACTGCAGCCATGAAATTAAAAGACACTTGCTCCTTGGAAGAAAAGTTATGACCAACCCAGACAGCATATTAAAAAGAAGAGACATTACTTTGCCGACAAAGATCCATCTAGTCAAAGCTATGGTTTTTCCAGTAGTCAAGTATGGATGTGAGGGTTGGACCGTGAAGAAAGCTGAGCACCAAAAAATTGATGCTTTTGAATTGTGGTGTTGGAGAAGACTCTTGAGAGTCCCTTGGACTGCAAGATCAAACCAGTCAATCCTAAACGAAATCAACCCTGAATATTCACTGCAAAAACTGATGCTGAAACTGAAACTCCAATACTTTGGCCCTTGGCGCGAAGAACTGACTCATTGGAAAAGACCCTGATGCTGGGAAAGATTGAAAGCAGGGGGAGAAGGGGACAACAGAGGATGAGATGGTTGGATGGCATCACCAACTCAATGGACATAAGTTTGAGCAAACTCCAGGAGTTGGTGATGGACAGGGAAGCCTGGCATGCTGCAGTCCATGGGGTTGCCAAGAGTCAGACATGACTGAGCAACTAAACTGAACTGACATCTATTGAGTCGGTGATGCCATCCAACTATTTCATCCTCTGTCGCCCCCTCCTTCTCCTCCCCTTAATCTTCCCAGCACCAGGGTCTTTTCCAATGAGCTGGCTCTTCACATCAGGTAGCCAAAGTGTTGGAGTTTCAGCTTCAGCATCAGTTCCTTCCAATGAATATTCATGGTTTATTTCCTTTAGCATTGACTGGTTTGATCTCATTGCTGTTAAAGGGACTCTCGAGAGTCTTCTCCAACATCACAATTCGAAAGCATTAATTCTTCAGCATTCAGCCTTCTTTACTGTTCAACTCTCACATCTATACATGACTACTGGAAAAATCAGAGCTTTGACTAGATGGGCTTTTGTCGGCAAAGTGATCTCTCTCTCAGCTTTTTAATATGTTGTCTAGATTTGTCATAACTTTTCTTCCAAGGAGCAAGTGTCTTTTAATTTCATGGCTGCAGTCACCACCCACAGTGATTTTGGAGCCCAAGAAAATAAAGTTGTCACTATTTCCATTGTTTCCCCATCTATTTGCCATAAAGTGAAGGGAATGGATGCCAACATCTTCAGTTTTTGAATGGTGAGTTTTAAGTCAGATGTTTCACTCTCCTCTTTCACCTTCATCAAGAGCTTCTTTAGTTCCTCTTCACTTTCTGCCATTAGAGTGGTATCATCTGCATCTCTGAGGTTGTTGATATTTTTCCTGGCACTCTTGATTCCAGTTTGTGCTTCATCCAGCCTGGCATTTTGCATGATGTATTCTGCATATAAGTTAAATAAGCAGGTGATAATATACAGCCTTGACACACTCCTTTCCCAATTTGGAACCAGTTCATTGTTAAATGTTAGTTTCTGTTGCTTCTTGTCCTGCATACAGGTTTCTCAGGAGATAAGTAAAGTGGTCTAGTATTCCCATTCTGTTCAAGGATTTTCCAGTTTATTGTGATCTACACAATATAAAGAATTTAATGTAGTCAATGAAGCAGAAGTAGATGTTCTTTTGGAATTCCCTTGCTTTTTCTAAGATCCAGCAGATGTTGGCAATTTGATCTCTGGTTCTTCTGCCTTTTCGAAATTCAACTTGTATATCTGGAAGTTCTCAGTTCATGTAATGCTGAAGCCTGGCTTGAAGGATTTTGAGTAAAATCTCACTAGCATGTGTGCATGCATGTCTGCTAAGTCACTTCAGTCATGTTCAACTCTTTGTGACACTATGGACTGCAACTTACCAGGCTCCTCTGTCCATTGGATTCTCTAGGCATGAATACTGGAGTGGGCTGCCATACCCTCCTCTAGGAGAGCTTTCCAACCCAGGGATTGAACCTGAGTCTCTTAGGTCTCCTGCATTTGCAGGTGAGTTCTTTACATTAGCGCCACCTGGTAGGTCAGATAGCATGTGAAATGAGCACAACTGTACAGTAATTTGAACATTCTTTGGCGTTGCTCTTCTTTGGGATTGGAATGATAATTTACCTTTTCCAGTCCTGTGGCCACTACTGAGCTTTCCAAATTAGCTGGCACATTGACTGCAGCACTTTAACAGCATATTTTAGGATTTGAAAGAGCTCAGTGGAAATTCCCTCACCTCCACTAGCTTTCTAAGGCCCACTTGACTTCACACTTCAGGAGGTCTGGCTCTAGGTGAGTGACCACACCACTGTGGTTATCTGGGTCATTAAGACCTTTTTGTACAGCTCTTCTGTATATTCTTGCACTTCTTCTTAAGCTCTTTTGCTTCTGTTAGGTCCTTGCTGTTTCTGTCCTTTATTGTGCCTATCTTTGCATAAAATGTTCCTTTGGCATCCCCAATTTTCTTGAAGAGATCTAATGTTTTCTATTCTACTGTTCTCCTCTACTTCTTTGCATTGTTCACTTAAGAAGGCTTATCTCTGGTTGCTATTTTCTGGAACTCTGCATTCAGTTGGGTGTATCTTTCCATTTCTCCTTTGCCTTTCACTTCTCTTCTTTTCTCAGCTATTTCCTCAGACAACCACTTTGAGAACCCCATGAACACAATAATGTTCACATGTATTGGTAAAAAACAAAATTCAGCTCAGTAAATTTGAAGCTCTAATTCAGCTTCTTTGAGGATTCCTAAATTAGGTAGTAGCCCATCTGTCAGGAAAAGTGTAGTCTGAGGGACTGTACAAAATGGAAGGTTTCACAGGAAGAAGAATGGGGCAAGGGATTTTTAATAAAAGAATACGAAGGATTATCTTTAGGCCAGAGCATCTTCTGTGGGGGAGAGGGATAGCAAGGGGGTTATCATGCAGACTGCTTGTCTTCCTGAGGCGGGATGGGGTGGCATGTGACACCCTCATTAGGGTTGACTTGAGACTTCCAAGTTCAGTTCAATCACTCAGTCATGTCCAACTCTTTGCGACTCCATGGACTGCAGCATGCCAGGCCTTCCTGTCCATCACCAACTCCCAGAATTTACTCAAACTCATGTCCATCCAACCATCTCATCCTCTGTCATCCCTTCTCCTTCCTTCAATCTTTCCCAGTATTAGAATCTTTTCAAATGAGTCCGTTCTTAACATCAGGTGGCCAAAGTATTGGAGTTTCAGCTTCAACATCAGTCCTTTCAGTAAATATTCAGGACTGGTTTCCTTTAGGATTGACTGGTTTGATCTCCTTGCAAAGGGACTCTCAAGAGTCTTCTCCAACACCACAATTCAAAAGCATCGATTTTTTGGTGCTCAGCTTTCTTTATGGTCCAACTCTCACATCCATACATGATTACTGGAACAACCACAGCTTTGACTAGACGGACCTTTGTTGGCAAAGTAATGTGTCTACTTTTTAATATGCTGTCTGGGTTGGTCATAACTTTCCTTCCAAGGAGCAAACGTCTTTTAATTTCATGGTTCCAGTCACTATCTGCAGCGATTTTGGAGCTCCCAAAAATAAAGCCTCTGTTTCCACTGTTTCTCCATCTGTTTGCCATGAAGTGATGGGACCAGATGCCATGATCTTAGTTTTCTGAATGTTGAGTTTTAAGCCAACTTTTTCACTCTCCTCTTTCACTTTCATCAAAAGGCTCTTTAGTTCTTCTTTGCTTTCTGCCATAAGGGTGGTATCATCTGCATATCTGAGGTTATTGATATTTCTCCCAGCAATCTTGATTCCAGCTGGTTCTTCAACCAGTCCAGCATTTCTCATGATGTACTCTGCATATAAGTAAAATAAGCAGGTGACAATATACAGCCTTGTCGTACTCCTTTCCGGATTTGGAACCAGTCTGTTGTTCCATGTCCAGTTCCAACTGTTGCTTCTTAACCGGCACACAGATTTCTCAGGAGGCAGGTCAGGTGGTATGGTATTCCCAACTCTTTAAGAATTTTTCACAGTTTGTTGTGATCAACATAAAGGCTTTGGCATAGTCAATAAAGCAGAAGTAGATGTTTTTCTGGAACTCTCTTGCTTTTTCGATGATCATGGATGTTGGCAATTTGGTCTCTAGTTCCTCATAGGGGACTGGAATGCAGAAGTAGGAAGTCAAGAAATACCTGGAGTAACAGACAAATTTGGCCTTGGAGTACAGAATGAAGCAGGGCAAAGTCTAATAGAGTTTTGCCAAGAAAACACACTGATTGTAGCAAATATCCTCTTCCAACGACACAAGAGAAGACTCTACACATGGACATCACCAGATGGTCAATTCCGAAATGAGACTGATTATATTCTTTGCAGCCAAAGATGGAGAAGCTCTATACAGTCGGCAAAAACAAGAATGGGAGCTGACTGTGGCTTAGATCATGAACTCCTTATTGCCAAATTCAGACTTAAATTGAAGAAAGTAGGGAAAACTACTAGACTATTCATATACGACCTAAATAAAATCCCTTACGATACAGTGAAAGTGACAAACAGATTCAAGGAATTAGATCTGATAGACAGAGTGCTTGAAGAACTACGGATGGAGGTTCGTGACATTGTACAGGAGGCAGTGATCAAGACCATCCCCAAGAAAAAGAAATGCAAAAAGGCAAAATGGTTGTTTGAGACTTCCAAACTGGTTGATTAACATCAATTCCTGGTAAAGGTTGAAACTGCAGTTAGGTCAAGTACTAAATCTAGTTTTGCTATCATAGGCATCATCAAACTAATGCCATTTGGGCATATGGTTTTTCTCTTTAAATACTTATATATGTAGAAGAGATGTCAACTGAGACGAATTAGCTAAGAAACAAAGTGTATACATACAGAGGGAATCATGTGCACATTGGAGGAGTGTAGCATTTTGAAGATTCGAAAACAAAACTTTGCAGCTGGCACATTCCTTTAAAGAATATAATGAGAGTTGAAGCTGAAGTTATATATTGAACAGGCTCATGTTATATAGCTGTGAAATCCACGATAAAAGTTTGAGATTTTATCCTAAAAACAGTACTCCCGGTGAATTTACAGTTCTTTGCAGCGAAAGAATTCACAGACAAGCAGGGAGGTTAACAAAGTTAGAGCTTATTTAAGAGAAGGGAGTGGCAGAAGACGAGATGGCTAGATAGCGTCACAGACTCAATGGACATGAATCTGAGCAAATCCAGGAGATAGTGGAAGACCAACAAAGGTCTGTTTAGTCAAAGCTATGATTTTTCCAGTAGTCAAGTATGGATGTGAGAGCTGGACCATAAAGAAAGCAGAGCGCCAAAGAATTGATGCTTTTAAACTGTGGTGTTGAAGACTCTTGAGCGTCCCTTGGACTGCAAGGAGATCAAACCAATCAATCCTAAAGGAAATCAGTCCTGAATATTCATTGGAAGGACTAATGTTGAAGCTGAAACTCCAATACTTTGGTCATCTGATGCGAAGAACTGATTCATTGGAAAAGACCCTGATGCTGGGAAAGATTGAAGGCGGGAGGAGAAGGGGACAACAGAGGATGAGCTCGTTGGATGGCATCACTGACGCAATGGACATGAGTTTGAGTAGGCTCTGAGAGTTGGTGATAGACAGGGAAGCCTTGTTTGCTGCAGTCCATGGGGTCTCAAAGAGTCGGAAGCAACTCAGCTACTTAACAACAATGCTCTCAGAGGGCTGTAAAAAGGTGAGGAGCTGCTGCCCTGTGTTTTTTGGCAAGCTGGTTATGAGGGGCATACAAATGAAGGGACAGAATATTCACTGGGGAAGGAGTTTAGGGATTGTATTCTCTAGAATAGAATTTTTCATCCCAGCTCCATTTTCTTGAGGGGAGAAGGGATTTTTGTCCATCACTTCAGTGCATGATTGGTATTTATCTGCAAGGCTAATTTTAAAAACCCAATGAGCAAGGTTACAGTTGGATGCAGATTCCCACTTTTCCCCACCTTTGTCTGATTCCAGGACACTTATCACCTCAAAGGTGTGGTTTCCTGTCAGTCTGGAGGTTCCTGTTTTTTTTTGTCTGCCCATGGACCCTGGCTATTTACAAGAGTTGCAAGATTTCCTGCCACCTGGTCCCTGCCCCCATTCTCTGCTCATACCTAGCTATCTGCCTGCTGTAATAACAGGAAGCCATTGTTGTGTGATACTAAGCATTGTAACTCTGGCTACCATGCAAAGTGAAGAGAGGAGAGAGTATATTTGGGAGACCAGGTAGTCAGTATTACAATTTTCTGGGCACAAGGTACTGGTTGTTGTCTTAGATTAGGATGGTGCCCATAGGAATGGCTTCCTTGAGAGCTCAGTTGGTAAAGAATCCGCCTGCAGTGCAGGAGACCTGGGTTTGATCTCTGGGTTGGGAAGACCCCCTTGGAGAAGGGAAAGGCTAGGCACTCCAGTATTCTAGCCGGAGGATTCCATGGACTGTATAGTCCATGGGATCGCAAAGCGTCAGACATGACTGAGTGACTCACACAGGAATGGACACATTCAGCAGGACATGTTGATGGGTTGGAACTGAGATGTGGCAGAGCAGTGAAGCTGATGTGCTTAACTGGACAGATGATGAATTGAGAATACTAGAAGAGGTCCAAGTTTCAGGGTTGGGGAGCAAGATTAATTGTTAATATAGTTGGAACACTCTAATAAGAGAACAAGGATGCTCTGTGTAGTAATGAGTTCTCTACTGGAATTATCCAAGTCGAACCAGAAATCTCTGAGCTTTGTGTTCAGTGTCCGTGCTCTAAAGTAAGTTGTGGACTAAATAACCAAGTTCCTATTCAGCCCTAATGGTCGACCACAAGCTAGTGCCATTTCCGCCCAAGTTTGGTCCCCTAAACAGTTCACGACTAAAATAAAACCCTCTTTACCTGGAGTTTGAATTCCTCAGAATCACCCACACCAGGTTAATAATTAAAGGTTCCTCATACTGTCTAACTTTGTTTCACCTGTGCGCAGGATTCTGGTTTCATAAAATCCTCCCAGCAGTATTATTTAATCTAGTGTCAAAGAAAGGTGTATATATTCCACCAACCCAAGGGCAAGTCTCTACTAGCCCAAGAAGGTGGGAGGCCGCAGAAGCCACAGAAATTGACCCTGCCCAAAGCCAAAGGAGAGGAGAGGACTCCTACAAAGCTAACCTTTGTATTTTTTCTCACACCCTATCCAAGCATCTAGCAATGTGCCCTTAGGGCCCCACAGATCATCAACTGATCCTCCAGTCCTAGGGTAGGGGGTGCAGTGAGAGGATGATAATTTTCGAACATAAAATCAAAAACAGAAAAGTATAAAAGGGGAGAAGAAACAAAAGAGTTATATATATTTTGTGTCAGAGTTGCCTTCTCAGTCCCCAGGGAAGCAGTAAACATTTGCCTAGTGGTCCTTTATTGACTGCCCTATTAAATGCCTTAGGAGAAGTCGAGGGGATTTGTTTGACAGCTTTATTCCCACCCAATTCTTCTCCAGGTACTAAGTCGCACACCTACCCTAACACAAGGTCCACCAGGACTTCAGGCTCCTGCCCTTTTTTTCAGACTTGTTCTGTTGCTGCTGTTCCTCTAAGGGACATTTCACCTTCTTTTCCTTCTCCTTCAAATCTCAGCACAAAACTTTCTGGGCCTCATTTGCACCGTCCTGACTTTCCCCATCTCTGAAACGGGAATGATAAACACGATGGTGGGAATAACAGGAAAACTGACTTATTACAATTGCTGTGAGGATTAAACATTGTATTTACTTGAAAATCTGTTGGAAACCGCAAAAGACTATAAAGTTAGACGTTTTCTGGCCTTTATTTCTAAAGTATATTTCAGTGGTTGGAACAGGTGAGTACCAGGGTGCTGTCCTTCAGGGAGATGGCCAAGCGTTTCACAAGAAAACGCCACTCTGCTTGAAAACGGACGTCAACCCGACCTTGCACATAGCGTTTTGGTGGTCTTTCGGTGCAAGAGCTAGGGGCGTGGGAAAACCATGTATGCAGATACGGGGCGCCTCGGGAGTCGCAAGCCGCACCCCCTCCGCCCCCGCGCAGCCCTCCGCTCGCCTGGGGCGCCCTTCCTCCCCGCCCGTCTGGGGACGGTAAGGCTTGGGGTCTCGGGAGCTGTAACCCTGGGCGCGATTCTGCACGTGACCGACAACGCTCGAGCCCCCGGCAGAACTGATCACTTCGGGGCGTCCCGAACACTTCCTCGTCGGAAAGTCAGGTTAGTGGCGGAGGAACCCAAGGAGGCTCCAGGTGCGGAAGGAACAGGCCAACATGGGGAGCGACTCTAGGTGCCCCAGTGATGGGGGAACGAGGTGGATCTCGCCACCCATTTCAGAGCCGGACGTCCCGCCAGGAGGCCCAGGGCCTTTCTAGAACAACCCCAGGCGCCGGCCGGGCGAAGGAGCCCGCGGGGCTCGGCGTCCTCACCTGTCTGGGGCCGCCTCTCCGCAGGCCTCAGCTTCCGTGTGTGCGAAACGGGCTGACTACGAGCTCACCCCCTCATCGAGAGAACGCGGCTGGGGTGTTCCGGCCCGGTGCCGCTACAGAAACCACTCGAGAAAACAAGAGTCTTTTTCGGTTTTAGTTCAAAGAAGGAGGGGGAAAAAAAAAAAAAAAAAGCAATAGCTGTGAAGCTTGCCCAGAAATGCTTGTCAGGTTGAGCGAGAAGCCGGCTCAGCGAACGAGCACAGGAAGGACGAACTGGCCAGGGCGCCGGTGGCGGGTGAAGGGAACTCGGCACTCGCGAAGATGCACCGGCCGTACCAGAACCCGCAGCTGCCTCAGGAGACCGAGTCGCCGACGGTTGAAGTAACGGCTCCCGCGAGCGGCCTCCTCTGCGCTTGCGCAGTACGCGTCCGCCCCCGCCCCCGCCTCTCGCTCGCGCCCCGCCCCCGAGCTCGCTCGCGCCCCGCCCCCTTGCCCTCCCCTTCCCCAGCCCGGCCGCCCGCGCAGAGCACTGTGGGACACAAACAAAGTGCCCCCAAACAGGCTGGAGTGAGCCGAGCGGCAACGGCGGCGGCGCCGGCCCGCACGCGCGCGGCGGCGGCTCCCTCCCAGCCTCCCCTCCCTCCCCCTCACTCCCCTTCCCCTTCCCCACCCCGCCCCGCCGGGAGAACGCGAGCCGTCGCCGCGCTCCCCGAACCGCCGCCCGCCCGCGGCCAGCCGCCCCCACGGCCGCCCGGCGGGGCTCGCCGGGCCCCCTCGCGCCTCCCCTCGGGCCCCCGGGGCGCGCGCTCCCTCCGCCTCGCGCTCGCGCCCCTCGCGGGCCCGCCGCCGCCGGGGACCGCCATGCCCCTGCCGCAGGCTGCCCACGGGCCTAGGCGCGGCGGCCCGAGATAGGGGCTCCTCCGCCTCCCGGGGGAGGAGAGAGGCGGCGGGCCGCGCGCTCCGCCCCCTCCCCCCGGGCCGCCGCCGCGCCGCCGCCTCAGCCGGGCGGGGAGGAGGAGGAGGAGCAGCAGGCCTCCGGCCCGGCGCCGCCGCCCGCAGGTAACCGGGAAGGGAGGGCGAGGCCGGCCGCTCCGCGCCGCCCGCGCCCTCGGGCGGCCCCCGTCTGGGAGCTGGGCGGAAGGGAACGCCGGGGCTCGTCACCCCCTCCGCCCCGCGAGACACCCCGCAGGGTCCCTCAGAGACGTCTAAGCCTTCGGGGAGGGGACCGGCCCCGCGCCCCGCCGCCTGGGGGAGGTCGCCCCGATCTCCCAGGGCGCCCCTCGGCCGCGCGCGCGCGTGCTCAGCACCCTGACCCCAGGAGGCGGGGTGCTGGCTGCTCACCTGGCCGAGCGGAGAGACCCGGCTCCCCCCCGCCCCCCGCTTCTTTTTCTCGGGGATTGGGAAGGAAAGGGTCGCGTTTATTCAAAACACGAAAACCTTTTTTCTCCCCTACCTGGGGCTCCGTGTGCATCTAGTCGTTTTCTGCTGGCCTAACCAGAAAAGGGTTACCTGCGAGTGAAATGATGAGTACGTTAGAAGGAAACTGCATGCTTGTTAGTGGTTTGAAGCTTAACCAGAATTTAGAATAAAGCCTAATAATTGTGTGCCTTATCGAAACTTAATTATAGAAATGAAGGCCAAAGCTTACATTTTTTTCGGCATGTAGATTTTAGTCAGGAAGACATTCTAACTTCCACTTATTTTCTTAGTGTTTTATTCGGATAGAGACTAATACCAAAAGCACACTTCACAATTTGAGAGCTACTAATAGTTTGGATAGGTAGATTTTTTTTTTTGTCCAGAGGGTTTCAGTTGGAATTACTGCATTTAAAAAAAAATACTCTGTAAATCTTCATTTATACAGTCAGTTACTCCCATTACTTCCCTTTGACTGCCAATGGATATTTAATTTTACCTGATGTAGTTTCCTAATCATAGACTGTGGCAATAATGAAGGGAATGTTTTCTTATAGTCTGTATTTTACAGTGTTTGCATTAATTATGAGAACCTTTTTCATATCTAATCTGATTTGCAGAACAACCTAATGACTTAGATGTTATTACTTGAGTTTTACAGGTGAGACAAACTTAAGTAATGTTAAGTAACTTGCTTTAGGCCACACAACTAGTGATAAAGGTGAGATATATACCCAGATATGTTTCCAGTGTAGGTGTGTTTTCTACCACACCTGCAGTACAGGTACATCTTTTTTATTAACACTTATTTATGAAAAATAATCATTCTCTTTGAAATTGAGGAAAAATTTCAATGAATATTTCAGTACCTGGGTTCTGTGATTGACATTTCTGCCATGTTGTTCCCCCCCTTTCTGTGTGTAATCACTTGGAAGTAAATTGCAAACACCATCACACTCCAGTATTTCCTCCTGCGGTTATACTGACCGCAATATCATTATCAACACTTTTCTAAATTAGCGATCCATATGCAAATATCTGGGGTCTCTCTGGGAAGTCCACCCCCACCCCACCCCCACACTTGTATTCAGTTAAGAGTCACACATTGCATTTGTTAATTATGCCTTGGATCCTTTTTTTTAGAAGACCAGTACCCATCACCTTTCATTCTGCCAATGAACCAAACCACTTGTTTTATAAGAATGCTCCCACTTTTGGGACTTGTCCGTTTCCTAATGGTGTCATTTAATGTAGTAATCCTCTGTCCTCCTGATTTTCCTGCTACTGGAAGTTGGGTCTAAAGAAAAGCTAGATTAGTTTAAGGAAAACTTTTATTTGGCAAGGATATTTCATAGATGACGCTATGTACCTATGTACTTTTATGTTACATCATGCCACACTATTAAGGATACTAAAATGTGACCACTTGCTCAAAGTGATGAGTACCAGATTTATTATAAAGGTTTAGTTTGCCTGTTTGTGATTTGTATATGATCTTGGGGTAATATCTTGACCCCAAGCAAACAACCTGTTTCTGGGTACCTTTTGCTCTGTGATAGCACCCATCGATGACTCTTGCTTCAATCAGTTATTTTATTGGAGATTTTCTGTCAAGATTTCTTTCATTAACTAGGAGTGAACTGAACTTTCTCCTGAAAATGTTAATGTCCTCCCTTTAGTTACCAGTATTCAGGGTAAAGAGCTGGGGATTTAGTCACCCCCACTGTGTGCATGCATAATGGTGGCAAATCAGAATTTTTTTTTCTTCTTTTTTGTGGGAATACTATGGACTGACGAGTTTTAATCTTTTTTTTTTTTAATATATAACCATTACAGCCGTTTTTCTTTTTGATGATCATGCTGTCCCAAATTTGGACAGTAAAACCCTTTCAAGTTGGTTCCTGTGTCTTTGTAATGCTCCTGCTCACCATTAGTCTTGGAATGTTCCCTGGTGCAGAATATCCCGCGCTTGCCTTGTTACTTTCCTTGTTCCAGATCTGGAATGGGCTTTTCATCCAAGAAGTCTTGACTCTTTTTAGTGAGAAATGGTGTATAGAAACCAGGATGTGACTGTTTGGCATATTCATTGCTCTGGAGTGTCACTGTGTCTAGGCCCTTTGAGAGGGGAGAACAAAAAATGGTGTTTTGCTTGTTTGTTTAAACAAGTCCATAGCGATATATCCAATTCAAATTTAACATAACAGGTTTTTCATTTCTTTGATTCTATATTTCTTTCTCGTCTTATACGAAAATCTTAGTTCCTAATAAAATGAACATAACTTGCCATATCCTACTATATATACTTAAAATCATTTCAGTATTTTACCAATATCACTACTAACAATCAACTTCTGAGTAAAGTTTTAAGATTTCTTTGCATTTATTTTTGTCATTACAATATATTGCATGAAGGCTGTGTAATCAGAGCACTTTTGTGTTCAGAAGTCACTTGAAGTACTTTCTCTGGTTATACTGCCAATTTGATATGGTTCATTGGTTCAATTTTTTATTTTATGGTTTTCTTTTTTTTTTTAATTTTCCAAAAGAAACAACTTTTTATTGAAGTATAGTTGATTTAAAACGTGTTAGTTTCAGGTGTACAGCAAACTGATTCACATATATATATTCTTTTCCAAATTCTTTTCCTTTATAGGTTATTACAAGATATTGAATATAGTTTCCTGTACCATACAGTAGGTCCTTGTTGTTTATTTTATATCTGCTGCTGCTGATATTTAGTCGCTTCAATCGTATCTGACTCTGCAACCCCATAGACGGCACCCCACCAGGCTCTGCCGTCCCTGGGATTCTCCAGGCCAGAGTGGGTTGCCATTTCCTTCTCCAGTTTTGTATCTACTAGTGTGTTATCTGTTAATCCCAAGCCCCTAATTTCCTCCCTGCTTTGGTAACCATAAGTTTTGTTTGTTTTTTGTGAGTCTGTTTCTGTTTTGTAAATAAGTTCATTTATGTCACGTTTTAAAGATTCCACATATAAGTGGTATATGATACCAGTCTTTCTCTGTCTCACTTCCCTTAGTATTATAATCTCTAGGTTCATGGCACTATTTCATTCATTTTTAGGGCTGAATAATATTCCGTGGTATGTACATACCACATCTTCTTTATCCATTTACCTGTTGACGGCCATTTAAGTTGCTTCTTGTGTTGGCTGTTATAAATAGTGCTACATTGAACACAGATACATGCCCAGGAGTGGGATTGCAGGATCATTTGGTAGCTCTGTTTTTAGTTTTTTAAGGAACCTCCATACTGTTCTCCATAGTGGCTGCGCTAGTTTACCTTCTCAGCAACAGTGAGAAGGATTCCCTTTTTAAATTTTATTTTTGAGTATATAAATTATATGTGCTTAGTTGCTATGTCTGACTCTTTGTGACCTCATCATGGATTATAGCCCGCCAGGGGGACTTGTCCATGGGGATTTTCCAGGCAAGAATACTGGTGTGGATCACCATGCCGTCCTCCAAGGGATCTTCCCAACCCAGGGATTGAACCCAGGTCCCGCAATGCAGGCAGATTCTTTACCGTCTGAGCCACTAGGGAAGCCCAAGAATACTGGAGTGGGTAGCCTATCCCGTCTCCAGGGGATCTTCCCAACCCATTTATTAAACAGGGGTCTCCTGTATTACAGGTGGATTCTTTGCCAGCTGAGCTACCAGGCAAGGCCATATAAACTATATACAAGGTTCAGAAGTCAAATATTTTAAAAGTATTCTTAAAGAAGCCTTACCCAAGTTACTTTTAAAATGAAGTGTTATTTAACTCTGTTATACCTTTTAATATCTAATACACTCCTATGTCTTCACTGTAGGAGGATTAACAGTGGACAGAGTGTGTTACTTAATGTGAAGTGATATTGAAGTACATTTAAATTTTGCAATTAGATTCCAATTTCTCTGGCAGAGAGAAAGTACTAGACTAATCTTTAGGGGTGAGCAGAGAAGTAGATTTCAGGCTTATTTTTTGCAAGCTTTACTTTGAAAATCACTTTATTGATGGGTCAGTTCTTCTTTATTCTTTTGGCCACGTGGCCTGCGGGATCTTAGTTCCCCGACCAGGTATTGAACCTGGGCCCTGGCAGCAAAAGCCTGGAATCCTAACCACTAGGCCACCAGGGAATTCTGAAAATCATGTCTTCAAAGAGGCAGGCAGTTGATACAGTTTTATAAATCCATCTACTTATATGTCACACAACAGAACTGACGTACATATGCTATCTGCAGATATAAAAGGTATTTGGATGTGTGATCAGTGAAGATAGCACTTTTCTTTGATTGGGCAAAATGTGATAGAATCTATAATTATGCCTTCAAATGAGGATTTAAGAGGGAGCAATCAATGGTTGTCTGAAGTGAGAATACAATTACACAGTTTATCAGCTGCCTATTACCCAGGAAGAGATGAGCCCACAGTATGTTTCTCTCTTTACACGACCACTGCTTCTGTTAACAGAGCAAACATTTCTTTCCTCAGAGAATGGAATGGGGAAGTGAGCAGTGCATATGCATTGGGCCCATTTGCCTTCCTCCTGTCTTTAATCTTGGTAAAATATACTGCTGAAGATCATTAGGACGTGTAAAGTGATAGAAAAGTGCTGCAAACAGTAGCATAGGTGTATATTCTCACATAGCAGCTAGAAACTGTTTTGGTAGACTGAGTGGGCTGATACAGCTATGAGACTTGTCAGCATTTGTTGAGCCTTTTGAAAAGGTATCACTATGCTAAATATTTCATACATCATCTCATTCAGATCCCACTTTAACCCTTTGTTATTGCCACTGGTATCTTTGCAAATAAGGAAAGTGATATCCAGGTGTCAGCTCAAGTCTGTCTTCATTGTTGCACTTAACATGTTGCTGCATCTCACAATGAAATATGTGTCTTAAAATTGGATATATTTTCATTCATCATGAATCAAGAGAAATACATGATGGAATTAGTTAGCACTGACATTAGTGCTAACTGACATTGGCACTGAAGATTGTATCTAAAATTCTCCATGATAAAATGTTGGAGGTTTCAAACTTTGAGGAAGTCTTTCCAGCCTTGTAAAGGATAGAATTCTCTTGTTACTGAAAATGGTGAAGCATCAGAGATTATTGTGAAGGGATTTCCTTCATTAGTTAGAGGGCTCCAAATTAATTTGGCTTCTTCCAACTACAGTTTAATATATATATTGAATATGTGTGTGTGTATATATATAAATACATATATATCCCCCCCCCACTGTGGATTCCTGGTATTTTGTAGACTACCTGCCAGTGAGCATATCTTTATATATGCTATAATGGGATGTCTTTACATTAAATGCAACCACCACATTCATGATTGAAACAGTTCTTATATCTTGACTGATTTCTTGAAATTTATCTCCTGTTAAACTGAAAGCCACTTTAGTTTTTTCCTTTGTTCTTTATAGCAGAAATACTTGACTCCATAAAGAGCTGGAAAATCTCTGGATTTTTAGTCACGGGATCTAAAAATAGTGATTGTATATGTGCCTTTAAAAAGATAAAGATACATTAAATTTATATTACACTCCAGCTTGATGGGCACTTTCTTCACTAACATCATTATTAATGCCAAAGGTGACTTTAGCTAGCACATTTTTACATAACTGATTCCGGAGTAAATCACTGACTACATCATTGTGATCTTTCACATTGGTAATTCTGTCTTGCTGCTGCTGCTGCTAAGTCACTTCAGTCGTGTCCAACTCTCTGCGACCCCATAGATGGCAGCCCACCAGGCTCCCCTGTCTCTGGGATTCTCCAGGCAAGAATACTGGAGTGGGTTGCCACTTCTTCACTCCATGCATGCATGCTAAGTCACTTCAGTCGTGTCTGACTCTGAGACTCTATGGACAGCAGCCCACCAGGCTCCTCTGTCCACGGGATTCTCTAGGCAAGAATACTGGGGTGGGTCTCGATTTCCTTCTCCGAATTCTGTCTTTTAAGAGTGAAAATTGATGAGTGAAACTTATTAATGTCTCAGTTTTCTAGGAGAACATCATTTCTGTCTCCATATTGAATACTCTTCCATTTTAGTAATTGTATAGCTTTAAAAAAAAAAAACCTTAAAATTACAAATGTTTGATACCCCAGTTTCAATATTCTATACTGTTATCCTTATATAGGTATTAAATGGTATATGTGCATTGGTTTTTTTTAATGTTGACATGATTTGCTGTTTACTTGGTTTTAACAGTTTTTGATGCATTCAGCTTACAAACAACTTAGGGTTACATATAACCAAGAGTTTGAATCTTTGGAATCAAGATTTTGTGGAACTACTACCCTTTGGCTTCTGAAACAATATAATTCTTTTAAAAAATGATTTTCCCTTAATTCAGCTCTTAACCTAAGTATCTGATTATCACCTGCTGTTATCAAGCAAGCCTGTTCAGAACTTTGTAGTTTTTCAGTTGCTAAGTCGTGTCCAGAGCTTTGCGGTTCCATGGGCTATATTATATAGCACACCAGGCTCTTATGTCTGTGGCGATTTTTCAGGCAAGAATACTGAAGTGGGTTGCCATTTCATTCTCCAGGGTATCTTCCTGGATCAGGGATTGAACCTGTGTCTCCAGCACTGGCAGGTGGATTCTTACTACAGAGCCACCAGGTAAGCCCCTGTTCGGAACTGTCCTCTGTTAAATGTGGCATGTTTAGTTTTGAAGGCTGGATAATTTTATTAGGCTAATGAGTGGGAGGATTATTCTAACTGTTTTGGGGAAGGGGCAGAGAGTTTCAGGAACTGGGCCACTGCCCACTTTTTGGGCTTTGTAGTCAGCCTTGGAACTATCTTGGGGGCTTCCCAAGTAGCTCAAATGGTAAAGAAACTGACTGCAATGCCAGAGACCTAGGTTCGATCCCTGGGTCAGGAAGATGCCCTGGAGAAGGGCATGGCAACCCACTCCAGTATTCTTGCCTGGAGAATCCCATGGACAGAGGAGCCTGGCAGGCTACAGTCCGTGGGGTAGCAAATAGTTGGACACAACTGAGCAACTAACACACACAGACACAGGCACACTTGGAACTGTCTTGGTGCCTGTGGGTGTGTCATTTAGCATGCTGATTGTTAAGTGAGTGAGGCTCAGTGTCTGGTGGAAGTAGACTTATCTGCCATCCTGGACCTGTTTGCTTTATGTCATGTCCTTGGGCTATATTGTTCTTGTAAAGGCTGTGTCCTGCCACCTTCTCTCCTATCTCACATTTGGAGTGCTTCCTAGGTGGGAAGTGAGCCACTTGAGGATAAGCCACTCTGGTGTATACAGCTGGCCTCAATTTGGGCTTTCTCTCAAGTCAATTTGTCTTGCATTTGATTGGCGTACCCTGTTGAAGAGAGGAATTGTTGTTAGACTGCCTGATTTGGGAACCAGTTCATTTGCTTTTCCAGAGCTAGGCTTGCCCATTTGTTTGGAGGCCTCCGTTTGGGAGTGAAAGTGGAGTTTCAGACTACACCTCTTTTGATTTCCTGTGTTACCATAGCTTAGTTGTTATTTGTGTTTTTATGTATATCACTTTGGGATAAGCCACATATGGTCCTTTTTTACTGGGCTACACTTCGTCTGATTATTGCTTTGTGGGGCAGTGTGTTTGTTGTTTGTATATGTGTTAGTACCCGCATTGGCCAGTTGAGACATCTTTGGTGAATAATGGAGCTTGGGTGTGACAATACCAACTTTTTTATTGCTTGGGTTTCTCCTGTGGTGGAGCATTGGTTAGGATTTTCCCTTTTGAACTATCCTTGGTCATTCATTCAGCTTTATCTCTGATGGGGCATTGGTTGGGGTTCTCCCCTTTTGGGCGCTAGGGAACTGTGACACTAACAGAACAATTTGCTGTTTGCTTGTTACTTGGTGACACCGGCCATAAATAATTAAGTGTGGATGACCAGAGTTTTTATTTCATCTTACAGTCCCCTGGGGTTATTTGCAAAACTAAGAGATCTTTAGCTGTGCTTTGTAAATGAAAGAAAATATATCAGTCAATACTCCCTGAGATCTGGAAAGCAAAGACCCCTAATAGATTGACTATTTTATCAAAGTGGGTCTTTTGCAGTTGCTTCTATCTTGAGAGTATGTGTGTGTGTGAATGAGTGTCTTGGTACCTGAATCCAAAGCTCTTCTCATTTTTCTGAAAGAGGACTTGGCGAATGTGAGTGAAAGGTATGTATTACTGTGTTTGTTTAAATTGGCTTGTTTCACTTAGTGTAATATCCTCAAGGTTCATCCATAACATAGCATATATCAGAATTTTCTTCCTTTTTAAGGCTAAATAATATTCCATTGGTATATATATATAATACACCACATTTTGTTTATCCATGTATCTGTTGATACATATGGGCTACAGTGAATAATGCTCCTGTGAACATTCATGTTACAAATATGTTCATGTTTCTGCTTTCAGTTCTTTGGAGTATATACCCAGAAGTAGAGTTACTGTATCATACGGTGATCCTGTGTCTAGTCTCTCTGGGTAGCAGCCGCCGTCTCTTACACGGTGTCTGTGCTCACACTCCCACCAGCAGTGCACAAGGTGCTGTATCATACAGTGATCCTGTGTCTAGTCTCTGGGTAGCAGCCGCCGTCTCTTACACGGTGTCTGTGCTCACACTCCCACCAACAGAGCACAAGGGCTCTTCACGCACATCCTTGGCAACGCTTGTCTTCTGTGACTTTGTCTTCTAGAGCAGTCATGTTAATGAATGTGAGGTGGCAAAGTGTTGGGGGATAGGTCACTGATTTCTAGACCATCTTCTCTCTATATACATTTAAAACTATAAATTTTATGGTGAGCACTACTTTAGCTGCAGCCTACAAATGTTGATAATGTTGTATTTTCAACATTACTCAGTTAGAAATACTTTCCAGGGATTTCCCTGTCAGATCCAGTGGTTAAGACTCTGTGCTTCCAAGGCAGGGGCCATGCGTTTGGTCCTTGATTGGGAAACTAAGATCCCACATGCTTTGTGGCAAAAAAAAAAAAAAAAAACTTTCTAATTTTTTGTTGATTCCTTCATTACTATGGGTTATTTAGAAGTGTGTTATTTTAAATACCTGGAGTTTTCTTGATAGCTCATTGATTTCTAATTTTTTAATTTGTGATTAGAGAACACACTCTGGGTGCATTCATTCTTTTAAAATTTATTAAGATTTGTTTTATGGCCCAATTGGTGAGCATACCTTGTTGTATTTGAAATGTGTACCAGTGATTTTGTGTCACTGGTAATACTTTTTGTCATGAAGTATACTTTGTCTTATGTTAGGGATAGCCAATGCTTGCCTTCCCATACTTACAGTTTGCAGGGTATATCTTCAAACATACCTCTTTGGTTTCTTATTTAAAGTAGATTTCTTATAAAGTGCATGTAGTTGGGCTTGCTTTTTCAATCCAATGATAGTGATAGTGAAAGTTACTCAGGCATGTCAGAGTCTTTGCGACCCCATGGACTAATATAGTCCATGGAATTCTCCAGGCCAGAATACTGGAGTGGGTAGCCTATCCCTTCTCCAGGGCATCTTCCCAACCCAGGAATTGAATCGGGGTCTCCTGCATTGCAGGTAGATTCTTTACCAACTGAACTATCAGGGAAGCCTAGTCTCTCTTCCTTTTAGTTGAAATGTCCGTTAGTCCCTTAAAATTTAATGTAGTTATATTTTACAGTATTTCGAAACGCAGACACATACTTGTCTGCTACCACTGCTCTAGCAAAAGTACCACAACCCGGATGGCATAAAGAGAAACTTTTGTCTCAGCTCTGGAGGCTAGAAGTCTGAAATCTTGGTGTTGGTAGAATTGGTTCCTCTTAAGGGAAGGAACTTACGAGGGAAGGCGCTCTTCTTGGCCTTTCTCCTTGCTTTTGCTAGTGCTTTCACTTGTGGCAGCATAATTTCAGTCTTAACATGGCCTCTGTCTTTGAATTTTACGTTATATAAGTACATCCTAATTACCTCAGTTTAGTTTGATTACTTTTGTAAAAAGCCCGTTTCCAAATAAGGTAACATACTCAGGTACTGGGGATTAGGATTTCAACGTGTCTTCTAGGGGATATGCTTCGTAAGACAGCGGTGCAAAAGTGTTTGAGGTAAAGTCACTATACTGGTGTACATATTTTAAAGCATACAGAGTAGGACACATGAGTACTCGGTGGGGACTTAAATTTGACTTGCTTATGTAAGGATCCAAGAGATTGAATAAATATACCCTTTCTTCAGGCTTTCCTTTTGGTAAAAATGATTTGATGTTAATTGCTGGTTAATTCCTTAAGTACTGTGGTTGAATTCTTGTAAATGGCAACTTGTAAGTTGAGGAGAAGGGACTGAATCTGTGTTTTTTAATCAGACAGATCTTTCTTCAAATCCTGGTTTTATTACTTATAGGAGTGTGGACAAGTTAATCGAACTTTCTATTTCCTCCTTTTAACTGGATCTTAAAAATTCTTTCCTGAGAATTGTGACCATAGACACTTAGGGGGAATTACTCAGTGTATATTAATGTATTTTCGCTGGATGTAGAAATTAATAATAAGCACAACCCTGGTTACCAGCTGTGAGAGGAAATTCTAATAATTTAATGTTACTGGTTTTATTGATTTATTGTTTTAGCTCCGGTAAATCTCATTCTTTTTCTCAAAGTGCTGAACTAGAAAGAACTTATTCATGTAGTAAAATGATTAAAATTTTTACTTGATTTACTTGATTAAAAAGCGGCTAGTTATAAAAGTAAAAATGACCTTTTTTTATAACTCAGATATAGTAATTCATTTGAAATTCTTTGTGAAAAATCAATAAAGACTTAAGGAAGACCTTTGAGGGTTAAACTGTTGTCAGATAAAGATCACATGCACTTTTATTAGTGTTCGTGCTCTCAAATATGAATACTCATATGAAAAAGTTTAGTACTCCATTCAAAAAAAAAAGTGTGATTCCTTTCATGGAAAAATACAGATATTTGTTTTTTCTTAGTTTGACAACATAGTGACAGTTTTTCTTAGAACAAAAGTTAAAATAAAAGGCACTGTAGCATTTGTCCAAAGCACTTGATTGTAAAGGAAATGATAGTGAAAAACATTAACAGTAACTTCCTGGAGAAGGAAGTTGGTGAGTTGTAATTTTCACTGCTTCACTCAGATTTCTGTGTAATTTGAGTGTGAGCTTTTTTCTTCCATCCTCACTTAAACCATGAATATTGACAAGTTCTTTATAAAATATTTGTATTTTAATTTTATATAAAATTATAATTTTATACTTTAAAATATTTGTTAAACGCCTTAAAATATATATTTTAGGTATTTTGTCTGAAGCTTTATTTTGCTGTCATTTATAATTGTACTTTTATTAATAATATGAGTGAACATAAAAGACTATACTTATTCCAAAAGTAAGCACCATAGATCACATTTATTCAATTTTTTTTAAAATGCACCCCCGTCTGTTAGGCAGTTATAGAATACACACAGGCTCAACGTTTTCCCACAAGTAACATATGGCTCTGTAGGAAAGCAAGATCTGTAGGCACTAATTGACTACCTGTGATACATAAAATACTGATTAAAAGAGCAGTGATCCTTTTGTGGCCATAAAGAAATGCCCAGTTGAGAACCACTGCACTGTAATAAGCAATGTTGTTGATAAGAGTGTAGCACATGTTAATGATGTAGACAGAAATGATTAAGAAACTGCTGGTATGTTTACATGAAGACTGAACAGTCATAGCAACTTTATTTGTAATAGCCCCAAACTGGAAACAACTCAGTTTGTTCTCTGGTAGGTAATTACACACAATGGAATAGTATTCAGCAGACAACAAAAAGTAACAATAATTCTGGAGCCTAACAACATAGATAAATCTCAAAATAATTATATCCAGTGAAAGAAGCCAGATGAATAAGAAAATATATACTACCTGATTCTATACATATTAAAATTCTAGAAAATGGAGCTAATCTAAAATGAAAAATAGTGGTGGAGGTGAGAGGCTAGTGGAAGAGATTGTGAAGAGGCACAAAGAAAATTACAGGAGTCATGAAAGTGTTCCTTATCTTGATATCCTGGTGATGTCTGTGTGAAAACTGACCTGATTGTGTTGCAGGAAGGGGAACCCCTTCCAGGGCCCAAGAGTGGGCTCTTGTCTAACACTTGGAAATGAATTGTCCAAGGAGACACACGTGCTGACAAAGCAAGAGACTTATTGGGAAGGGGCGCCCAGGCGGAGAGCAGTAGGGGTCGTTCTGACTCAGGATTCTTCCGGGCGGTGCACCCATTGCTCAGCCAAGGTGGATGCCACTGAGGATTATCCTGGGGCGTGGTTAGACACATGGAGTCTCCTTTTGACCTTTCCTGAACTCTTCTGATTGGTGGTGACTTATTGGTTCCATGTTCCTTACTAGAACCAGGACCTCTTGTCATAAAATAACTCACACAAATGGTTACTATGGCGCCTGGCCAGGGTGGGCAGTTTCAGTCAGTGTGCTTCTTCTAACAATTGTGCACTTTAAATATGTTTGGTTTTACATCACTTATACTGCAAACATTTATAAAATGATTTTTAAAGAACATGGGTATAATTGATTCCAAATATATACTGGAATTATCCTTGGAGAAATAGGACATATATCTGGCAAACCTAAATTGGTATGGTGTGACATGTCAGATCAATGGTTAAGACAGAAAATGCTATAGGAATTCAGGGAAGGAAAGGCAGCATAGTTTAATAGTAAAATGAGGAGAGAGTTGAAGTCAAAGTGTGTGATTTTTAGGCCCTGTTAGGCCACTTATTTTCTCTGATCTTTGTTTTCCTTGATCTTTGAAGAATTGCCTCATCTACTTCAGAAGATGGTTTAATTTTTTTATTTAGCTGCGCCAGGTCTTAGTTGCAGCGTGCAGATTCTTCCCTTTGACATGTAGCATCAGTTCTCTGACCAGGGACCAAACCTGGGCCCCTGCATTGGGAACTTTCAGTCTTAGCCACTGGACTGTCAGGGAAGTCTTTCATCAAACTTTTTTAAGAACCAAAGAAAGTATGTTTTAAAACACAGTGTAATCTGAAAAGTGGCATGCAAGTGGCAGGTATTGCTGATATCCAGAGTAGAAGGAAGAACATAGTAGAGTAGTATTTGACTTGTTGAGAACAACAAGGGAACTCCAAAATGAGACCAGAGATGGAAAGTGGAGATAGTATGTAGTATGTTCAGAGAATGGTTCAAAAATCAGTTTGGAGCAAAGAAAAACATCTAAGACCATAGTAGAGCAGAGAGAATATGAGGTATTAGTAAGAAATGGTAGCATCGGGATGTCAGTTGCTGTTTACTAGCCTTATGACCTTGGATAAGTCATTTATTCTCTGAGCTTCAATTTCCTCACCAATATAATGAATGGTGGGATCAAAGTCCGCCTTAGAGTCACTGTGGACTGCAAGGAGATCCAACAAGTCCATCCTAAAGGAGATCAGTCCTGGGTGTTCTTTGGAAGGACTGATGTTGAAGCTGAAACGCCAATACTTTGGCCACCTCGTCTGAAGAGTTAACTCATTGGAAAAGACCCTAGTACTGGGAGGGGTTGGGGGCAGGAGGAGAAGGGGACAACAGAGAATGAGATGGCTGGATGGCATCACCGACTCGATGGACATGGGTTTGGGTAGACTCCGGAAGTTGGTGATGGACAGGGAGGCCTCACGTGCTGCAATTCATGGGGTTGCGAAGAGTCAGGCACGACTGAGCCACTGAACTGAACTTAGTGACCAAGTCTGTGTTTGGAGGAAAAGTGAAGAACAGAAGTTGTATTAGTTTCCTGCGGCTCTTGTAATAAATTATCACAACGTGGTTGGCTTTAAACAGCAAACTCATCCTTTCACAATTCTGGAGTCTAGAAATTCATAATTGGTATCACTGGATTGAAATCAAGATGTTGGCAGGTACCATCTTTCTCCAAAGACTCTGGTCAGGGTGGCAAATCCATTCCTTGCCTCTTCTAGTTTCTGGTGGCTGTATGCATTCTATGACTTGCAGCCTCATCACTCCAACTTATGCCTGTATTCCCTATCACCTTCTCTAATATCGGTGTCATATCTTCTAACTTCTCTCTTAGAAGGATGCTAAAGATTGTACCTAGGGGCCACTTGGATATCCAGAGATATCTCCCTATGTTGGGATACTTCATCCCACTTGCAAAGTCCTCCATAAAAACCGTTTGCAAATTCCAGGATTAAGACATGGACATATCTGAGGGAGTGACTGTTTTTAGACTACTGTAGAAGTCGAAGATGACACCCAGGTTTTTTGCTTTTTGGAATGATGGTATGTTGGGCCAGAGAATTTGAAAAGAAAGAGTACATTTGGAGAAGTGATGATTAATTCATTTGGACCTGTTGAAGTACCTGGGGGAGGTCTCTATGTGGATACTTATTTTGTGGATCAGAAAACTTTTAATAGAATGAAGTTAAAACACTATTTCAAAAAAAAAAACCCAAATTCTAGAGTAAGGCAGCTTCAGAGTTAATTATTCTGCAATTCAGTGACCCGCCACAATTCTAAGCATTAAGTCCAGAGATGACTTGAATTTTGTGTGCCTTTTTTTTTAATCACCCTAAACCCTGAAGCTCTGAAGCAAGCTCTGTTCCTTTTAGCCAGATAAACATTTTAATGTTTTCTTGGTTATCTTTTACCTAAATAGACCTATTACATCTTATGTTGCCATTGGAACTTATGATTATCTTATGTGACAAATGGATTTTACTCCTCTTTGATGTGCAGATTTGAATACACAAACCATGTCTCTGGCCTGGCTCAGAAAAGCAACCTGTTCACTTTGTTGAGCCTTTTCTATTATTAGGTTCTTGTCTAAAAATTTCTAACCATCTCCTGATTTAACATTAAATGTTAAGGCATTTATAATTTTTCTGAATTTGCCCATGAAAGGGGGAGTAACTAAGGGAGAAATTTCCAGATTTTGAGAGGAGATGGTGAATCAAAAATAAGTACTAGATTTTAAGCTCTGGGTAAATGGTTAATTAAAAGCATCTATCATTAGCAGTTAGAAAGCCTATAGTGGAGTGTCAGTTGAGAAAAATTTGAGTTCAGTTTCAGGCAGTGAATTTGAAAGATGGCAGATAGATTCAGATGGAATTGTCTAGCATTCTTGCTGGTCATACAGAGGAGCCTGGCGGGCTACAACCCATGGGGTCACAGAGAGTCGGCCGGAACTGCGTGACTGAGCACACACGCACTAGGTCGTCATAGAGGCCCAGGATTGGAGTTTGGGAAGGGTGCCGGGGTAGAGATCTGAGATGAGTTAAGCCAAAGGTGCTAGAGACCTGTCAGCAGAGATTCATCACTCCGTGCTGTATGGCATCCCCTGTGTATGCTGTGTGCTAGGCACTGGGCGCTTCGCATGTACTTGTTTCATCTTGCTTGACTCCTGCCACATGTAACTAGTTTAAGGACATCCAGTAAGTTCGGTGATACAGATATGGTTAAGATCCAGGTTTGTAGAGGAAGGTAAGTACTATATGATACTGCTTATATGTGGAATCTTAAAAAAAACAACAAACTAATGACTCTAACATAAAAGAAGCAGACTCACAGATCCAAAGAACAGATTAGTGATTACCAGTTGGAGTGGGCAATATAAAGGTGCAGTGAGTCAGAGGTACAAGCTATTGGCTATAAGACAGACTCAAGTATGTATTATACAACATGGGGTATATAGCCAGTATTTTGTAATATCTTTAAATGGAAAGTGACCTTTAAATTTGTGTAAAAAATAAAGCAGTTTTTTTATTTTAAAAAAATTTCCTGGAGGCCCAGTGGTTAGGATTCTGAGCTTCTACTGCAGGAGGCATAGATTCAGTTCCTGGACCCCTGGTCAGGGAGCTGAGATCCCACAAGCCATGTAACACAACAAACAAGAAAAAAATGGCACTGAAGCAGAGTCACAGACATAGGGAACAAGCTTATGATTACCAAAGGAGAGGGATAGAGGGACAAATTAGAAATTTGAGATTGTAACAGATACAAACTACTATACATAAAAACATCCTTGTATATTTGCTGTATGTATAGCAGGGAATTGTCTCCAAAACCTTGTAATAACCTACAATGGAAGATAATCTGCCAAAAAAACCTGCATCACTGTGCTCTACCCTTGAAACTAATACAGTATTATAAATTAACTATTCTTGAATAATAAACAGGCTATAAAACAATAACAACAATAAATATCCAGATTTGTCTGAAATACAAAGCAATGCTTTTCTTACTATGTAAACTATTTATAGGCAACATTAATATATTAACTGATACTGAATTGGGTATAATAAAATAAAAATGTTTAGTTATACATGAGGTGGAGAGAGTCTGTTATTGGGCTTAGGCAATGTGAAAGACTTAACTTTTAATTAATGCATTATGCTGTGTCAAAAGACTTAATGTATTTATCCTTATAGCAGTTTATCATTCAAAGGGACATGGATACTAGAAGTATCTATCTATTACATATATCTAGAATTTAAAACCTTAATAGCAATTGAGGAGTTATGATGTATGATATATATTGCTCATTGGGGAGATGTGAGATAATTTCTAAGAAAATTCAAATTAAGAGGTGTTTTTTAAAAGACTTTATTGTATACTTCTATACAGATTGAAAAGTTGTAACTTTTCGATATAATATAAACGTGTATTTTTGGGGCGTAGTCAGATAATCATAATAGGCTAATGTTCAGTATTTTCACCGTCACCTTTTCTTTAGGTTATTTTGCAGCAAAAACTAAACTCAGCTTTTAAAATGCTGGTCCAACAGCAATTTCTTTATTTCAAAACATCATTTTGTTACAGAATTTGCCTAACTAAATCTTTGAAAAGTATTTAAAGAGTCCTAAGCTTTTCCTATCCCAGGCTGTTTCCATCTGTTCCTATATGGAAACAGTTATTCTTATACTATTATCGAATCAATGGAAACAGTACTTATTGTAATTTAGGAGTACTGGTTGCAGGTCCTATTTTTTAACTGTGATTTTTGTGCAAAGCAGTAGACTCCAAGAATCAAGTAATCTGAGGCTCCAGTCCTGTCTTCCATTGAGTTGTGACTAGTTAACCTTCCTGGGCTTTTTAGCATAGTATTTATATTTAGCACCTGATAATGTTTGTTGAACTAAACTTTTTAAACCATAATCCTCTTTCAGCTTTAAAATTCAAGTTCCTTCATTCTATTTTCTGAGGGCTTTTTTCCCCATCGAGGGGAACGAATTTGCATCTTTTCGATCTGTCCCTCCATTATCTCTTTAAGCTCTAAGATAATGTTCAAGCCATGAAAAGTAATATCTGTAGAGTAAGAGAATGAAAACTATCAGTCCCAGAGACATACCTAACAGTCTGGCATATGTTTCCTCTGGAGACACTTAATATAGTATTGACTGTATAAAAGCACAGTGTTTTTCCATAGTTGTCTGTATCTTCAAATACTGGTGATGTCCATAGTTACTGTGGGAATTCCTGTTCTTCACCAGTTTGAATCAGGAGTCTTCAAAGGACTGGGTCTTAACCAGAGGTATTTTTTTTTTTAATTGGAGGCTAATTATTTTACAGTATTGTGGTGGTTTTTGCCATACGTCAACATGAATCAGCCACGTGTGTGCATGTGTCCCCCATCCAGAACCCACCTTCCTCCCCACCCCCTCCCTCTGGGTTGTCCCAGAGCTCTGGCTTTGAGTGCCCTGCTTCATGCTCAGACTTGCACTGGTTATCTGTTTACCAGAGGTTTTGTGATTGCTCTTAATCACTTGTGAGTTAAAGCTAGAGCTATTGTATTAGAACCATTACTAATGTACAGTACCACTAACAGTTGTGGCAATTGTGAATTATTTATGTGTTTGTGATTATCACAGTTACTTCTATTTTATTCTATCCATGAATAAATTTTTAATGAAAAAGATGAGTCAGCTAGGTGTCAATTGCATGTCCATATTGCCTATAAGCAAGAATGAGTCAGTGAAAAAATTTGTAGTAACTTACAGTGTAATTCTGTAAATTTTACCTGCCTATGTAAATTTTACCTTTTTAATATTGCCTGTGGAGTAGAGAATCAGAAAAGTAAAATCAAGATTCCTTCCTATTATTAAACAAAGGTCAATTTTTAAAAAATGAAATTACATATTTTCTTTATATAAAATGAAGTTTCTTGATATATTTAAATGTTGAGCTTATTTCCTACACACTTTGTAAGATTCTTTTGGGACTATCATGCCAAAGTAAAGTCTGTGATGCTTTTGTTCTCTGCAGTTCTTTTGAGTGTTGTCAATGACAAAATTTTAGAGATAGGTAATAGTGCTATCTGCACAGCAGTGTGAATGTACTTTATGCCACTGAACTGACACTTTAAAATGGTTATGATGGTAAATTTTATGTTAACATGTATTGAGCACAGTTTTTTTTTAATCTGCCCTTGCCCATGGAGGTGTATCCTACATGTGAATATCCTCTGTCATATGTGCCATGACTAAATTAAAATACTGGTGGTAGTTTCTAACTTGGAGAAGAGAAAAGTGAACGGTTTAAAGTGATAGGCACACTTAAGATGATACAGAATTGTATAATTGTGATAATTTGTATCAAATGATTTAAGTATTAGAAGGCTGTGGAACTAGATGACCTCTAAGATTGATCTCTACCTGGAGATTCTTTGGATTTGTAAGTAAATCCTGCTTTCATTAGTTAAGTAGAGGATTAAAAACAACACAAATCTTCATCAACAGATGAATATGTAGATAAAATATACAGTGGGATATTATACAGTCTTTAAAAAGGAGGAAAATTCTGGTACATGCTACAGAGTGGGTGAAGACTTTGTGCTGAATGAAATAAACCAGTTGCAAAAGGGCAAGTATTTGATGCTTCCACTTATATGATGTACCTAGAATAGGAAAATTCATAGAGAATTAGAGGGTTGGCTGCCAGAGTTTGGTATAGAGTGGCGGGGGAGGAATGAGGAGTTAGCGCTGACGGGCACCGAGTTTCATTTCCGACCGATGAGGAGTTCCGGGCGTGCTGGCCATGGTCGCACAGCAGTGTGAGAGTCCATAAAGCCCTGTGCTGTGCGCTGGAAAGTGACGGAGTTTGTGTTATTTTGCCATAATATAAAGAACTTTTGTTAACTGCTGTTAATTAAATAACTGAGAATGTGGGCATTTTCATTTATGATAGAGTTTTGGAGAACTTTTTTTAAATAAAGTGATATGTTCAGTTCAGTCGCTCAGTCGTATCCGACTCTTTGTGACCCCATGAACCCGCAGCACGCCAGGCCTCCCTGTCCATCACCAACTCCCGGAGTCTGTCCAAACCCATGTCCATGGAGTCAGTGATGCCATCCAGCCACCTCATCCTCTGTCGCCCCCTTCTCCTCCTGCCCCCTATCCTTCCCAGCATAAGGGTCTTTTCCAGTGAGTCAGCCCTTCGCATGAGGTGGCCAGAAAATCGGAGCTTCAGCTTCAGCATGTATGCAAATTACTAGTTCAGTACAAGTGCTTTTTTACATATTACCTTAAATGTCTAGTGAGACTGAGGAGATCAATTTTCAATTTAATTTAGTTTAATTGGTGTAAATTAAAATTACCACATGTGACTGGCAGTTCCTTCATTGGACAGTATAATTCTTTTTTTTTTTCATCCTTTGATAATACTTAAACCTCCTTATATCATTATTTTGAAATGAGTGTCTTATGGATAGCATGTAGTTGGCTCATGTTTTTAAAATATCCATCCTACCAATCTTTGTCTTCTAGGCGATTTGGACTGTGTACATTCAAGGAAATTATTGATATGTTGAGACTTAAGTAGGCCATTTTATTTTTGTTTTTATTTGTTCCCCCTGTGTTTCTGTTATTTTCCTGCCTTCCTGAGGCTTATTATACCTTTTTGAAAATTTCATTTTGATCTGTCCTTGGTGTTTTGAGGGCATATCTTTTTATACATTGTTTTGAATCTGATCTAGATATTATATATACGTAAATAACTTAATCACAGTCCACTGATGTCAATACAATATCAATCTGAGTGAAGGCTTACCTCTTTTTGAAGTTACACTCCCCTGTTTATAATTGTCTTAAATATTTCCTTTACATACTTGAGAATCACATCAGCGTTAGGATAGTTTTTGCTTCAATTATGTGAAATGTAATTTAGAAAAGTCAGAGGAAGAGGGTGGAGAAGGCAATGGCACCCCACTCCAGTACTCTTGCCTGGAAAATCCCATGGATGGAGGAGCCTGGTAGGCTGCAGTCCATGGGGTCGCTAAGAGTCGGACAGGACTGAGCGACTTCCCCTTCACTTTTCACTTTCATGCATTGGAGAAGGAAATGGCAACCCACTTCAGTGTTCTTGCCTGGAGAATCCCAGAGACAGGGGAGCCTGGTGGGCTTCCGTCTGTGGTATCTCACAGAGTCTGACACAACTGAAGCGACTTAGCAGCAGCAGCAGCAGCAGAGGAAGAGGGAAGACTAGCCTGTACAGTTGACCCTTGAACACAGCAGCAGTTAGGGGCACTGAGCTGACCCTCTGCAGAGTAGATAATCTGTGTATAAGTTATAGTCAGCCCTTTGAATCTGACAGTTCCTCTGTATCCAGGGTTCTGCATCTTCAGATTCAACAAACCTTGATTCACCAACTGCAGACCAGGTAGTATTGTCGTATTTGCCATTGGAAAAACACCCGTGTATGAGTGGAGTTGCACAGTTCAAAGACTCAGCTGTATGTTTTCACTTTTCATTATTCTTCCTTTCATTTCAAGAGCGATCTGAACTTATTCTTTGTGGGTGAATCTGCTAACAGCAGATCCTCTAGTTTTCATTCATATGAGAATGCCTTGATTTTCTCAATTTCTGAAGGGTATTTTTGTTGGCTGTAGTGTTCTTGGTTGGCTGTTCTTTTCTTTGGGTACTTAGAAAGTGTTGTGTCACTTCCTTCTTACCTCATGGTTTCTGATGAGAAGTACTCCATTATTTGAATTGGTTTCCCCTTATAAGTAGGGAGTCATTCCCTTCTTTCTGCTTTTAAGATTTTTCCCTTTCTCTTTTTGTTTCCAACAGTTTGTATCTGAGCATGGACTTATTTGAATTTATCTTGTTTAGGTGTGTTGAACTTCTTAAATCTCTAGGTATAGATTTTTAAATTAGTATACCATACCCTACATATTCACCCATTTAAAGTGTACAGTTCAGTGGCTTTTAGTGTACTCGCTGATTTGTGTATCAGTCACCACAATTTTAGACCATTTTTTGTTATCTAAAAAAAATCCCTGAATCCCTTAGCTGTTAACCCCAAATTTCCCCCACCGCCCCCCCAGCCCTAGGCAACCACTCATTTACTTTCTGTCTGTATAGATTTCCCTGTTTGGAATATTGCCTATAAATGGAACCATATAATATGTGGCCCTTAGTAACTGGCCTTTTCACTTAGCATGTTTTCAGATTTTATCCATGTTGTAGCTTGTATCAGTACTTAATTTCTTTGTTGTGAAATAATATTCCATTGTGTGTAACACATTTTATTTGTCCATTTATCATGATGGATATTTGGATTGTTTTCACTTTTTGAATAGTATGAATAATACTGCTAGCAATGCTCTATACGTTTCTGTATGGACATGTTTTCAATTCTTTTGGGCGGGTGGGAGTTGCTGGGTCATATCTAAAGGTCCTAGTGTTGCATCTGCCACTAAACACAGTCAATGAGTACAGACATTTTCATATGTACGTTCCACCTGGATATTCCTGCTGAAGGCATCTTAAACTCAGAAACTTTCTTTTCTGTCCTTGATCGGTTTTAATGAGAATATAAGAGGGGAACAAAATTATATCTGGCATTTCCCTGTCTAATCTTCATCTTCCTTCCATCCCGTACCTCCGTCTTTATTATGCTGTGTACCGTGTGTAACCATTACGTTATACAAACATGATTTACAGAAGATACTTAGAATTTGTTTTATTTTTGTCTTCCACCATACATATAAATTTGTTCTGTAGGTTAGTACTCCCTCCAATTCCTTGAAGGGCAAGTCTTAATAACTTTTTTGGTCACTTTTAGGGAATAGAAACATTATTTTCAAGAACTAATAAACTTAATTCAGAGTTAAAGGTTTTCTTATTTGCCCACCTCAGGCCTGCAGTGGAAAGAGATTTGTTTGGCTTCCTTGTTCTTTGTTTTTCCCCTCTGCCTTTTTATTCCTCCTTATGTGGTGACTGTGATTTCTGGCCCATCCAGGATTGGGAGAGGCAAGGATTAAGGAAGAAGAAAGGTCTCTAATAACAGTAGCAGCAGCACCAGGACTGGTGTTCTGTAGCATTTATTTCATGCTGAGTACTGTTAAAAGCACTTCACATGTATCAGGCCAGTGAATCCTCAGAACTCTGTGAGGTAGGTTGTCTTACCCTGTCTCACTGCTGAAGAAATGAAGGTGCAGTCTGGTGACTGCCTCAGGTCCCACAGTGACACACGGCAGAACAGGGTGTGCACCCAGTGTTGGGGCTCCAGAGGATCCTTGCCACTCCAGGTATTGCTTTTATTTACTGTTGGGAGGTGGTAAGCATGCTTTCTAGTCTTGGCCAGGGTTTAAATCAGACGTGTATCCTTTAGATTTTTTTCAAGTGTGACACATTTTCCATAGACCTAAAACAAAGGGCAAACTTGCCTCAACTGCCTTCCCTTACAGGGGAGTAGAAGGGAGTGGGAGAGGGATTGGAACTCAAAACACACTGATCTCTCTCCACGGAAATCCTTTTCTGATATTTAACTCTTGACCTCCTTGCATGGGTTGTCTTGCACCTCACTTTGAAATGGTAGTATCTGTTGCTTGGAACCCCCACCCAAATTGCAATTGAGATATTTTTCAACATCCCGTTGCACATGTTCTCCAAATACACTATTTAATTTCTTGCCTTCACATCTTTGTTCATGCAGATGGTCCCTGGGTTATGAGTGTCACTTGCTTGAAGGCATGCTCCTGGCTGAACCATGTGATCTCCATCAAACTAAGTGCTCTTGGTGGCTGGGCTTTTAAAGAATCCAGTTTACTGGGGTATAGCAAATGGACAAAAAAACTTGATGTAAAACCTTCCCATTTTTTTTTCCTTTTCATGTCATTCCTCTTCATAGACATTCCTGTGAGAGAGAAATCAACAAGTATGTTGAATGATACTTTGGTTAGATCAGTCCTAACTGCCTGGCGTCTTATGATTACTTGTCTTTGGGAAAGTAGAGTGGAGCAGGTTTATGTTTGAACTGTTACCTCTGATGTGGTTAATTGTTTCAGTGGCCTTGACAGACAGCCTGGCTATCTTGGCACAAGGCTTTATGTCATTTACTGTGTTATCAGACCAAGAAGATTCTTAGATTGATCATTTTGTCTTATATTAGAATATTCAGTGGATTATTTATGTCTATTCAGCTGGAAATCATTAGAATGTCTTTTTAAAAATTGTTTCCCCTTCACATGTACATTACTTACAAAGAACATTCAAAGGGGTTGTTTATATAGTGGATTGATGCTTGAACTGACGTTGACCTCTGCATCCTCACATTTAGAATAACTTCACTGGTGGCTCAAATGGTAAAGCGTCTGCCTACAATGAGGGAGACCTGGGTTCAGTCCCTGGATGGGAAAGATCTCCTGGAGAAGGAAGTGGCAACCCACTCCTGTATTCTTGCCTAGAAAATCCCATGGACAGAGGAGCCTGGTAGGGGGTCGCAAAGAGTCGGACACGACTGAGTGACTCACTTTACAGTGCCATTCACAACAGTTGGCCAGTACAGTGCTCCCGAGGCACGTCAGGATGGTGAGCACTCACTGAGAGCGTGTGGGGTCCCACGAGAGCTTGGTGCACCTAATTGCGTTGCCACCTGCAGAGTTCTTTCATGAGGCCCTGCCCTCTGTGATTCCTCTTCTGCCTTGCACACTCAGAATTAAATGTTGCGTTGTTTGCTTTCATGTTGCACTAGCTGTGTAGTCTTAATTAAGTACATATGTCATTTTCATAAAGACTGTAAGTTTAATGAGGTAAAGGACAATGTTTTACTTGTAATTGTGTTCCTCTCTTACATAATAAAGTTCCTCACATCTAATAAGTCGATTATTAAGTTTTCATTAGTGTAAACAAAATCAGTAGTATGGCTTCACTGTCAAGATACCCAGTTCAGTCTTATTTGTGCCGAGATAAGGAAGGTAAAGATAGTAAAGTTATGCTCAAGTTATAATTCTGCCATACCTGTCATATTGTATGCAACTCTTTGAGCCAGTCTTAAGGGAATATGGGAAGTGGAGATTGTTGAGCAGAGCAAAGATATTCATTAAATTTTAAGAGGCACTTAGAGGGACAAGGGATGTTTGGATTATAGAAGAGAACCTTAGGAAAGGAATGTGACTGCCATCTTCAGTTTTTGAAAGCTTTTTCAAGTGGAAAGAAAAAGGCCTACTCTGCATGACTTTTGGGGTCCAAACCAGGAGAAACTGAAGCCCTAGTATGTGTGTGCATGCTCAGATGCATCCAGCTCTCTACCTACTCTCTAGAATGTAGCCTGCCATGCTCCTCTGTCCATGGAATTTCCCAGGCAAGAATCCTGGAGTGGGTTGCCATGTCCTCCTCCAGGGGATCTTCCCGATCCTGGGATCAAACCCAGGTCTCTTGCAGGCATTGGCAGGTGGGTTCTTTACCACTGAGCCACCTGGGAAGCCTCAAGCCCTATTGTGGTGCTTTTTGAAAGAAAAAAATGTTTAATGTGAAAAAGAATAAACAGCCATATGTTGATTTGTTATTTATACAAAGAAGCTACCATCTATACATGCAGACATCTTTCTGTGTACAGTTTCAAGAACATCATGGTCCCTTAGTGAATCTGTGAATCAAGATCTTACGTTCTCTTGCTCTGTGTATATATGTATATATTTCACAAAGATAGTTATTGTTTGTGTACTCTGATGACATTTGTCACTAAATACATAACTATTACTATTGAGTGTTCACTGTTTTTAGTGATTGTGCATTATTTAATGCTCAGAACCACACATTTTCCCAGATCAATTACATATTCATCAACTTTTAAGCATCATTTTTTTTTAAACTGGTAGCTATAAGTTTGAGGTATTTGAAACTTCTTTATCTGGAGATGGCTTACAAAAAGTATTTCCCTGAATATGCTTTGTTTTGTATTTATTTTAGTACTTTTTTTTAAAGGTTATTTATCTTAGATAAAATAATTGCTATGTGTTTTGTATAGGAAAAGTACTGTGACCAAACAGTAAAAGACCCCGATCTTAGCTTTGGTTATCATTTGTTAGTCACTTAACTTCCCTGAGCATTAGCTTTCTTATCTTTATCAAGGGGCTAATATAAGCCTCCCTGACTTCCCATAGAGGATGTAAAAACAGTTTAAGGGGAAGTACTATAAAAACTAGTATTTAAAAGTATTATTAGATTTGAGAAATTAAAAATATTTAAGAATGTCAGTTTTTAAAATTTTTAGTAAATATAAAATCTGATAAAGGCAAACCAGTGTCTTTTTTTTTTTTTTAAGGAAGAACCCAATCAAGTGTCTGATTTTGAACATTTGTTTTATAAATTTCCTTCCAGAAAGGTGGTTCTGTTGTGTTAGTAATATAAAAAGCAGTCACTTTTCTCCTGTTGCACGTTCACAGAGTGCCAGATGCCGTGCTTAAGTGTGTGCTGCATGTGTTTCATTTAGTTCTTATAACAGCCTTGGAGGAACTGTTGAAGAGAGAATGCAGACCTATTACCTATTCTAAGACCGACACTCTTGGCCACTTGTACGTACTCACTTCATATCCTAAAAGAGGCAGGATAAAGCATTGAGGTTTAGGATGCAGATTCTCGGGCCAGCCTGCCTGTATTTGAACCCTGGGTCTGCAGCTTAACAACTTTGACTTCTTCAAGGTAGTTAGCCCTTTTCTCTTCAACAGCAATAAAATGTACCTATTGGTAGAGACATCATGACAATCAAATTATGGAACGTGACACATTTGAGCAGTATCTGGCATGTGGTTTGCAAGCAGTGGCAGTTATAGGGACTCATCTTGTGTAAGCTGTGCGTGTAGCATGAGCGCACAGACTCCTCTGATAGGGTGCTTCGGGGAGCAGGCGCTGGGAGTACATTTTAATGTGGTTCTTACCTTGGACTTTCCCACGACCCTCTTTCACCTTTCAATTAAGCATGGTGGCCTCATGAAAACAATCTCAATCACCTTGTATTTCAGCTACTGAGCCATTAATTAATGCTTATTTTATGTATCTTTTAGGACATTTCTGATTCATTTGCATCCTTGAAGAGCATCTATAGAAGAGGAAGGGAAAGATGGGTGTGAAAACATTTACTCATAGCTCCTCTTCCCACAGCCAGGAAATGCTTGGAAAGCTAAATATGCTTCGAAATGATGGACATTTTTGTGATATCACTATTCGTGTCCAGGACAAAATCTTCCGGGCACATAAGGTGGTACTAGCAGCTTGCAGTGATTTCTTTCGCACCAAACTTGTAGGCCAAGCAGAGGATGAGAACAAGAATGTGTTGGATTTGCATCACGTTACAGTGACTGGCTTTATACCCCTGTTAGAGTACGCGTACACCGCGACTCTGTCAATCAACACAGAGAATATCATTGATGTGCTAGCTGCAGCCAGCTACATGCAAATGTTCAGTGTTGCTAGCACCTGCTCAGAGTTCATGAAGTCAAGCATTTTATGGAATACACCCAACAGCCAGCCAGAAAAGGGTCTGGACGCTGGACAAGAAAATAACTCTAACTGCAATTTTACGTCTCGAGATGGAAGCATTTCTCCAGTGTCTTCAGAATGCAGTGTGGTAGAAAGAACCATCCCCGTCTGCCGAGAATCACGCAGAAAGCGCAAAAGCTACATTGTTATGTCTCCTGAAAGTCCTGTCAAGTGTAGCACACAAACGAGTTCTCCCCAGGTGTTGAACTCTTCAGCTTCCTATCCAGAAAATAGGAATCAACCAGTTGATGCTTCTCTCGCTTTTCCCTGGACTTTTCCTTTCGGAATTGATCGGAGGAATCAGCCTGATAAGGTTAAGCAAGCAGAAAATACCCGGACTTTAGAATTACCTGGCCCGTCTGAGACAGGGAGAAGAATGACTGATTACGTGACTTGCGAGAGCACAAAAACTACGTTGCCTCTGGGTGGCGAGGAAGATGTCCGGGTCAAAGTGGAAAGGTTAAGTGACGAGGAGGTCCATGAGGAAGTATCCCAGCCTGTCAGTGCATCTCAGAGTTCACTGAGTGATCAGCAGACGGTGCCAGGAAGTGAGCAAGTGCAAGAGGACCTTCTGATTAGTCCCCAGTCTTCCTCCATAGGTATCGTGTCTTCTGTGTTTTCCATGATGCTATAAAGTATAGGCAGGCATTTTTAAGTGCTTACTAGATAAAAGTTTTGTGCTGCATCCTATAGGAAATATTAAAAAGAATAAAACATGGTGACTGGGATTTTTTAGATGTCAGTCCTACCATATTTTTCTAGTAAGTTACACATGAATAGAAAGAAAGTAGTTGAACAGTATCTGATGGGATACATATATTATGGTACAGTTCATATACCAATGAATTGTGAATTACTTTCAGTACAAAAAATACCAGTTTTAAAAATGCAGTTAGTATTTTATTATTTATTAAAATTATTTATTAAAAACTTAACCATGTGCCAGACTTGGGGGGATATATGATGAAAAAGACAAGTGCTTGCATCCGAGGAGTTAACACCGTTAATTGAGAAAGCAGATGAGTAAGTCAACAATTAAAACTAGGCTAGAGGTATAAACAGTGTTACAGGTTCACACAGGAAAGATCAAGTTAACAGTGCATGTTTGAGCTGGCTGTTATGTAACAAGTAGGAGTTTACCCAAGCGAGGGAATAACATTCCTTTGAAAATGTATAGAAGCTCAGAGGTGTGGAAGACATTCACTGCATGTTTGATAAAGCAGTGAATTCAGAGCACAGTGATGTGAATAAAGCATGAAAACCTGCAAGTATAAAATATAATGGGAAATAAGAAAAGTGAGTGGTTGAGAACATGTTTGAAAAGCCTCAAACACTAGTTTCAGTTAGGATTACATTCAACTGCATATAACAATCCCTTCAAAGTGGCTTAAACCAAACAGAATTTTTTTATTATTATTATTGCATAAAATGTTCAGAAGTAGGAACCCCAAGAGTAGTGTAGTGGCTCTGCAGTGACCCAGGCCCCTTGTATTTTTGCAGTCCACCATCTTTAGTTTGTCATCTGTGTACTTACTACTTCGTGGTTATAGGCTTTTTGCTTCATTTTTAGCCTTGTGTTTTAGAAAGAGGTAATGCTTATATGGAAAATGTTTCTAGAAGTCTCAAAAAAAACTTCTGTCAGATAATGTCACATGCTTGGCCTTTCCTAGCTGCAGGGTAACCTGGGGATATATATATTAGTTGGGTATTGTTATGGCCCTTTAATGGGCTGGGGCTTGGGGGTACAGAGTCGACGATAAAATAAAGGAAGAGAGAAAAGAGAGAGAGAGAAATGAATAGAGACATGGGGACCAAAACTCTGATGGAGTAAAGGTGTTTATTCAGCATAATGTGGGCATATATATACTGTCTTACAAGATAGCCTTTTCAGCAAAGATAAAAATCTTGCAACTTATCCAGGAAACATAGGGCTAGAATCCATCTCAAAGCGAGGGGGTTGTAAAAACTCACTTTCCATATCGGAGAGGGAAAAAGGCTGTAAATGGTTACTTTACTTTAAGAATGTATGCATTTCTTTTGTCCCCGGGAAAGGTGTGCCTCTCCACTCATCTCTGAATATTCAGGGATTGATAAGGGACATCAGAAAACAGCACACAGGAAGCCTCCTGCCAAATGTTCCCTGACAGGGTATGTAACTGCCTCACAAAATTATAGGAGAATGGATGTTGTCTGCAGCTAGCAGTGTCTACCACAACTAGGCCAAGTAAGCTTGGGTTTTATCCTAATAGTAATAAAGAGTCTACCTTAAATGGAATGAAAAAATATTTACAGATAGTTTAGGAAAATTTGATATTGGTCAGATTCATAGGGGGTTGGCTGGGGAGAGATCATCCAAAAGGCAGATACTGTATAGTTGTCTTTGTGTGAAAGAAGATACTTGAAGTCATACTGTAAAGAAAATGGGTATGAAGAAACTTTGTAAAGGAAGAATCATTCCTACCTGATGGTAATGAATACGTGGTTTGAAAGAATAAGAAGGTTAGGGTTCATGGACGACTAGAAAAAGAGATAACATTTTATTTTTGTCATTGAATATAAGTCACAGTTTTTTATATTTTATTACCCCTAAATTCAGATATGCTTTACAGTTACTTTTTCTTTATGGTGCAAAAAATAATGGTAATCATACACTTGATAGGAATCTATTAAATACCATAACTACTATGAAAGTCACTGGGAGGAGGTAGAAGCCCAGTTTTAAGAGTTAACTCAGCAAGGTCAATTCTTGTGAACTGTGCTAGGGTGATGATGACCAGGCAACATGCCTCCGGAGCCCTTGAGGTCAGGGCTGGAGGTGACCCCTTTGGCACTTTCAGCAGTGACACATTGACTCTCAACAGGAAAATGTGTTTGTAAGAGCCAGAACCAGAGAACTGCTCCTTGAGAAATAATCTATATTCAGGGAAAGAAGGAAAGCCAACAGAGATGAGTGAAGAGGATTTCTCCACAAGGTTGGAGAACCAGGAGGGCCGTGTTGACGCTGCTAAGTTCTTGGATTCTGAGGCATTACATGGGTTTCCCAGGGCTGCCACACCAGCCACCACAGACTTCATACAGCAGAATTGTATTCTCTCGCAGTTGAGAAGGCCGAAAATCTGAACTTAAGGTGCTGGCAGGTCTGTAGGGAAGGATCTTTCTTGGCTCCTTTCTAGCTGCTGACAGTCACTTACACTCCTGATGGGCCTCAGAGTTTAGCTGCATCTCTCCACTTTCTGCCCCCATCTTTCTGGGCCTTCCTCCAGATCTTCCTCCTCAGGAAGTCATTGGATTGTGGCCCACCCTCCTACAGTATGATCTCTTCTAACTTGTATATTAGTTGGGTATGAAACCGCCTCACAAAATTGTAGGAGAATGGATATTGTTTGCAACTAGCAGTGTCTACCACAGCTAGGTAGAGGTAATCATATACTCTGTTGTTGTTGTTGTTTAGTTGCTAAGTCATATCCTACTCTTAGCGACCCCATGGACTGTAGCCCACCAGACTCCTGTCCATGGAATTCTCTAGGCAAGAATACTGGATTGGCTTGCCATTTCCTTCATACACTCTAGGTAATGGTAATTACTTAGGTTTCTCTGCAGAGACCTGATTTCCAAGTGAGAGTATATTTACTGGTATTGGAGGTTAGGGCATGAGTATGCCTTGAGGGGGATGGGGAGGAATGCAGTTCTACCCACAATACCTACTAAAGATAATATTTCTAAAGTTGGGTCAAGATACTCTTGTACTTCCCAGGTAACCACACATTGAATAATGTATTTGAAGGCAGGAGATCCTAGCTATGTGTCAATATAACCCAGGTTTTGTTAAATTACTGACATCTTTAATCTTGAAAACACCTTTGTGCCTTCGAAATAGTGAAGTAATAAGTAAACATTAATACTATTAATTATTTGAGAACTTAGAAACCAAATACTAATATGACTGAATATCTTGCTAACTAGCTATGTGAAATAGCCTTATTTTAACCACTCTCGAGTATACCTAATCAGTTCAGGCTTTGCCTTAATATACTATTAACACAATTAAATAGAGAAGTTAGGGCCATAAGTGCAATAAGCCTTTCAGTTATCTAAGAATAATTTCCAATATATACTATTACAAATGTAGATTCTGTTGCAAATCAGACATACGGAAGAACTCTGATCTGAATATATATAATCAAATAATCCAAATGAGTTGTCTTTTCTTTACCTTCAGAGCAAATGCACTAATTACTCTCAGCTACCCCTGTTTAGCTACACTAAACGCCTTACAGAAAAGTGAAATTCAGTGACAATTTAAATGACTCTAAACTCTAAAATCTGCCATTAAAAGAGAAGTGATTGTTACGAGGGTCAGTTAAGATGTTGAGAAATAGTTTGACAGTTTCTCGGTAGCAGTAGTGAATAGATAAACTTGAGGTGAGCAGTTAGGATGATGGAGGAATTTGCAACACTGAGCGTATATGCAATATGGGGAAGTGATTAAAAGTTCAGGACTTGGAGTCCAGCAGGTCTAGAATCTGCTGTCAGTTTCTGCCACTTACTGGATGTGTGACTTTGAACAAGTCACTGAGCCTCTCCAGGTTTCCATAATCGTAAAGTAATGATAGTAGTAACTCCCTGTTGTATGTCAGTGCTCTCCAGCAAGACTACCAGGAATACACCTGTAGCTGAACACATTGAGATGGTGGTTTGAATGTCTGAAAATCCCTAACAATTAGCAAACTATGCAGGATAAGTTAGTGTGCAGCAAGCATGGGTAAACCACATAGAAGTAGTGTTCTAGTAGTGGGCATATTGAAAGTATAAGAACTGCTCACTGCAGCAGGAGTGAAGCAGTTTGGGTCTTTTAAAATGGACAGATTCTTTGAATGGAGTTAACAGTTTCTGCAAGTCAGATTCAAGCGTCTCTGAAGATAACCAACTGGCTATCATAATTGGGATGGTCCCAGGATTCTGGTCTTTCTGACTGAATAGGCCTTGCTGTGAGGATTGTAATTTCAGCAGAAGCATGTTGATTTGAGGTCAGGGTCCATTTCTTTGTGGCTGAAGGCTGGAATATGATACATAATGTTGCCTATAAAAGGGAATCTACCTTCTGCGGTGCTTAAAAGAACAGTTAAATTGTTGTCAGCAGGGTCAGATGGAGGATAATAGATCCAACAATCTGTTAAATTCATATTAGTGACTGTGGTCTGGGGTCGGGGTACAGAGGTTTTTTCGTAAGTGGCAGAAGGAGATGTTAGGAGGTCAGAAACAATAGGATGAAGATGGAAGGTCGTATTGGCTTTACTAGGAATGATTAATAGTAAAGAGAGGAGTGCTAAAGAGTCAGAAAGTTAATCTGATTTTGCCATTTGGGTAGGAGCTGTCCACTTTTGAGGTCATTGTCTTCTGGAGAATTCCTTAGAGGGAATGAATGTACAGCAATCAGAAGGATGTGATGTCTTTCAGGTTGGAAACTATGAATTCAGTGAACATTACGTCGAATTGTTACTGCTGAACCAGTTGTTAACATCTGATCAGTTCCTTTCTATTGATACCAATGGAAAGTTTTCTCTGGTGGCACTTTTTCCAGAAGACCAAAACTCCAGGTTTTAAATCATTCATAAGCTCTTCTGTGTTTGTGATAAACCTGGAGTATCATTGTAGTATTTAATCGTATCAGTTGTTAATCAGGTAGAACCTAAGATTTAAACCAAAATTCCCACCTGAAAAAGGGGTCACCTTGTGGATCTTAGAGATGATTTATCTTATTACCATTAAGACTCTTGGCAGTACTTAGGACTGTGGAAGTTTGAAGGTTTTTAAGTGCTTGGATAAATATAGTTTTAGAATTCCATTTGTTCTCTTTTTCTTAACATTTGTGGGTGGTGGGGATATTGGAGTCTGTGTTTTTAAAAGGTCAAGCTTATGGAGTTTTTTCAAAGCAACATCAGTGTAATGTGTGGTCCTATTACTTTGTTGCTATTTCCTAGTCAGGAATACGGAGTCTGCTCATTTTTTTCTGCCACTACAGCATAGCTCTTTAGCATAAGGAAGCCTCAGTCTACCTTAAAAGTAAACAATAAACACACTGATAGCTCATTTGAAGTGTTTAAAAGTGTGCCTCAGTGCTTGGTTCTTATCCTTGTCTTAACCAAGGTTGTGTCATTGCCAAGACCACCATACACCGGAAGCATCAATGGGGGTACCTCTTGAAGTCCCTGCTCCAGTGTTGGTACAGTGTTGATGTATCACAAATGAGCAGTCTTGTTCATGCCTGAAGCTCCCCACAAAATTACTACTTCCAACTCCCAAATTGTCCTTGGTGAAATTGAGTCAGCTGAGAGATAAGTGTAACGTGTTAGTTACAGAGAAAGCATGAAGGAAGCAGATGTTTTTGGCCAGAGAGAGATGCAGTTTCAGATTGAGACACCTCATGAGGACTGTAGCACCTCATGAGTCCTTGTAGATGGGAGTCAACACTCAGTAGATTATAGGAGCAGGTGTTAGAAGGCCAGAAAATAGTTTCATCAGGTGACAGTGACAAGTCTAATTGGATAACTAATATATTCCCCAAAGACCTTTTTCTAGAAAAACAGAATAAACCCAGTACTGAAGGGCTTCAGTGAAATATTTGAGCTCAGTTCAGCATGAGCCTGCCTCCCAGCCAAAGGGCAGGTTGCACCTCAAAAGGAATTTTAGATACACACTTTGTTATCGAGGTTTCCAATGCAAGGCAGTAAGAAGACTTCAGCCCGGTGTCCATGAGCCCTGCATTTCTGCCAGTGCCCTGTTGCCAGAGACCACCAGGAGCCACCTGTAGTTCAGCAAATTGAGTTCACTGTCCATTTGCAGTGCGGGAGATCACACACTTGCGGGGGGGGGGCGCTGCTTCAAGGCTTCTCATAAGAAGGTGTTGGAAAGGACTTACTAGAGGGGCTTGTGTTACGGGCTTGTGTTATGTGATTTCAAGGAAGTGGGATTTGCTCAGGGACTGGTGATGTCAGAAAGCACAGATGACTGACGAGTATCTTAACAGAAATCTAGGAATGCAGACCAAAGTGAACCTAAAGCAGCAGGACATCATTACTTTTGCAAGGGGAGGTTCAGTTTTTATGATTGTGCAGTAACCTTGTTTTTGTCTATGCTTAAAAAAAGTTGTGTCTTTGAGACCAGTGTGACAGGGTCTGATGTTGGTGTTCTGTGAGGTTGTTTTATGTCCAATAGAAAAACGCATCAGTGTCCAGCTAATTCCTCTTTCTCAAGTATGAAATAAGGTGTTGTGTTTAACACATGTAGAGCAGTAGCTGGCATATGATAAAAGCTCAGTAGTAGGTGACCAGTGTGATATTTTTCACCACCAGAAGAGTTTTTTAAGTGTCTTAAGTACTTAAACAGTGCTTAGCAAAAACAAGACTCATTTTGATGGAACAGCACTCCTTAATGATGGAAGAGAGTAGATTCTCTCTTGATAAGATAGCCTTAACATACAAAGCTGGCAAGTCAGAATTCTTATCCCCATGCCACTGAGAGCAGAATTATTATAGTTGAGAAAGGAAACTTCAGTTTAATAATGTAAGAAATATCACTATTACCCCAGCAAAGTAAATGCTGTGTATCCTACTATTAAATTGGTTCAAGAAACATTACAATTAATATGATTACTTGCATTGATGGGCAGAAACCATCGTGTCAGGAAAAAGAAAAAGTTTACAAGATTTATTTTTGTGTATAGTTGCATAACTGATACAACACTATGTGTTACGATGCCCACAGTATGGATAGATTTCTAAAAGTCTGTTTTAACTCTTAATTTAGCTTGGAATGGTTTTTATTTTTAGCTTTTGGCAGATTTAATGTGTCATGGACAAGAAGAGAGTGCCCTTTGTTTTACTTTCCATGCTTACTATCCATCAAGTTAGGAATCTAGAGGCCAAGGTTTAGATATTTTAGAATGTGGAAGTAGATTTGTTTTAAGAGGGACCATCTGTTAGGTATGTCTTGTTCTCCATTTTAGTTCTTTTTGGCCAGCTTATAAAGCAGACTCTTGGTAATACCAGAATCAGTCCAAAGCCCAGTGGGTTTTATTTCTTCCTCACCGTGACCCCACCCTCTCCTGAAGCTTGCCTTGCCTGGTGGTCATATGTCAGTTAGGTCAGTCTTTCTGACCTGCCCAAATCACACCCCCAGGCTTTTTTTTTCCCCCATAAATCTTTACCTATAAGCTTTAATGTTGCCTGCATTCTGAACAACTGCAGAATACTATAAAGTATATTTGTGTGTGTGTCCATGGTGACCAGGTCCAAATACCGAGACTTTTCCAGTTTTTATCCTCGGACAAATTGAAATGTTAGAGTTTCCTCTTCTTTAAAGGCAAAAGTGACAATGGGAAGAAGTTGACAAGAGCTCTTTGTTAAACAAAATGCAGCGTTATCTGGTCTTCCAACCCACATCTGATTTAAACACCAATGAGAAGAATAAGTAGGCATAGGGAAAAGGCATAAATGTCTTGACAGTAAGGGAAAGAGAAAAAGAAGAGGCATGCACTGAAATGCCAAACACAAACCAGTAAAGGAGAGGTGGCCTGGGGTCAGAAGGAATAGAGGTGCAGTTGGGGATTGATGTGAACACAGAGGATCTTGCCTCCTTTCAGAAGCCTCTGTCAGTGTATTGGAGCTAGGTGTAACAGTTGATGTTCTTGAGTCATCAAGAAACAAGAACAAGTTATATTTAATGTTCTGTATTTAAGAAGTCAAGGCAAAATACAACTCTGGCACAAATTTTGTAGTGCAAATGATTTAATAAAGTTGGGATGCCTTAAAAGGATTAGGTTAGTTTTTTAGGAGAATTTTGCTTAAGTGGAAAGCGTATTCATTTCCTGATGTCACCTGGTTCAGGTGTTCCAAGAGGGAAAACTGAAGTGCTGGATTCTAAATTTTCACTGGGAGGAAGTTTAATCTTACATGTCTGTTAACAGATGTTGTTTATTAAATGTTCACGTGTATATGGTGTTGTGCAAACTGTTAACAGTTAGTACATTTTAGCTTTTGTTACAACATTGCCACCAGAAGAGTATACAGCTGCAGAGGCTCCTTGGTTCAGTTTGGGCAGCACAGCTTTCTGCATGTGGTAGAGACATCGACCAAGTTCAACACCTGATGAGAAGATCCAAGATTGTTTGGATCTACCCTCCCATTGAAAACAAAAATACCTTTTTTTTTAAAAATCACCTTTTAAGATATTTGAAAAGATGATCAGGGAACTGCCAGGTTAATTTTAAGGAAGAGTCTGACCCAGAGAGGTAAGTACTCACCAGACCACTAAAACCTGTTTTTCCCTAGACATTTGCCAAAACATGAATGGGCTTTGCTTCATCAGCTCAAAGGGTGAGGGAGACAGAGGTCAACCCAGAGCATATGGAAGCTTCAAAGTCTTAGAGAAGGTGCATGCATGAAGTAGGGGCCCCAGAGTTCACATACCACAAGGACTACACCTGCTCACCTTCTTTCAGACTCGAGGGGAACTTTGGAGACCACTACCTTGGCAGTGGGCTGCCTAGAAGATGAAAAGGAGGTAAAAAAAACGCACCCCTGAGAATGATGGATAGAACTTCTGCAGATTTCTGTCGTGCTGCAGGTGCAGGCCAAGGAATCTCAAACAGTAAATTGGTTTAGATAGTGCTTACCTTCCAGGAACCTCACAGAGGCAAACAGAAACCTTTTCTGGAAGAGGACACATTCATCCTCCCCTCAGTCAGTCAGTCCTCTCCAGGGTATTTTCAAGGGCAATAACCACTGTCAGAAACAACCAGCGCACAGGAACTATGGCTAATCAAATATTTTGGCAGCAGGTTGAATTGAGCAGAAGAGAGAATTGGTGAGTCAGAAGATAAATTAGAAGAAACCACCCAAGTGCTGCACAGACAAACTGTTAGGGTTCTCCAGAAAAACAAATGAAGTAGGACAGATAGGCAGAGGCTTACGCAGGGTGAGGCGGGAGCAGGATTCGCTCACGCGATTATGGAGGACTAGAAGCCCCAGAGTCCACTGTCTTCTAGGTGGAGGCCAGGAAAGCTGGTAGTTTGGTTGCAGCCCAAATCCTAAGGCCTGGGAACTTCGGGCCTGGTAGTGTCAGTCCCAGTTCAAGAGCAAAGGCCTGAGAACCAGAAGCACTGATGTTCAAAAGCAGGAGACCATGGATGTCTCAGCTCAAGCAGAAAGCAGTTTGCCCTTCTTTCACTTTTGTGTTCTGTTCAGCCCATCACCAGACTGCATTGGTGAAGATGATTCTCCTTACTCAGTCTACCAATTTAAATGCGAATCTTTCTGGAAACACGCTCACAGATACCTGGAAATGATATTTTACCTGCTGTCTGGTCACCTCTTAGCCCAGTATGTTGACACATAAATTAACCATCACAGAGATAATGGGAGAGACTACAGGTGTAGAAGAGGGTAAGGTTTATGGACAGTACGAATGTAGGTATATTTAACTTCTTAATAATGTAGAGACCAATGAAATGATATCTTTAATGTGCTGAAGAAAATAACTGAATCTAGATGTCTGCACACAGTGAGAGTATCTTTGAAGAATGAAGGTGAAGTGCATTCTCAAAGAAAAATGATTCAGAATATCATCACTAAAGAAACATTTAAGGATAGGCGTAGGTAGATGTAAAGTGAACATGGAAGATTTAATATACAAAAGAATGAAGAGCAAAGGTAAACGTGAACAGATGTGGACAAACACTGCTTATATGAAAGAGTAGAGGCTTTATCCAAATGAAGTAAAGTGTCAGGCAGTAATTTGTAAACTGCAAAATGGGTGTGTATGGGAAATGAAGTTAGAATTCCTAAGATCCTTCTGTTGTCCAGGTGGAAAAGTTTTCTTTCGATTTTGGTAAGTATGTGTCTAATGTCCAAAGCAGCAGTAAAGTGAATAGGGAAAGATTGTGTAATTTCCAAACTGATAGAAAGGGAGAGATGGAATAGTTATTATCACTTACATTCAACAAGTTAATTCTGAGATGCAGAAAGAAATGCAAAGATATTCAGGGAGCTAATGAACAAGGTAAGAGAATTTACTCAGCCTGACATCAAGATTATTCTAAAACTGCAGTAAGTACAGTGTGGCATTCATGCAAATACAGACCAGCAGATGGAACTAGTAGAGAACCTGGAAACAAACGCATGCATTTAGAGCTCTGCGGAGCAGAGAAGAAAAGACAGACTTTTTATTTTTTTAGTAAGTGTGTTGCCTTCACAAAGTCAACTCCAGGTGTGTTCAAGAAAGATAGATGTAAGTGTCAAGGGCAAAATCTGAATCTTTCATAAAATAATTTGAGTTAGGAAAGGATTTTTAGAAACAAGCCCCAAAAGCCATAACCATAAAGGAAAAGACTGATCAATTAAGGTATAAATCTTTGAGTCATCAAAAGAAACCATGAAAAGACAAGTCATGGAAGAGGAAAATATTTGTAACATCTTTCACTGATAAAGACTTTGTCTCCAAAACATGAAAAGAACTTTTATAATGAAGAGGGCAACTCAGTAGCAAGACTCGAACAAGCATTTCATAGAAAGTGGAAATGTTAGTCACTCAGTTCATGTGTGACTCTTTGTGACCCCATGGACTAGCTCACCAGGCTCCTCTGTCCATGGAATTCTCCAGGCAAGAATACTGGAGTGGGTGGCCATTTCCTTCTCCAGGGGATCTTCCTGACCCAGAGATTGAACCCCAGTCTCCCAGATTGCAAGCAGACTCATTACCAACTGAGCCACCAGGGAACGGTTCAACAAATACATGAAGTTAAAAAAATACATATCTTAGGACCAAGCAGATCCATTCCTGGTTTAGATACCATAGGGAAAAACAAACGTGCGTGCATGCACTGTTGTGCAAGAATACTCACGACGGGATTCCCTGGCGGCCCAGTGGACTGTTAGGCATGCTGGTTGAACCTCTGGTAAGGGAATATTCCACATGCCATGTGTCACGGCCAAAAAATGAAGAAAGATGAGGAAAAAAGGAAGCAAGTTATAACCGTGAAAGACAGCATGATGGTTGCTCTTGGAAAGAAGGGTTTGTGATCAGGGAATGGTAATGGGAACTTTAAGGATGCTGCCAGTGTAGTGTGTTAAGGGTTTGTGAGAACACTGTATACATGTTCACCCTACAGCTATCTTTTTAATTTTGTGTAAAAGGTTTATGTACAACAAGTCAGCTGTGTGTCACCATAAAATGTCTTTAAAAACAAAACTTGTCAGTGATGCCTTAAGTGATTGTTACATTATTTAATTTTATGCCAGTTTTTGTTTCATTTATATTTGAATTTCTGTGCTCCTTTCTAAAATTAAATAATCCAAAGAATTTAAGTCGTAATATAAGAATCTGTTGTTTCACACGTGATTTTTAAAATCACATGTAAATAATCTGTTCAAAGTCTTAGAGACAGAGCTTGCAATTTATATCCCGGTTTATTTCACCAGAGTACTGACAGCTGTCCTCTTGTTCACAGGCTCAGTAGATGAAGGCATCACGGAAGGATTGCCTACGCTTCAGGGCACTTCTAGCACCAACGCTCACGTAGATGATGATGATCGGTTAGTACCAACACAGTAAGACATTTTCCTATAAGGGTTCCGCGTGTAATTTTGAATCCAAACATTTTATCTAGGATTACATAAAAGTTTATTGAAACCTGACTTTTTGCATATTTTGTAATCATGCTGCTGCTGCTGCTAAGTTGCTTCAGTCATGTCCGACTCTGCAACCCCACAGATGGCTGCCCAGCAGGCTCCCCCATCCCTGGGGTTCTCCAGGCAAGAATACTGGAGTGGGTTGCCATTTCCTTCTCCATTGTAATCATGAGGTAGCCACATAAATTAGACAAGGTTTTTCAGGCATTTCTTAAACTTCCCAGCTCCATTGCTTTAGATAGTATCTGTTTCAGGTGTTGGCAAACCTGTGGCCCACAGGCCAATTCTCCCACCACCTTTATTTGTAAAGGTTGGGACACAACCATGCTGTATCTGTGGATGGCAGAACTGAGTGGTTGAAATAGAGATCACATAGTGTGCAAAGCCAAAAATAATTGCACCTGACCTGCTACCAAAACAGTTGACCAGACCCTTTTCCTTATACTCATGATTCCCAAGTCATTGTCTTCACGTTGACCCTTCCTGCCGATATCCTCACAAAGATGTAGCAGGGCCATTTCAGACTTAATATGACCAAGACAGTGCTCCAGCCTCCTCTCTCAGACCTGCTCTTCTAGTCTTCCTGTCTCAGTAAACTGCATCATCATCAAGCCCCGATTTCTTCAGCAGTGTCTCTGGGAATTATACTTGATCCTTTCCCCCCACCCCTGTATTTAATCCTCAAGTCCTTTCCTCTCTGCATCCAAAACACGTTCCTTGTCAGTCCACTTTTCCTCCAGCTCTGCTGCAGCCACCCCAGCCCAGGTCACCACCACCTTTTGCCTTGACTACTACAGTAACCTTCAACTGGCCCCTGATTTCATGATCCCCTCTACTCCAGTCCTTCTCCATGTAGCAGCCAGAATTTTGTTTTTTACATTAAGTCAGATTGTGTTGCTATTCTAAGTAACAAACTCTAAATTCTCCAGTAGTCGCTCAGTCATGTCTTAACTTTACGATCCCTTGGACTGCAGCACAGCAGGCCTCCCTGTCCATCACCAACTCCTGGAGTTTACTCAAACTCATGTCCATTGAGGCATTGATACCATCCAACCATCTCATCCTCTGTCATCCCCTTTTCCTCTCGCCTTTAATCTGTCCCAGCATGAGGGTCTTTTTCAGATGAGTCAGTTCATATCAGGTGGCCAGAATTTCAGCTTCCAATGAATATTCAGGACTGATTTCCTTTAGGATCGACTGGTTGGATCTCCTGGCAGTCCAAGGGACTCTCAAGAGGCTTCTCCAACACCACAGTTCAAAAGCATCAATTCTTTGGTGCTCAGCTTTCTTCACAGTCTAACTCTCACATCCATACATGACTACTGGAAAAACCATAGCCTTGACTAGACGGATCTTTGTTGGCAAAGTAATGTCTCTGCTTTTTAATATGCTGTCTAGGTTGGTCATTAGTTTTCTTCCAAGGAGCAAGCGTCTTTTAACTTCATGGCTGCAGTCACCATCTGCAGTGATTTGGGAGTCCCAAAAAATAATGTCCGTCACTGTTTCCGCTGTTTCCCCATCTATTTGCCATGAAGTGATGGGACCAGATGCCATGACCTTAGTTTTCTGAATGTTGAGTTATAAGCTAACTTTTTTCACTCTCCTCTTTCACTTTCATCAAGAAGCTCTTTAGTTCTTCGCTTTCTGCCACCAGTGTGGTGTCATCTGCATATCTGAGATTATTGATATTTCTCCTGGCAGTCTTGATTCCAGCTTGTGCTTCAACTAGCCCGGCGTTTCTCATGATGTACTTATATGCACTCTGCGTATCAGTTAAATAAGCAGGTGACCGTGTACAGCCTAAAGTACTCCTTTCCGGATTTGGAACCAGTCTGTTGTTGCATGTCTGGTTCTAACTGTTGCTTCTTGACCTGCACACAGATTTCTTAGGAGACAGGTCAGTTGGTCTGGTATTCCCAACTTTTTAAGAATTTTCCACAGTTTGTTGTGATCCACACAGTCAAAGGCTTTGGCATAGTCAGTAAAGCAGTAGATGTTTTTCTGGAACTCTCCTTTGATAATCCAACCAATGTTGGCAATTTGATCTCTGGTTCCTCTGCCTTTTCTAAATCCAACTTGAACATTTGGAAGTTCATGGTTCACAAACTGTTGAAGCCTGGCTTGGAGAGTTTTGAACATTGCTTTACTAGCGTGTGAGATGAGTGCAGTTGTGCAGTAGTTTGAGCATTCTTTGGCATTGCCTTTCTTTGGAAGTGAAATGAGTAGATTCTTAAATATAAACTTCTCATGACGCCTTGAAAGCTATACACGATGTGATTCTAGCCTGATGCCCTTCAGACCACACTCCTCGCAGACCACATTCCAGCCATGCTGACCTCCTTCAGTTCCTGGAGTGGTCCATGTTTGTTCTGGTTTGCAGGCCTGCCATTTTAAGGCCTTTCTTCTGCCTGAAATGCTTTCTTCCCTAATTTCCACTTTGCTCCCTCTTTCTTCACTCTTCAGATCACTGTCTGTCAGTTCTGAAGGTTTTTCGTGACCACCAGTCTGAAGTAAAACAGCACCAATCATTGTTGGGTCACTCCACTTTGTCCTGATCATTTTTTTTGAGTGTTTATTGTCTTGACCACTGGATATAAAACTTCACTGCAGTAACTCCTCCTCATTAGAGTCCAGGACAGACTTGAAAAGTGTGTTTGTTGAAAAGTCAAAGGATTCAAAGAATTCAAACAGGATATATTGTTTTTGAGAAGATAACCTAGTAAAGCAGGTTGTGAACCAGAGCCCTTTGAGTAAATGATTGAAGGTGTAAGCAAATGGAAATATGCCTAGATTCCTTAATTTCAAACATGAATGGGGTTGTCGGTTCTGTACTAGATACTGTGCTGAGTGGTGGGGATATTGAAATGAAAGGTAACGCTTGTCCTCAAAGAGGTCACACCAACATTGGGGCCGGGAGAGAGGTTAAAAACAGACAAGTAAGCAGATTATCATGAGTGATCAGCAGAAGAGTCTATTGCTTTGCCTAGGAGAGTACCTACCTAAATCACTGATGAATCAAAGAAGGCTTTCAGGAGGAGGAGGTAACTTCTTGGTTACATCTCATAAAATGACTGGCACGTTATCTAAGCAAAAAGGGTAGGCAGGCAGGGGAAGTTAACTATATGAAAGAACAGCACTGAGAGAGAAGTGTTAAGGAAGAATTGCTTGGTATGGGTTGTTTGGGGAGTATAACAAGAAGTGAGACTGGAAAAGTATACAGACCCAGATCATGAGGAGTCTTACATGTCTTCATTCTGAAGATAGCAGTGAGCCATCACAAGACTGTTATCAAGAGACTGATTGAATCAGATCACTGTGAAAGGGGTGTGGGGCAGAACAAAAGAGACAGCCATATACTGTCCACAGCCTGAATTGAAGCAGTGTAGGAAGGAAAGGATTATTAGATTAAGGGTACCTAACGTAAAATCGTTTATATGATCTTGGTCACATGTCTTTGCTTAACTTGGAATGGTGGACATTCTGGACAGTAACACTTAGTATAAATGAACCTTATAATCTGACTTTTAAATTTAAGTGTTTATTTCCTTTTGTTCATTTAAACTTGTGCAGAACTGTTTATTGAACTTAAAAATCAGAGCCTGGTTGCCTTCTTTGGTCTGTTTTTTAGATTGGAAAATGTTCAGTATCCCTACCAACTCTACATTGCTCCTTCCACCAGCAGCACAGAACGGCCAAGTCCCAATGGTCCAGATAGACCTTTTCAGTGTCCAACGTGTGGGGTGCGATTCACCCGTATTCAGAACCTGAAGCAGCACATGCTGATCCACTCAGGTAAAGCCATCGTTCCTCTTGTAGCATAAATGAACCCTCTAGAACATTGTATTTTGGAATTCCAGTTAAAAATAGTCAACAGATGCTTTTGAGTTAGGAAAAAGTATATCTCTGTGAAGTCTAGGGAGAACAGATAAATTCAGGTCTGTTGCTGATTTGTTGCATTGTCAGAAAGATACTTGCTTAATATGTTGGCCACAGGTGTAAGTCTTCTGATTGGAACTTGGGGCAAGTGTGATATGCACATGACATACATGAAGAAGAGATCAGATGTATGTGTGTGTGTATGGGAGAGAAAAGCACAAGCGCATTTGGTAAAGCAAGTGGGGTTAAAAGGGCATATATTGGTGTTCTCTGTGCTAGTCTTCTGAGTTTTCTCAAGTTTGTAATTCCAAATAAAAAGTGTTTTTAAAAATTAAGTACAATAATTTTATTTTAATTGGGCAATCCTAAATTTCTCTGTGCCCTATTCAGCCAGCCTTGCAGTATTATTTTAGTGTAAAAAAGATTTTGGATAAATGATGTATAGAACATACTTGAAACTTAAGTTCAGTATTCACATAAAGGCAATAAAATTCTGATGGGTAGAACACTGGCCTCTGATAAGGAAGAAATCTTTGCTACTGTTCTCAGCTGTATAACTGTCTCGCTTTCCTCTTCTTCAGATAGGTCTAACAATCCTGTGCTAACACTAATTCCGTGACTGTTGAATCAACAGATTATGTTTTGAAGGTTTTTTAAATTTTTTTGCTAAAACTATGATAATGAATTGGAAGAGACCATAAATGCACTTTACATTTCATATATTAATTTCTACATATTTATGTCACTATTACATTAAACACCCCAAAACTTAACCAAAGGTAGTTCTGTTACAATCACTAATTATGTTCAGAGATGTTAGAATTTTTCTTTTTTCTTCTGATTTTTCTCTGAGATAGGCAATGAAGATTAGATAACTGATCAATTTACACATCTTCTTGATATAAACCTTACTACTTGATTGAAATGAATAGTAATAGGTGAAGAATTGGGGTCTGCTTAAATAAATACTCTTGTTAAATTGTGTTTTGAAGTCTAAGGAGATATGGAAAAATTCGAAAGTCAAATGGAGTGTATATCAGTTTGATCACCCCCTCCCCATGGTGCCTGTCTTGCTTGCTTGCTTTTTTCAAGCACTAGTGACTTGTCAGATGTTTTGTACTTTTTCTCAGATACTGAATTTGGGACCCATTTCTGCTGATGATTTTTATCTTTTCAGATTATCTATTGCTACAAAATTATAGTTCAGAAATTTGTGAAGTTTATGACATTTCCATTTATTTTGTTTTTAGATAATATTTTGTATCGCTTTATTTTATAGGAATTAAACCATTTCAGTGTGACCGCTGTGGGAAAAAGTTCACCAGGGCTTACTCGCTAAAGATGCATCGCCTAAAGCATGAAGGTAAACGCTGTTTCCGGTGCCAGATATGTAGTGCCACTTTCACTTCCTTCGGGGAATATAAACACCACATGAGGGTTTCCCGGCACATTATCCGCAAGCCTCGGATTTACGAGTGCAAAACATGTGGCGCCATGTTCACCAACTCTGGAAATTTAATCGTGCACCTGAGGAGTCTGAACCATGAAGCGTCAGAGCTAGCAAACTACTTCCAGAGCAGGTGAGGTGCACAACGAAAACTGAACCAGGGAAACTGCTTTCTAAACCTTCTCTTCCTGTTGTTAGGGCAGCCTGCTGTGTTTTGTTTTGTTTTTTTAATCAGGTTGCCAGCTAATCAATCACATTCCTTAAAAATTCCCACTATCCAATAACACTCTGATCTCCTGATAAAATTTTGCTAATTCTAAGTAAAAACAGTTTTAAATACTTTTATAGTTGGCATTAGAAATCTTTTCCTACAGAGATAGACTACTTATCCACTTGTTTTGGGTTTGTGGGGTGGGTTTTGGTGGGGGGTTTTGTTGTTGTTGTTTTTAATATGAGGTTAAAGTAATTCTGGAGTAGATTTTAAATAAACCTGACTGGAAAATTTACCATGTCAGATATTTGGTGACAGTGGATTACCTCCCATTCTTTGGACGTTGGTTAAATTCTTGACTACTACTCTCTTTTTTTTCTCTAAATAATGAGAGAAACTTAAGCAGCAACTACAATTGATAATTTAAATCAAATGAAGTTTTCCTCTTTTTCTTTCAGTTTAGAACTCCATACTTTGAATATTAAAAATTTATGATAGAGTTAACCTTTCTGGTTTATCGGGTAGCTGAGGATCGGGTTCTAGTTCTGGTCTGCCGCTCACTGCTGGTATGATTGCACACGTCACTTCACAGATGGAGAAGCTTGAACTTAGAGAAGGATGATGTGTAAGCTTTAAAGATGACTGCTAAGGTCTCCTCTAGATATAAAATTCTGTCTATTTTTAATACTTTATCAGAATTGTGTATCTATAGGAATCCTTCATTTCTTATAAAATGAAATCAGATTTTACACCTTTATTTTTTAATCTCATTTTTCTATAAATTTTTTTCCTGTATTGCTTTTGTTTTTCTCTTCAAGCCAGACATTTTGTCTAATGTAATCATTTCTGACTCTGAGTGTCTGGTTTTCATATCACTAAACCTATATTATACATGACATATCAAAGTTTGTTCAGGACTAGAATGGTGTCCCAGTTAACTGAACAGCCTGTTTTCTGTATCTTCCCTGTGCTGAGCCCTCTGTCCTCCACTCTTTTACATCTGAAGACTTTTTATAACAGAGGACATCTTAAATTGCTTTGCAAATGAGCAGACTTTAATTTTTTTTATTAATAGTGGACAAATTATAAAATAACCTAGAGTGTATTAGTTATTGAGATTATAAAGTGTAATGAACTTTTTTTTGTTCAACAGTAAAGGTTTAAATAAAGCATCTAAGTAGTTTACATTTTTCTATATAGTAGATTGTATATAAGGTCATTTATGCATGAGAATTAGTTTCTTAACTAATTTATATCCAAGAAGTAATAAAAAGCTAGGTTTATATACCTTATAATTAGTGTATAATCCAAGAAAGGTTACACATAAGTTATTCAAATGATCTTTGTTTAAATGAACATGCTGTTTGCATTTGTTTTGTGTACAGAAACTCTTCTACATACAGTGACACTGAATGTGATCTCTCTCGTGATAGTAGAGAGAGTTGATATACTTGGGTTCTAATGGATGGTTTTGGCTCATATTTAGGAAAGTTTAGAAGCTAAAATTTCCTGAGTTATAATCTTCATTCAAGAATTAGAGAATGAAAATTCCCAATCTTGTTTTACAAATCAGGTCGTTTTATTATGTCTTATTTATTCTTGGCTTGAAAATTAACTCCCTGTTTCATCCTTTGCCTCTTAACCTAGTGATTTCCTAGTACCGGACTACTTAAACCAGGAGCAAGAAGAGACCCTTGTTCAATATGATCTTGGAGAACACAGTTTTGAAAGCAACTCCTCTGTTCAAATGCCTGTAATTTCACAGGTCTCCTCGACCCAGAATTGTGAAAGCACTTTTCCCTTGGGGTCTCTTGGCCTGACAGAAAAGGAGGAAGAAATGCCAGAGCAGCCAAAGACCAGTGCTTGTGCCGAGGCAACCAGAGATGACCCCCCAAAATCAGAGCTGTCTTCTATAACTATTGAGTAATTTCATAGTTTGGCTTCATTTTTAATTTTTGGAAAGTGCCTGTGCTTGGTCTTGTACATTTGAGTTTAATTTTTTAAGCTAAAAAAAAGAGGGTTGGAAAAATTTCCCTTTTTACTTTGTAAGTCCTGCAACTGATGTTTTATTTTTCATGACTGAGAGATTGCTTCTGTAAGTGCACAATAACATGGTGTTGAAATACAATAGAAACCCTGAAACTTAAGGAGAGAGAAGCAGTTGATCTCACACTTATATCAGTTTCCTCTTCCATCATCAGGAGTAGGCTAACGTATCATTAGGTCGAGAAGAAATCCAATGGTTACCGACCTTCCTGAAATGAAAGGGTACACCAGAAACATACTACTAAACAAGTTTGGCAAATGGCCTGAATAGATGTTTACTCCTATACACAGGACATTGTACAATTTTCTGTAAAGCCTGTTGTTTCTGGAAATATTTATGGTGAGCTTTCTTAAAAATTATTAGGGTGTGTACTTCTGAAATTCCACATATTTTTTTTTTAAGCTTTGTCATAATTTTTTATGGTGAAAATTTGGTATTGGGATAGGTATTCCCTGTACCTTTATAGTAGTACTCTCCAAATTATCTTTCTTCTATGAAAGACGGCAGAGAGCCACGGTTGAGAAGAGTCAAGCTGTGCATGAAGTGACCAGGAATGGGGAATATAGTGTGTGAGTCTCAGCTTCATAGGAACTCTTTCATACTGCTTTTCTGGTTAAAATCATTGTTTACCTGGTCTTCGAATGTTAATGCCTGGCTAATGAGGTCATTGCCTAAATCAGTTTTTGTCTTACCCTGTCAACTTTCTTTTGCCTATACTTGGCGTGATCCCATAAAAAGGAAATATACTGGAGATGTTCTATATTTTATATATAGGTTTGTGTATTATTGAGGATGTTTTCATTCTGCTGTTTGGACAAAATAAAGAATTCTCTGTTAAGGCTGTGTTCTTAACCCAACTAAGATTGTTTACAAAATACCATGTGACAGTGATATATTGTCCTTATTCCAAAATATTTTTAGACATTGCCAAATGTCGTATTGAAAGCAGTTAGTATAGTTTTTACAGAATGTAAGCAATAATTTAGAAGAGAAGAGGCTATAAAATGATGATCTGTGACTCAGATCTATTTGGGGGAAAAAAAGAATTGTTAAGACTAAAGAAAAACTAAAAACCTAAGGTAATGAATATTACCTCTTGCTGCTAAAATAAAATGAAACTTCCTGGTTTATAGTTGAAATATATATGATACTCTAGACCGGAGTATACATTTTACCTGGTGCCGTTAAAGCATCGCTTACCGTGATCCTAAATTTCATGAGTCCATGAACAAAGATCTTTTGAGTAACCTTTTTTTCTATGTATATATCCAGAGTTTAATCATTATGAAAACACCTGATTAGATTAGAAAAAGAAAATACAGTTTCTTATTCAGAACACAAGATCTCAGTTTTGTCTGGGTGCTAGACCTCAATAAAAATTTTTTAAGTTATAGTGATTCGTTTCATTTTTTGATTGGCTCATTCTGTAACTTATCTCCTACAAATGTAAAGGAAGGGAAAGTGAACTCCTTGAAGTTTTTTTTAGGCTGATGTTCTTTTTGTTTTCATATTCTGCTGTTTTTAACTTGTTTCCAACTCCTTTTCTCAAGAACCTGTTGTTTCCTTTTTGCTCCCCAAATAGCTATAGTACTTTAAGGAAAAATGAACATGTACAGGTTATGATAGTCTTCCATCATTTATGCTTCTTTACCAGTAGGTTGGATTACTTTTCTTCAGCAAGACTATATGATACTAATAGCGGTACTACTGTGTCTCAACTGGAAAGGTCAGGAATTTTTATTTTTAATATTATGTAGATTCTTTGGAAACTGTTACGCCTACCAATAGATAAATCTCAAAGTTAATTTTAAAATCTTATATGGACAAGACAAGAGTAAGTGAAATTATGACCAGGAGTCATTGTTGCCCTCAGTTCTAAGAGTTATTTTTTTTTAGAATAAAGAAGGAAGAAAAGAAGGAAATAAAATAGAGTTGATGATAAGATACATCAGAACTTGGAGATTTGTTGATTGAAAGTAATTTAGCATACCCTCTGTCCTGAGAATTTTGTACTGAGAGTCCTGCACAGTTTTGCCAGTTCTGAGGTGTTCTGTGTTCTCAGAATGTAGGATTACCATCACTATTTTTTCCCAAATGAAAATTTTAGATTTTCATTGGTAATTACAAATTATACAGATTTCTAAGTTTTATGATACAGCTGAACCTACTGTGAAAATGCTTATTGCTGGTTGTCTGTTCCCCACATTTTATCAGTACAGGTAACTAACTAATACTTAACATGTGATAGAAACAAAGGCCTTTTTTTTCTATTTCAGTGAGGCTCTACATTTTTTCTTGATACACAATTTAAGGTTACTTAGCTTATGGGTCTGTTTAAGAAACTAAGCTGCAAGAAAATACTTGTATATAGTGTTATTTAGATTTATTTAAAATTCATCTAAGAGAAGGATGCCTGGATGTATAATTTTTACCAGAATATATTGGGAAAAAAATACAAAGAGATGAAAACCCGTTATATTATCTCATCATTAGAAATTACCAGTATAACTGAACATAAAAAAATTCCAATTTAGAATACCATAGCTGTCTTGCTTAAATTAGGCCCCAGGAGGTAACTTTGTGATATTTAAAGAGCTTAAATTTTAAGATGCAAGATAAATTGCCTCTTTAAACCAAGGATTTTATATAATAAAAACATTTATTTTCATTTTAAAGCTACCAAAAAGGTATGCTATACATACTCACAGATGAACAGAGATGTGTGCTCTGATACTAGGTGTTTCAGCCCCTGCAGGCATCCTTTCCACTTTCTAAGGCTGGGTTCTAACAGTGAAAGCACTCTGCATGTTAGTGATTGCACTAATTCACAAACAGAAGTTTAGTGCTTGTTTGTTTGTTTGTTTGTTTTAAGTTTTCAAGAAAGGGATGCAGATGGAGATTATCACCTACAAATATGTTTAAATGAATGTTTCTTACTTTGAAAGTAATCCTTAAGTAATTAGCTATCTGTTTAGTTACATTACCAGTTTTTAAAGTTCTCAATTTCAGTGAGATAAAGTGTACTAAAATGTCTAAATAGCCTCATTTGTTCTTACATTTTAACAGTGCAGCAACTATTCTGGCTTACAGAACTTTACATTCTGGTTCCTTGTTATGACATATGCCCTTAGGTTTTAAAAACAAACAAAAAAAACCCTTCCATTTTGTTAAAATATGTTACCAAGTGGAAAGAACTCTCTGGCACATCTAATGTACTTATTGTTGGTAACTCTGTTACCTTCTGACTACTGAGCCAGTCTCTCCTGATGTATAAATGGTTCCCCTGGAGCCTTTGGAAGCCGTATTAACTCTTTGAGTTTTTATTTTACCTTTTACTAATTTTTATTCTCATACTTAATCTAAATAGAGGCCAGTTATCTAGTTCAGTGGCTTTTATTTTGAAGATTCTTAGATTATGGTTTGATTTCTTTCAGCTTTGTAGCCCCTGAGAAATACATTACCTTATAATGTAATGGCAGTGTATACTAGAATAAGCACGTGGAGAGAATTACTACTTGATGAAAAAACAATCCTAAAATTATAACTGAAAAGACTTTGAGATTTAAGGAATTGATGACGAGAATTAGCAACTTTTGTGTGGCATTTACTCATGTTTTCATCTACAGAATGTGAAATCATAGCTTTGGAGTATACATCCTAGTGAGGGAGAGTAATTTTCTAGTTATTAGCATTAATTGGGAGAGAAAAAATGAGAAAAATTCACAACAGGAAGCAACTCAAATTTGCTGAAAGATAGTAAATGCTGTTTTCAGTGTAAGTTATTGACAGAAGATGATTTATATTTAGATTTTGAGAGTTAATGAGAGAAGCATATATACAAACTTGATTTTCTTTTCTGTTTCAGAACAGAATGGTTGATGGGTGCTCAATTAGAGTAACCATGTCTATGAGGAATATTAAAGCTAAGCATACTCCTATAGGCATTAGGCGCAAATCATCCAAATTTAAGTTATTCTTTATTTTGCCTTAACCCATTTTTACCTTTCAGTGTCATTTTTACCTGACAAAATGCTGGTGACATAGGGTATTTTTATTTGGAAAGTCCTCAGCAAGACTAATTGCCAAAGCAATAATGGTTCACATTAACAATGAAGTGGAATTAATATCCAGGTTCAGCTAAGGAGCAGACATTTTATGGCTATTTCATTTTTAGATTATAAACAGGTTGAGATTTATTAATGGGGAATTAAGCCTATGTCAGATTATGGGATGACTCATGACATTATAGTTGTACTTTTCTTTAACTTCATACTCAACTAATACACTTAGATATTTATACTGCATCATAGTGATTATATTTTTATGATAAAAAAGCAAAAGTAGTAGTTCCATATCTTTACAAATAGTCTCTGCAGAGATGTCAGGCAATGGTGGTGGTGGCATCTCAATTTGACAGTATCTGAAAAATGAGACTGCCTTAAAGTGTACGTTCTACATAGCTCACTCTGCATATGGTCCAGGCCAGTTCCAACCAACATCAAGGTTTTTATGTACATAATAGTTTACAAAGAATTTAAAGGTTTGGGCTATTGGTTGAAAACAAAAACTTAAAATTTTTTTTTAAACTTAAAATTTTTTAATTTCAGTTTGAAGTGCCTGGTTTATAAAAATCAGATTCTTTGATTATTGCCTTTCTCTTTTAAACTGACTTTTAAACTGAAGCCCTAGGCTCAATTGTGATGATTTATTGATAAAATTGCTGCTTGATGGTGTGAGGGCCTAAATGTCAAGATTTTATTAAATTGTCCTTGTTTTTCCAAATACCAATCTAACCATATCCAGATTTCATCATTCAGGTAAGCAGGTTAAAACATCATCCTGTGAATGAATGTTCAGACTACCAAAGTACATGGTCTGCTGAGGAAAGGTCAGTCTTCCCTAAATTAATGGTATTAGTGGAGGTTGTGTTCACTTAAAGATGGGCAGCCTTTCGTGCCGTTCCTAGAAACACCTGCTTTTTCTAGAAAGACTTTTTTTTTGTATTTTCTGTAAGAGCTTTCTCTTATTTCAACCATCAATTTAATTTTCAAGTTGACAAATGCTATGTAAAGTCTCATACTGAGAGTGGTCCATTGAGTTATTAAAAGTCACACTGCTGTTCATCTTTCAGGTACCTGAAGTGAATGCCATCAGCTGAATCAGGAGTAAGATCATGAACTTTAGTCATTTTCTTCCTTATACAAAGTAATGGCTTCTCATGCTATAGTTCAATACATTTTTTAAAAAGCCCGCAGCCCCTCCTAGAGTACAGTTTGATCTCAATTCACATCCCAGTAATATGTTTGATGTTTTTCTTGTTGCTGGTGCCTCCTGCTGCATCAGATGGAGATTGCCTGCCTCTTTGTAGGGCACCCTTGTGGCACCTTATGTCCAGTTGGAAGATGGCATATGGCTTCTTTTTGTGCCTCTGCTGTCTTCTCAAAAGCCATTTTATAAAAATCCTAGGTAGCCTATTTTAATATTTAAATATATATATATTTGTGAGAGATACTTTTAGAACAGACCTTTTTTTACTTTAAAATTCCTGTATTCCCATTTTTAAGAGTAAATTTAAACTTTCCAGGATTTGAACTTTTTCCGCAGCAGCATAATGAAACAGTCAATTTGAGATAATAGAGTGTAATTCAGTGATAGAAGAGATTGACGTCTGGTTATAGGAAACAGAAGGGAAGGAAAAAAAAGTTGTTTTGGTGTAACAGAAACGAATTTTTAATAAAGATGTTTTTGTTTCTGTAATTTTGTATTGCTGCTATAGTAGCTCAGTATTTTACAGAGCTAACGTATAGATCTGGCTCCATTCAGAAACTGGAGTACTTTCTAGTACAACCAACCTAGGAGGAAGGTGTGTACCGCAGTCTTCCAGAAAGGTGACTGGCGGCCCTGTTTAGCTGATGCATGCTTTAAAATGCGCCTGTAGCCCAACATCGAGGAAGTGTGGGAGAAACTTTTATCTTACTAGTTAATAGCATTATGATTCTTTTCAGGCCCTGGCATTTTGTGAAACCATTGGGGGAGGGAAGGTGATGCTGGAGAAGAAATGTGAATTACGTAGAAGGATGGTTTTCATGCTTCTACCCTCTCCTAGAACCAGAACAACTTTCGCATCTGTGCCAGGCTCTAGTTCACCAGCTATGTATCCAGTTATCATCTCATTCACATTTGGCTTTACTTGGTGACGGCGGCCATAGCTAAGTTGTTTGGCATGTTTGACTTTGAACCGTAGCAAAAATGGTTTTGGATTTTATTTCTTAAAAATGTATACAATGTCAAAACTTTACATTTTATATACTAGTATCTGGCTATTAGTATTTTACAGGAACCATGGTTCTTGGTAACTACATATATATATATATATTTTTGTGACTTTTTTGTATACTAAGTGCCGTTTCAATGTTACAATCATTTTTAGAGTCATTGTAATCAATGTGAATATCATGTTTTTTCAAATCTGTTCTGAGCCTCTAGTGTTTGCTTTGTGAATATATATGTGTATTGTATATATTCTGTATAGTTACATTGTACTGAAATATTAGCTTGTTTGATATAAGGAAAGTATGTATTGAGTACTTTTTGCTAGTTTGGTTGTTTAATCTTTTTTAAAAAGGTTTAATCTTTTTAAAAAGCAAAAACTTTAAACCGGCCTTTATTACATGGTCACAAATAAAGTTGCAGTTAGAAGGGATGGGCAGGGAAAAAAAATAGTTTTGAGTGTCTTTGAATAGAAACCAGACTAAGTTTTTAAGTTTTGTTTGGTTCCCTTCCCCCCCTTCATTAAAATATCTTATTAATGCTTTATGGAGTAAAACTTCCTGCTGTTGTCATTTACTGTTCGCTGGAAGGAAGAATTGCTGCTGCTGCTGCTGCTGCTGCTGATTGAGGTCAAGTGGATAAGAAAAGTCATCGGAGTAATGCGTTTCTTAAGCATCCACTGAGTGTGTACAGACCAGAGAGTGCTCTGTGAGACAGCACACATCAGCTTCCTGGGGAGCTAAGAAAAGAGTTCCCGAACACCATCCCTGAAATCGAAAGGAGTATAAAGGAGGCTAATAGAGAAAGTCATCAAATCCCAGAGTGACTGAGCCAGGTATCTTGTCAGAGCAGCTTTCCTGAGTGCTGGGCTGCATTTTTCTGAGGTTCTGCATTATTGATTAGAGACCTGTTGGTGGTACTTCCATAATATCTTACAACCAAGGAGTAGAGATAGTACTTCTTGCAGAAAGCTGCTCATCACATAAGTGAGGAGCCTGTGCAAGCCCTGAAGGAAGGCCATCCTAACTGTAGGTTCGTCTTGCCATGGATTTTGACAGTGAGTGGTCTACAGAGTGAGAGTAACAGGCAGGGAAATTGTTCACGGACCCCAAGTTCCAGGATCACTTCACTTCTGGGAGAAAATGGGTAAATTTTTAAGAAGCATTTTCTGTCATTCAGCAAGTGTGTTGAGTATTTTTAACAACAGTTTACCAAACTACTCAAGGTCAGCAAGCTGCTGGGGTCCTCAGTAGCCACAGCCAAGGGTGATCTATACAGATGCAGAAGGCAGCATCTGTAGAAGCATGCCCTACAGTATACTGGAGACCAGAAAGATTGCTTCTGGAGAATGATACTTAAATGTGATAACCGAAGGTGTGTGTATCCTTGGCACAGGGACTGATAGCTGCTTTTCTGAATAGAATGTTTGTTCTAAGTACTGACCCTGAGAGATCTGCAGACACACTGAGAGTTTCAGTGGGCTATACTTGCCCATAAACATCAAATCCCAAAATGTAACATAATTCCCTTTCCACATGGGCAAACTTACACAGATGGGAAAAGTAGGACAGGACAGTCAATCCAGAAAGAGCTTCCTCATCAGCAAAATGATGAGAACTAGGGTTTAAACAGCTCTTGGTTCATTTACTTGAATTCTTATTCCAAAAAATACTGAATTTCTATACTCACCCATTTTATAAATAAACAAGTCATTGCAGAGGCTGTGGGCGGAGTTGTCTTTAAAATCCTGTCAGGCTTCCACGCAGCCCCACACCCTTCTGTCTGTTCTTGCCTATGTTTTTTTGTTTTTCTCCCCACAGCTAACATTTCTAGCTACCTTTGGCTGAATAAGTAAATGAGTGAGTCTCATTGACCAGAGAACCTGAGCATCCACACATACCCACGGCCTCTGGTGAGCCTTGCCACCTAGAGATCCTTGGGAAGGCTGCTTTAGAACAGAGAAGGAAAAGTCACACCAAATAGAGCCCCACTCGTCCACTCTAATCAAGGGGCCGGGGCACATGTGCTGTCTGGGGTTCAGGCGTCACTTGGGCATATGGCAGGACCTGTGTGCATGACTGATAACTTGTCCAGAAACGATTCTTGATTGCAAACAAGTCTACTTGCAGGATGATCAAAGATTCCTTTTCAATATGTGTTACAGTTTATAAAAGGCTGGCACTGTGAGTGACTTGGTCTTCAAAGCCCCAGTGACATAGTAACAAATGTGACCTGCACAGATAGTTGGCGCCCTTGCTACACACTGAGAAAAGGCCTAAGGTCCACCTTGAAACCTCCAGGCACCCCCAGGGCTAGAGCGCGAGAGGTGTTGAGCTGACGGAGCTCTGTGCTCTGCCGGGCCCAATGATGGGCAGAGACTCCAGGAACTTGACCCAGCCCGTGCCAGCATCAGAGTTCTTCGGGGCAGTAGCATTTGGGGAGATCCCTCGGGCAGTGCTGGCAGAAAACGTGAGTTCAGTTATTCAAGTTGGTAATTCTGTCTTTCATGCCAGGGCCTAGTTCTGAAGAAGAATCAGGTTAACTTACTCTTGTGATGTATAACAATTGCATGTGACCTTGTACTATGTAAACTTGTAATACGTGTGTGCTTTTACCTAGCTAAATACCACCTCTGGATTGTCCTTCCCACCCCTGCTGGTAATACCATCTATTATTTTCTCCATCCCTACTGCTGGTACTTAATTGGAGCCTTTGTTATTGCTGGCCTAGCAACAAAAACAGCCCTGTCTCCTGCCAGGCCCACTCTGGTTCATCCTTCCCATTTCTGCTGGAGTCATCTTTTAGTTGGGCCACTGCCCTACTTCAAAGCTGCCTTCCTTTGTCTTGGGAAATGTCCCAGCCTGCTGAACTTGGCTAGTTGTAGTTGGACTTCACAGCACGGATCAGGCTTCACCTCCTCTCAGAACCCACCCTTCAGCCCCCATTCGCATCATCCGCCAGTTTGGGAATGCGGTCCCTCCTGTTTATTCCCCTCGCAGATTTTATTTAGCGCCCAGCCAGCCACATCTCAATCACACCATCTTGTAATCTACTTCATGGGGTGGTTGTGAGAATTGAATTATATATAAAATGCTTACAACTGCGCCTAGTGTGTTTATCAGTCAGTTCAGTTGCTCAGTCGTGTCCAACTCTGCGACCCCATGAACTGCAGCACACCAGGCCTCCCTGTCTATCACCAACTCCCGGAGTTCACCCAAACTCCTGTCCATTGAGTCGGTGATGAGTCAGCTCTTTGCATCAGGTGGCCAAAGTATTGGTGTTTCAGCTTCAACATCAGTCCTTCCAAAGAACACCCAGGACACTGTGTATATAGTAGCCACTGAATAAGTCCTGTCTGTCTATTACTCGTGTGTCTCCCTCAGCTGACTTAATTCTTGACATCAGGGACTGTGTCTTCTATTTGTATATCCCCTGCAGTGCCAGGCACATAGTAAAACTCAAAAAATGTTGAATGAATAATTGAATGTTCCAGGAAATACAGTTAACTTTATGCTCACCAGGGAGCTTTAGGACAGAATACCAAGAATCATGTCACCTGGTAGCTTGCCTTTATTCCCACTTCACCATATATATCAGAAGCCTACTACTCATCCTTAAGTGAAGGTCTGCAATGTGATGCTGTATGCAGTTTAATCCCTAAGTCATGTCTGACTCCAGCCCCATGGACTGTGGCCCACCAGGCTCCTCAGTCTGTGGGATTTCCCAGACAACGAATACAACTTCAGATCTAATCCTCAGAACAACTGCCATCAGCCTGACCAAAATTTCCTCAAGTTCTCTGAAACACTGGTCCTGCCATTTTTCTCCCCTCGTCGGGTTTACTTATCCATCAAGTCTGCAGCTGCACTGGCTTGGGACTTGCCTGTCAGGTTCACAAAGCGTCCTATGCTTCTGTTACAATGGTAATTGATTTAAAAGCAGTCCATTAGATTTAGTTCTATTAGGACAGGGCCCTTACCCATCTCTTGTACCAAGGTGTCCTCAGAGCCAGGGTTGAATGAAGCCTCAGACCTTAGGAATTAACAGTTTTCTGAATTGAAGAATTATAGAAATAAAACTAATAGAGATATAACTGCCCGGAGAGAACCACCAGGGCATGTGCTTTGCAGATGTGGAGGGCTCAGAGAAGCCATGTAGGGTAGAGCCCTCCCTGTCCAGAGGCCTAGAATTTGTGCCAGTAGAAATGGGGGGGGGGGCCCAGGCGCAGGAAACAACACTGAGCATGGAAGGTGGAGTGTCCACGGGTGACTGGTTCAGCACCCCTGAAAGGACTGCATGTTGGAAAGAAGACTGGGGTCGGATCAGAGCAGGTCTTAAGAACCTGACCTGAATCCGGTAGGAAATAGAGAAGCATCATACATTTTGAGCCTGAGAGACAGCTTAATCAGAGCTGGCTCTAGAAATGAACAAGCATGGAGTAGGTTAGAGGGCTTACAGGGTGAGCTGAGATCACAGAAGAGTTACGTCAGTAGTTCAGGGAAGCGTAAGAGGAGGGTGCCCTGAGGGGCTAGAGCAGGGGTCTAGGGAGGGCTTTGATGAGATGTGGGCCTGGGATCTGAAGACTCGGGTCACCTCTGGACACTGGACAGGATGCTCTATTTCAAGTACTCACAGTGCTACTTCCTTGACCTTGTCCAATTCTCAGGCAGATGCCCCTTGTTTCTGAGGAGGAACTCTATTCTAAAGAGTAAGAGTCAGGCAGAGTTCTGAGCTGGGTTCCAGAGCTGAGCTCAGAGTGAAGGTGAGGAGAGGTTTAAGAACAGTCCTGCAAGAAAAGTTACGTAGCTGGGTGGCTCTTTTCTAGCAGAGCTTGGCTTCTACTAAACCAGGTTGCTGGGGTTGAAAGTTCCCCTTTGCTCTGCTGCTTACATTCCGTCTACTTTCCTTCAGCAGACTGCTGCAGAGGGCACTGTTCTGCAAACAGCATGGAACAGCCCAGCAGAAACCTTGCCCTTGTGGAGTTCATCATCTTGGTGGGGAAAGGGGTTTGGCCAACAATAAACAAGATGAAGTGTGGGAGTGGGCAGCGGAGCAACTTTAGGTACGCTGGCCCAGGTGAGCAAACGGCCAGTAAGCCGGGTCCAAGCATGTGAGGGCCAGAGTGCTGCACCCAGAGGGTCACCAAGGTCAAGGGTGCTGCCCGGCATGTTCAGGAAGGAGGCCGGGCTCCTCCCCACCTTCTCTCTGGAAAGAAGCCAGAGTAGCAAAGGCTGTGCCAGACTATAAAGGGAAACTAAGCGTGGAGAACGAAGGAAGTTTGTTTCCACGTGTGATGTCTTTTCCTGGACAAACTCAGAGGAAGTCTGTTTCCCCAACACAGGCCAAGGAACAGGTTGCTCGGAGTTAGAAACTGAGCTTAAAGGCCAGTCCTGGCAGAAGTTGTAACGTCTTAACGTAGCTCATTCTCTAATCCAGACTTCTGACCTTTATCTACGATGGCATTTAAGAGACCTCTGCATATGTCAGAATCCCGGATGCAGCCTTTCCTGCCAAGATGGACTACACACGGGCTCCTACGCACACAGCCCAGAAACGAGGTGTAGACAGCCAGCGTGTAATCCCCATTCACCCAGGAGATGGGAAGTGGCTTTTGTAATACAGTTGCTCTCCCCTCAAGAACCTCCTGACAGGTGAGCAGACACGCTTAGCTGCCCAGGACAATCTTAGGTGCCTCCCAAAGAGGTACAAGAGGGAGGTCTAGGGCAAGGAGCAGGTACAGATGCAGAAGCAGGCACTAGCTCATGCAGTCCTGCTGATTAGGTGCCAGGCGCATCCATGCACAATTTCTAGCCAGAGCAGGGGTTCCACAGCACCCCCGTGGTCCCAGGAGAAAGACTGGCACAGATCAGCTTTGGGGAAAGCCTCACTTTGCCTTGCACGTCGTAAGTGCCACAAAGCAAATAGACACAGACACACACAAAGGAAGGACACGTGAAGAAGGCAGACTTCTCTACTTCAGTCAGGGTCCACCTACAGCTCTGGTCTCCCCATGCCCTGGGAGAGCTGCTGTGACCAGGAGTCCTGCCTGTCCAGTACCCCTTCCCCAGGGCTGCTGCCAGGCCCTCTGTCCTGGGGCCCCGAGCCTGCACCCCTGAAACACGTGAGGCCAGAAGCCCTTTCATGCCCCCACTGGAGCTGACACCGCCCCCCTCCCCGTGCCTGCCGCCACTACTTCCTTTCTGTCAGCAACAGCCACCATTCCAGAGCCAAACAATTCTAGCCGTGCACTTGCCTCTGTTTGCAGGCACCAGGTGTGGAAGGTTTTCCCCAGTGTGCTGAATCCCTTCCCCACCTGGACTCTGGCTCGGTCACTAGTTTACCCTAGCTCTCATTGTGCGTCAGTGGATTTTCTGGCTCCCCTCCCACCATAAAGTGTAAGCTGACATGAGGGTGGAGGGGTGAATAGAGCCAAGAGCAAAGGAAAAACCCAGCAGCTCAGTGTGCCCAGCAACCCCCAGGCTCCAGTGGGAGCCAGATGCCCCCACAGGCCCAGCCCATAGCGCCTGGGCTCCAGCAGCTTGGAATGCAGGCCTCTCCCTGGCAGCCCACACGTCACTCCAAGTAAATTACATAAGCATAATCTGTTTTCAGTATAGACGTGAAAGTTTGGTCCTTGCTTCCCAGAATTTATCTATCATGCAGTCTCATGAATAATCTAAGTACAAATAGAAGGGGCTCACTAATCCCAAGGAGAATGAGAAATATGTGGGGAGGTCAAGTCTGAACATAATTCAGACTGAGTCCAAGATAATGTTAATCTAGGGTGACAGGAACATGTGGTAACAAATGTGCTTAAGACCTTTCCTGAGCCAAAACCTCATCTGTGAGTCGCTGGGGACTGGTAAGTTTTCCATGAAACCATCAGCTCTGCCTCCTGCCTCTTGATGTTCCTTCCCCTCCCCCCCTTCTCCCCTTCCCTACACAGGACAGACAGGTGTATGGGCAGATGAGCCGCTTTCCTCCCCAGGTACCATGGGAGCAGCTCTGGCCCCCCGCAGCCTGGAGCAGGCCTGGCACACGCTGAGAGGTCAGTGAGTGTCCTCGGAAAGATTCGGTGAGGAGGGACAAATGCACACCCTGGAAATGGGTTCATAAGATCATCTATCTGGTCACAGTTAAAAAAGGTCTAACACCTGTAACAGGTGTAACCTCAGCACGCTCTGCCTCTCACTTTGACCCTCAGCGATGGGCCGCAGCTGACTGCGAGCTGCTCGTGGAGGAGCAAAGCTCCTCAGCAGCTTCCCCAGAGCTTGATATGAACATGACTGAGAAGCCAGAAAACAGCCCCAGGTAGAAAAGGCTGACAGGACCGTTTTCACATATTGCGCGAGCACGCTCAGTCGTGTCTGACCCTTCGCGACCCCACGGACTGTAGCCCACCAGGCTCCTCTGCCTGTGGGATTTTCCAGGCGAGAATACTGGAGTGGGTTGCCATTTCCTTTTCCAGAGGAGCTTCCCAAACACAGATACATTAAATGGGATGAAATAAATCCATGCCTTGTAAAAGGCGACCTGAGGAACTTCTGTAGGCCCTCTACTCATCCCCCGCCCATCCCAAGAAGAAAGAATACTGCATCCCCATGGTAGTAAGGAGGAACCCAAACCCCCTGGGCCTCCTGTAAACCTGCTCCAGCCTAGGAGTCTGCCAGGAAAGGTCACGCCACGTGCAGAGGCAGCAGCCCAGCGCCTGCCAGCCTCGCCAGGATGGTGGGCTTCCCATGGGGACCACTGCCCATGAAGTTCACATCCTGGGGTGAGTGGCCTGGAAGAGGAAACGCAGCAAGGCCCCCCGGAAAGCTGCCTTCACGGGGGCCCACACGTGGTGTTCCCACACTGGGTAACACAGGGTTCCATCTGGGACACGAAAGACTCACCGTGAATTTGGTGGGACAGGGTTGTGGAGAGAAGCTGCCCACCACGCCTTCCTTCTGGACGTGGCTGCTTCAGCCACTGCACCTGTGACGTGCAGAGCGTGGGCGCCCTCTGCTGCCCTCGCCTAGAATGAGCCCCAGGGTGGAAGAACCGACCGCTGCCTTTAACCCACTTACCGACTATATATACGCACCCATGTGTTTGGCTGCGCCACGTGCCGCAACTAAGTTCCCCAGGTCTTAGCTGTGGCGTGTGGGATCTAGTTCCCTGACCAGGGATGGAACTTGGGCCCCTTGCAAGCACAGAGCCTTTAGACCATGAGGGAAATCCCAAATTTACAAAATATTTATTAAGCCTAATTAAAAGGCTTTTGTTTACAGTAAATACCCAGTGAGACAATTCAGACTGTTAACTACTCACATAGTTTTCAAAAGCCTTTAAACTTGAATGAGATGGACTGTCCTTTCAGCTCTGAGGGTGATACTACCCCAGGTCCTGGTGAAAGTCCCTGTCATTGGTGACCAGAAGTACTTCTGTCACCTCACACATACACATTTCATGGCTCTTTCTTTGGAAGAATCTTGAGAAAGGGGATTTCCTGGACTCAGCTGGCTTTCCGTCAGCCCTCCTTTTCCAGGCTCTCCTCCAAGCCCAGGTGCCCCATCACTTTTGGCCTCTGTTCCTTTTGCTCCAGCTTCCCCCTCGGCCAGCCAGGGCTCAGCAGAAATGGCTCCAGGGAGGAAGGTGGGGCCAAAAGAATAGATCCTTCTGAATCACAGGTCAGAACCTGTTGTTCGGTTGCCCACAGTCCAGACCTCAAGGAAACACTTTCTCCCTCCAGTCCATGCTAGCCTCAGGCAGGGGGCCAAGGGAAAAGCAGATGGTTTGGGCCCTGAGAGAGGGAAATACCCAGCGGCTGCTGGGGCTGGCCAAGGAAATGGGGATGGGAAAGATTTTAAAATGCTGCAGGAGCCCTTCCAGAGCCCAGCTAGCTCATTTTGACCTCATCCACGCGTGCCTGAGCCAGGGAGCTGACCACCTGGCAAGAGGTCCCGGATCCTTGAGGCTTCAGGTGGGGAGTGTCTTGCTCCCAGAAGGCAGTGCAGGACGTTACTACACAGTGGCTGGAATTCATCCTTCCTCTTCTCTTTTTACTTCTTTTAAAATGTAGTTGTTCTTTTCTTTTTTAAAAAAAAAAAATTATTTGGCCGCATCAAGTCATAGTCATTTCTCAGCCTTTTGGCTAAGATCAAGTATAGTCTGAGGGCTTCCCAGGTGACTGCCAGTGCAGGAGATGCAAAAGACTCTGGTTTGATCCCTAGGTCAGGAATATCCCTGGGAGAAGGGAATGACAACCCACTCCAGGCTTCCCTTGTGGCTCAGCTGGTAAAGAATCCACCTGCAATTTGGGAGAGCTGGGTTCATTCAACCCCTGGGTTGGGAAGATCCCCTGGAGAAGGGAAAGGCTATCCACTCCAGTATTCTGGCCTAGAGAATACTATACAGTCCATGGGATTGCAAAGAGTTGGACACGACTGCGCCACTTTCAGTTTCAGTTTCCTGTATCCTGGCTGGGAGTATCCCAAGGGCAGATGAGCTTGGTGGGCTAGTCCATGGGGCCGGAGAGAGTTGGACACGACCCAGCTGCTGAGGAGGGCACATGGGATCTTTCATTGTGGTGTGTGGGCTCTAGAGCACGCGGGCTTAGTTTCCCCATTGCATGTGGGATCTTAATTCCACAACCAGGGATCGAACCCACATGCCCTGCATTGGAAGGCAAATTCTTAACCATTGGACCATGAAGGAAGTCTGAATTCCTCTTCTCTTTCGGAGGAACCTTGAACTAGATGCTCTGGTGAGGAAGCAGCGACGGAATACACGCACAGCACTCAGCACACGATGCCCCTTGTTACTGACCCCTCCTAGATACCACAGCAGTAGCTGATCAACCGGACCCTCTCCCGCACAGACAGCAGCGGGAGACATACAGACATCTCGATGACTTCTAACAGCGACTGGCAGGGCAGCTGTGTGGACGTGGGTGTCCACGTACCTGGAAGTCTGTCTCCCGATGTTAAGCAGGTTCCTACCCACCAGACCTTTGAGTTTCTTTCCAGCTGTGAGACTGAATGGAGGTGTCCTCCCAGTTCTAAAATTCAGGCAGTTGTTATCCCACCAAGTAACAGCAGGGGAGACACAGAGCCGTCCTGGCAGGCACCCGGAAAGGCTGCCAGCATAGGCCCAGGAGACAGGTGGCCAGATCCGGGGACCCCACACCTCCCAGGAACGTGAACTCCCAACCTACCACTGCCCGTTTCCCCTATCACGAAGGGCATGGGCCGGCCCGCGGCAAAATCTTGTTGAACTGACGACTTCCTTCTCCATCTTTCCTCTGCTATCAATAAGCTTGTTACCATCTTCTTGGAAGTCATGTGTTTCAAACAGATTTCAACTTTCTCTAGTCTGTACACATTTTTCCTGCGCTATTGGTTATGTGGACAGTACTTACGTTTTGAAATTCAAAGAGGTGTCGGATGCCCTGTCTACTCTAGGAGCTGGTGGTTCCTGACAGGAAAGAGGGAGGGAGGGAGAGGGGAGAGACAAAGAGACCTTCCCCACCCCTCTCTCTGGACCTGGTCCTTCTCACCCACCCCACCCCAGCCTCCTTCCCCGCCCCCCCCCCCCGCCCCCACCACACATAGCTCTTTGGAAAAAAAGCACAGGCTAAGGAGAGAAGAGTTTCCTTTTCAAGTTAAACAAGTCAGAATGAAGTTCCAACAGAATGGTCTGGCGGAGAGACTGAGTTATTCTGGACCACAGGGGTGTGGGCAGGGAAAATGCTGATAACCTCAAGGTGAAGGAAGCATGTGGTGGAGGGAAGCACAGAGCCAAAGGGAAGGGCGAGCTGGGCTTGCACCCCAGGAAAATACACAGCCCTCCCGCTGGAAGATTCTGAGACGATGGAACAACCAGACAATGGGGTTGATTCCACCCCGCCTGGAAACAGTCTGGACCCTGACTTTTTAGGAAACAGCTGGAGGTGAGGGCAAAGGGCAGACTGAACACAGTCTCCCCGATGCAGACGCAGGCCAATGATGACACGGAGAAGGAGAGGGGAAAACAGATGACGGCACTGACAGAAATCCTCAGAGCTGGGGTTTCTGCGCCAAAATGCAGTCATTACCGTAGGCATGTCAGACCCTGAAGCAATGAGTGCGCCGTCGAGCGCTAACCTGAGAGTCAAGGCTGCTCTGTCCTCAGCATCTCTCTCGCGGTGGGGGTGGGGGGTGTTGGTAGTGGTGCAGACAGCCTGAGCATAAAGACAACCTAAATCCAGGCCTCCCCTCAGGCACAGCCTGCTCGCTCCTGCTTTCTCGGATGTTGCCAGAGTCAGCTCGCCCTCCTTCCGTCTGCCATGAGCTCAGCAGGCTAGTCCTGGGGAGGCTGCCACCCCGCAGGCCCAGAGGAAGGGCCACTCACTCAAAACCCCTCTGACATCATCTCCCCCCTGCGTCAGTGCCCGTGTTTGTCATCTTGTGTAAGGACTCTTCGGACCACCTTCTAGGTAATCCCAGGATGTAAACGCAGGTGATAAATATTTAAATTCTGCTCTGGATGTTGATCTCATCATCTGAGTGGTATCTAGTGGTGTTCCAAGCTCTGTTCCTGATCGCCATCCTAAGGAATCCCAGACCGGCGACCAGGGACCTGACCTGGCAGCATGTCCCCACCTGCTTCCATCAGACACTTTCTCCCTCCCTCCCTCTGCCCACCACCTTTACAGGACAAGAGGAGCCGGCCCTGAAGGCTGATGCAAACCCAGGAGCATCCTCACCACCTGGGACTTCGCTGAGGCTCCCATCCTGGGGTGCTGCCCACCACCCCCACCATCCTCCTGTCTGGGGATCCTCAGGTAAGAGCAGAAATATAGCCCCCTGCTGGCCCTGGGGAGGTCACAGGGCACTGTGGTCCCCACTCTCAGCCCGACCCTTTAGGATCTGGGCTGAGGAGAATTTAAACTCAATTTCTTGCTAGTGGAGCTAGGAGAGCCCATCAAGTCCAGTAAGAAAAAAAAATTACCTAAAAACAAATAAAGCGTTTTACTCATACACACAAATACACACGGTGAACCCCACCCTGGGAGCCGGTAAAACATTCTGATCCTGGACCCGGCTGACGTCCAGGGCATTCGGGCCTGGGCTTCCTGAAGACTGACTCTAGGGGTGCCACCAGCCCCACCGAGGGTTCCCAGAGGCCACACGACAGCTGCTCCCATGCTCCAGGCGGACCAAGCGAAGTAGGCCGGCTTGGAGCGGAGAGGTTCCATCCTCTAACGCACCTCCCGGCACAGCCGGGTCTTCTCCCCCACCCCCACTTCCGAGGTTGAGTGGGGAGAGAGGCACCCCCATCCGCAGTCTCGGGGATCAGTTCACAGTCTGGGTTCCGGGGCCCGAGACGGGATCGTGCAGAGCAATCCCGTCCTCGGCCCGCAGGTGTGCACCTGGGGTGACCGCAGCTGGGCCTCGCATCTATACTCCGATCTGCTCTTTAATCCAGTCCCTGAACACGGGGAGCCTCGTGTACACACCGGGCTTGTTCCTCTGCGCGCAGCCCTCGCCCCAGCTCACCACGCCGGCCTGGAACATCCGCCCATCCGCCTCTGGGCTGGACAGGGGGCCCCCGGAGTCGCCCTGCGGGGAGAGCAGGCCTTGGCCCGGCGCGCCCCCACCCTGGTCGCCGCCCCCTGCCCCGTGCCCACCATGCCAGCTCCTTCCCCGTCCCACATCCCAGCTCGTCCCCCAGCCCCCTGCGTCTCTGCCCTGCGCCCACCTGACAGGCGTCCACGCCACCGCTGAGGTAGCCCACGCAAATCATGCGCGGCGTGATCTGCTGCGGCAGCAGGTGCTCACACGTGGTCTGGTTGATGACCCGGATCTCGCCCTTCTGCAGGATCATAGCCGCCTGGCCTGTGGAGAAGCAAAGGTGGCCACGGGCAGCTCGCCAAGCCGGGCCGCAGAGGGAGGACCCCGGTCCAGAGCTCGCAGAGCCGGCTGGAAACAGCAGGGATGCCTGTGGCCCACGCAGGGCTAAAACCTGACAGCGCATCCCTAGGTGGGATGCTGCGCAGCCGGACACAGTGGTCAGGGTGTCCTGACCATCGGGGTGGGGGGGCTGGGGGGGAGGGGATCCTGGGAAGGCGTGTGGGAAAGGAAGGGACAGAAGGACAGCCACAAAGAAGACCCCGAATCCTACAGCAGTGCGGTTGAGAGCAGACCCTCGGCCCCCACTCACCTGCTTCCTGCGTTTGGCCCCAGCCGGTGACCCAGATGGCCTTGCCAGTGGGGAAGGTGTGGTCGGCCGCGGGCAGGCAGATGGGCCGGATGGTGGCGCTGTACTCCACCGGCCGGTCCAACTGCAGCAGCGCAATGTCGTAGTCGAAGGTGAAGTCGTTGAAGAACGGGTGCTTGATGATGCGCTGCAGCCTGCGCTCCTGCACCCCCGGGGCGCTGCGCTTGCTCTGGTCATGCAGGCCCAGGAAGGCCGTCCACATGGTGTGTTCCGAGTACCTGCAGGGGGCAGCGAGGGCCCCAGAGGGAGGCCTGAGCCAGGACCCCAGCCAGATGCCCCACCCCAAGCCTGCGCCCACTCTGAGACAACGCTCAGAGGTCTCCCTCCCAATCCCCTCTCTCAATACACTCTTATTTCACTACTAAAATGATCTCCCTTCTTATTAATCTACCTTTCCTGTCAGGAGAGATTCCTGAGAGTCCCTTGGACAGGAGATCAAACTAATCAATCCTATAGGAAATCAACCCTGAATATTCATTGGAAGGACTGATGCTGAAGCTGAAGCTCCAATACTTTGGCCCCCTGATGTGAACAACCGGACTCATTGGAAAAGACCCTGATGCTGGGAAAGATTCAGGGCAGGAGGAAAAGGGGACAACAGAGGATGAGGTGGTTCGACGGCATCACCAATTCAATGGACATGAACTTGGGCAAACTCTGAGAGATGGTGAGGGATAGGGGGCCCTGGCGTGCTGCAGTCCATGGGGTCGCAGGGACACGACATGGCACTGAACAACAGTAAGCAGGATAAAAATAGCACACCAATCCAAGTACTTCTCTAGCGCAGCGGTACATATTTTAAGTACCAAATGAGCTGAAAAGCAGATGGAACTTTGTCTCCCAGGTTTGTGGATGGTAGCAGAAGGATGCAGCAATTCTGACCATTTCACATAGGAGGACTGAACCTGTAAGGACAAGACCCTGCTGTTGCTGGGAGACAGGGAGATGCCAGCAGGCAGAAGTGGAAAAACGAGAACTTGCACTGGGAAGATCCCCTGGAGGAGGGCATAGCAACCCACTCCAGTATTCTTGCCTGGAGAATCCCCATGGACAGAGGAGCCTGGCGGGCTACACTCCATAGGGCCTCAAAGAGTCAGACGTGTCTTAGTGACTAAACAACAAAAAACACCGACAGGGGAAGTACCTTTATAATGGAGAAACCTGGTAGACATCACCCTAACCCAGTAATCAGACTTTTCTCCAAACTGTCCCCCACTGATGGGGAGTCATGTACTTCTGGAGGACACATCATCTGTGCAACGTTTCCTGACCAAAAAAATATTGAACCTAACTCTACTCATGAAGCAACAACCAGGAAAATCCACATCGAGACACATTCTGCAGAACAGCAGCTGGGACTTTTCAAAAATGCAATGCCATAAAAGCACAAAAATTAAAAGGCTGGGAGAGACGATTCTAGACTTAAAAGAGACTAGCATTGTAAAGCAACTATTGTCCAATTAAAAAAAAAACTAATGACTAAAACAAAGCATATCCTGTGACTGGATCCTAGACTTTAAAAAAAAACCTATAAATACCAGGAGAACTGGAGGAATCTGAAACCAGGCCATATGCCAGCTAACGGTGCTACGTCAGTGCACTTGTTTCTGGGTGTGATAACTGTATGGTGGTGACGGGGGAGGATTTCCTTGTTCCTGGGGGACACCGGCGGCTGTACTTTGGCCAGAAGTGCCGTGAGGGCTGCCCCTAACTGGGAAATGGCTCAGGAGAGTGTATGTGAACGTCTGGGGAAGCACGCCTGAGATGTGACCCGTGCGCTGGAGCCCACAGACGAGTACAGAGTCCGAGAGAAGAAGGAAGCTGAGAAGACTTCGGTGTCAGTCAGCAGACAGGGCCCGGAACTTCCAGAAGACAGAGAAGAGAAGAAGAAGCAGGGGAAGAGGAGACAAAGCGTGAAAGCCCCCGCAAGGTCATGAGGAACGCTGGTCGTGCTGCGGCAGCTGGTGAGACTGCCTGCTGCACTGTTGCACGCACATCGGGCTGATGGCAGACAGGGAAGGAGTCAAGAAGGCCACGCATCAAGAGGTAACTCAGCGACAGGTTAGAGAGCACAGCAGCTCGAAACAGCTGCAGTAAACCCTGGCCATTCCGTTGAGACCTAAGACAAAAAACAAAGTCAACCAGAACAAACACGCTGTTCCAGAGGCTGACTTGCTAAGTCATCTTCTCCCCAGACACCCCATCAAGGTAGCCATGGGCCACAGACTCAACCCAGAGGCCCGTGCTCTTGACACATGATGCTACCTGTCAGGAACAGCCTGGGGTCACCTGCTGACTTAGAAATGTGTGCAAAGTACCTGCACTCCAGGTCCTAGCGTACTTCACCCCTGCCTGGCCCTGCTCACAGCCCTGCCTTTACGTGGCAGGTCTGAGTCACCTGATCCAGTGACAAACACCCTCACGTTTCAACACCAGACCGGACACCCTGCCCACACAGGCACTCCCTAGCAGTCCCTCTCCCCAGCCCTCAGGAGAACTCTAACCCCACACACTGGGCCCTCGACAGCCTCTCCCCAGTTCTGTGCATGTATGTGTGCACATGTGTGTATGCGTGTACCTTGTCCCCCTACCCCGGGACATCTGGAAGAACAGGGACCAAGTCTAATTCAGCTTTGTCTTCCCATGCCGGTGACAACAATGGGTGTTGAGTGCATTCACCGACAGAAGGAAGTCTGCTGAGCAGGAGACGATGAAGGAAAAGGAAATGAGAAATGAAAAGATGAAGCAGGGGAGCAAGGGCCCAGGGGCGGGTGCTTCAGGAAGCACTTCCCAGCTCACCCAGCTGACGGGGCTGAAATGGGACTGCGGTAACCGAGGGGGTGCACAGTGCCCAGATCTTGGTTTCTTCTCAGGGGAATACCTGGTCCTGGGGCTGGGCCAGGAAAATACAAGATGAGCCTGGAGCACCAGGTAGTGTCAGCAGGGAGATGGCTCAGAAGAACAAAAGGGGGGGGGGCGTGTCAAAGGGAGCCAGGAGCCAGCCTGGAGAGTTCCCAGTGGCCAGCTGCAAAACAACCCAGTGACAGCACCCAGCACGGTACCAGGTTACAACCCAAAATACACACACGAGTCCCTGCACACATAAATAGATGATTAAATACAGGGCAGAGAAGGGACAAATCCTCCTTACAGAACACCACCAAACTGACTCATTTCCAAAGAATAGAGACCAGAAGAGGGAGATCCCGGGAGGGAGTGGAGGGAACTGGCATCAGCCTCTGAACCAGGTGACCAAGATGAGCATCACCAGCAATCAGCCACGGTGACATCATTTACCTGCTGATCAGACATGACTGTCTTCCAAACACTCGTGACCCCAGGCTAACCATGCGAAAAACGTCAGCACCCACCAGCCTTCAGACAGTCCAGGTCACGAAAAACACACCGAGACGACCGAGAAACCGTCTGGGACAGAGGAGACTGGGGAGACAGGGCAGCAGGCGCAAAGGGGGCACCTGGATGGACTCTTGCTGCAGAAAGGACACCAGCATGAAACTGGCACCTGGGGTTGGGGGGCAGGAGTGGAGCCCTGGGGCAGCCCCGAGGCGAGTTTCTAGTAAGGAACGGTGAGTTTCTCTGAGCTGACAAATGCAGCACGATAACATCAAGGACAAGTATGTATCGGGGGTGGTATAGTGAATTCTGTCCTGTCTTTGCAAGTTGTCCACATTCCAAAATAATAAGTTCATTCTAAACTTTCTTCAGGAGGCTCCCACCACCCAGAGAAGAAAGCAGCTTGCTTCCACCCAGAGTGGTGTAGAGTGATAGTGAAAACACAGGCCGCATTTCACTCACCCAGCTAGGCCCAGCGACCACCACTGATTCCAAGCCCCCACAGGCCTCTGGTGACCCCTCCAGCACATGCACCTGTCAGGGCCCACCATCTGGACACAGGCCTACTTCCTGCGGCGGGCCCCGTCTGTCCCAAAAGTCCACAGTGCTCCTTCTCTCTCTTTGCAAAAGGGTGACCGTGGCGACCTGGGTCCCTCCTCCCGCAGCTGCCCAGGGCTGGAAGGCTGGCACCTAGCAGGAAGGGCCTGAGGGAGGGGGGCCCTCTAAGGCCTCAGTCTCACTCCCACAGACGATGACCAGAGGGCCTGGGTGGGCTGGACCCAAGTCACAAAGAGCCCCAGCCCCGGGCCACCTGCTCCCACCAAGCCGCCCTGAGAGGCCAGCTCGGCCTGGTGATGTGCTTGGTGACCCTCCCTGGGGTGGGTTCGGGTCTGCATGGGCACCAGCATGGGCTCAGCACTTCACTGTCACCCCCGTGTTCCCTTCTCACACCTCTCAGCCCACAAATCACAGCATCATTATGAGCCCCCAGGAGCCCCAGGCTCAGAAAACTTGCCCATGGTGGCTGGGCAGACTAGAGCTGGGCCATGGATCTGAGGGCCCTGAGGGGGGCCCCGCGGGGGGGCCCGCCCTGCAGACACTGACCGCTCAGGCTCAGGAATCCACACACTGGGGCTACAGTCTGGTTCTGCCACTTAAGAGCTGTACAACCTCAGGTAAACATCCTTACCTCTCTGATCCTCTGCTTCTATAAGATGGGCACATATAAGACCTGCCCACCTGGCTTTTAGGAGAGACACTGAGATCCCGCTGGACAAGCAGGGGCATCCACTAAACAGTGCTTCCGTTACCAAGCCCCACCCCTCCAGTGCTGCTCCTGCTTCACCCAGGCAGGACTCACAGACCCAGGGCCTTTCCACCCCAGGAAACACAGAGGGGCCCCACTCAGAGCCCTGGAGAGGTCTCCCGGCTTCTGCCTGTGACCCACCTGAATCCTCTGTCGTCCACGAAGCAGTGTGCGGCGGATATCATCCAGCTGGGGGAGATGAGCGAGGCCCCGCACAAATGGCCGTGGCCCAGTGCGTGGAGGCTCACCTGCCAGGGCCACTCGCCTTGGTCCGAATTCTCACCTCCGACGACCCGGGACTGCCTGGTGAATGACCGCCGCCCACAGTCTGGGAGGGGTAGAGGCAGGAGTCACGGGGTGGGAGTCAGGGGATACAGCCCCACTAGACCAGCCTCCTGGCTCCTCTTCCTGCCCCCAGACTCAAAACCCTCACTCCCCACCCCTGGGCTCCTGTACAGGTGCCATCACGGGCCTTCAGACCTCTGCTGGTTTGCTGAGATTTAATTTGGGTGTCATTTGCCTAGATGTCTTCACTGGGTGCTGAAGGACACAGCTCTCAGAGACAAGAGCGATGGGTGACGGGAAATCAGAATGGCCCAGCTCTGCATACATTGAACCTGTGGCCAGCGCTTCTGAAATATGCAAAGGGCTGCAAATATGGGGGTGTGAGGGGTGTGGACAGAACCCTGCCCAGGACTCCAGGAGCTGTGCTATCTCTCTTTCAGGTAGCATGGGGAAGCCTGGCCTTGCCCCCATGGCCAGGTCTACAAATCAGGGGTCAGCCCAGCACCGTAGCGCAGCCAGAGGCCTGACTTACTAGCTGCCCGGGGGCTTGCCTCTAGGATCAGAGCTGCCAGTGAGGCAGTGCTTGGGTGCCAGTCAGCTAAGTCATCCTTTCCTCCAGGCAGACACATCCTCTCCCTGGGGCAGAGCTGGGTGAGTGAGGCCCTGGCGTGATTTCTGCCTCTGTATGTGCCTTGCTCAGTGAACAACCTGCACAACTGCACACTGCAGCTCTGCTCACCACAGTCCTTCTCATCCGAGCCGTCAGTACAGTCCTCGCTCCCGTCACACTGGGGGTTGCTCTTGTCCACACAGAGCCCATTGAGGCAGCGGTAGGTGTGTTCAGTGCAGGTGACGGCTTTCACTGCTCACGGAGGAGGACACAGGGGAGGCAATCCATTTCTCTGAGGCACCCAGCCTGATGCTCACCCACCTGACGCCCCTCTCCCGGGCCTGCCCCACCCACCCCCACTGACACCCACTCTCCTCCCGGCCCTTCTGGCCGATTCTCTCCCAGCTGACACCCTGTCTCATCACGCTCCACGGTGAGTGGCGGTGGGAGGCGGGCCCCGGCCTCACCGTCCTGGCACTTGGCTTCATCAGACCCGTCGCCACAGTCGTCCTTCTGGTCACACTGCTGGCTCTGAGGGAGGCACTTCCCGTTGTCGCACTTGAAGGTATTGGGCGGGCAGCCTGGGGAGCACAAGGGCTCAGCAGGGGCTCGAGGGCAGCTGGGCAGCGACCCCCGCCCCGCCCCTGGCCACACTCACTGCAGCCCTCTTCGTCCGTGCCGTCCTCACAGTCCCTCACGGAGTCACAGACCCAGAACAGGGGCTTGCAGAACTTGTCCCTGCATGTGAACTGGTAGGTGGCGTTGCACTCTGGAGGGGCGGGGAGGCAGTTAGATGCCAGGCTCACTCGGTACTCAGTCACTCGCCGTGCCCCTGGGGATCCCATCTTGCCCAGTCGTGGCGGCTGACTCAGCGCCACGGGCTGCAAAGGACAGGGACGACCCCAACCCCCCGCACCTCGGGCCTTCCCACTCAGGGTCGCAGAGAGGGCCGAGGACGCCAGGGGACTCACCGCAGTTGAGCTCATCGCTGTAGTCAGTGCAGTCGGCCCAGCCGTCACAGCGAAGTTCCTTCCGGATACACCGGCCCGTGTTACACATGAAACTGCCCGGGCACGCTGCGGGCAGAGGGTAGGCCTGAAGCCCACAGCCACCCCCATCACCTCCACTGCAGGCTTCCCGACCTCACAGCCAGCCGCCCTGGGCGCCAGAGAAGACCTCCCAGCCCAGCCCCCAGTACAGAGGAGTGAGGCTGCAGCTGGGGGTCTCCAGGCCCACTGAGCTGTGGCAAGGGGTTCCTACCACCGGTGGGAAGGCTGGAGGGTGGGGAAGGCGCTGGTTGAGGTCCCTCTTGGCCCTATGACCGATGCCTGGGAGGCCCCGGGCAGAGCAGAGAGAGGCCGGCAGGTATGCACTGATTTCTACAGCCCCGTGTCCTTGGCCGGCCATGACCCCAAGCACCAGGCTCCCCATCGGCAACCCAGAGCAGCAGCCACTTGGCAGACAGATGGCATGCGGGTCCTCTGCCAGGCACCGGGAATCGCTGGATCTCCTTCATTCTAAGATGCTTCCACACTTGAACGTTTCTGAAGCTAGGATGTGTCTGACAACTGGTGTCACCGGGCAGATGACAAACTGAGAGGAACCTGTTTCCCTTTCTCTGTACAGGTAGCTTTGTCACTTAGCAAAGGGGTTTGCTCATCTAATTACAGTTTGGGCGGAGAGCCACACAGCTGAATGTGAACTTAAATTTGGATGCGTGTGTGCAGTTAAAGTGTCTTCCAAAAGGTTATTCTATGATTTGTTATTGCTTACTAGCTAAGTCGTGTTCGACTCTGCGACTACATGGACTGCAGCCTGCCAGGCTCCTCTGCCCATGGGACTTCCCAGACATGAATACTGCAGTGGGTTGCCATTTCCTTCTCCAGGGGATCTTCTCAGACCAGGGATTGAACCTGTACCTCCAGCATTGGCAGTTTCTTGACCACTGGTAGCCACCTGGGAAGCCCTATTCTATGATACAAGGTTGAAACAAACAAACAAAAAAACCCCACTGTGGACAGAGAAGAACTGATATTCACAGCAGACAATGAAATTAAAGGCCATGGAAACAGTGAAGATCTCTTCAGTAGAGATCTCACAATGTTCAGAGCTAGGAATGGTTCATGCGATGATCCGTGCCCCAGCGTGCTCTGTCTCAAGAGCATGCTATTCATCTGACAGCTGCTAAAAGGCCAGAGACAAGCACGGATTCTCAAAGTGGTGCAGAGCCAAAGGGACGGTGGCCCAAAGGCCCTTTGGGTTCCCTGGCCTGAGGGCCTGCACCCAGGGACCTAAGGGCACTGTCGGCTCGTTTTCCCTCAAAAAGCTACTGCAATGACTGAGATGCACCCTACGAGCTCTGGTGGCTCAGCATCAGAGATGCTGATAAGATGCAGAATAGATGGCCGATCTCAGGTCGGCCCTCCAGCCAGGCCCCGCCTCCTGAGCGCGACACTCACGGTCACGGGCGTCGAAGGACAGGAACTCCGCCAGGAATCCGGTGTCAGTGTAGGACTGGTCCGAGTGGAAGTGGACAGTGATCTTGTTGCTCCTGCTGCTGGCGACAAACTGCGGCCTCTCTCCGCAGTACCTGGAGGTGGTGGGCAGCTCAGCAGAGGAAGAGGCTCCACCTGGGGCTGGGGCACCCCCACTCGCCCTCCCCTGATGCTCACTTCTCCCCATTGATCTCCACGTAGTCCTTGGTGCAGGAGCCCACGGGAACGTTGGGCTCCTGCAGGAAGAAGGCTTTGAAGCGCACCTTCACGTTTTTGCTGGTGGGCACCTGCAGAGAGAGATGCGGCTGTGGGCCTGGCTCTGCACAGCCTCCCTCTTTCCTGAGCTGAGGGGGATGGCAGGGGGTTCTTCCCTCCCACCTGCCCGCCTGCCCGCCCGCCTGGGGGGCAGTGAGGACGTGGCAGGAGGGATCTGGAAGGAGGACCTTCCCTACTCGCCAGCAGCACACACTGTGGTGTTCTAAAGAAGGCCAGGCAGTTCTCCCACATCACTGACTGGACGACGCACGTCTCCTGCAGTCCAGGGAGCACTGCACGGCAAGCACTGTCTCCACAGCTCCTCTAGGAGGCCCCAGAGCCAGCTGCATCCTGGGCCTGGGTCCCTCCGGCAGGCATCAGCCACAGGAGGAGGGGTTGAGCTCGGGTCTGCTGGACACTGCTTCGAAAACTGCCCCGCCCAGAGCCTCCACACATACCCCTTAGGAGTGGTCGAAGGTGCTCATCACCCTCTCTCCTGCCTCCCTGAAAGACCCCCATCCCTAGCCTCCCTGGAGCACCCCCAACCCCTTCCTCTTTCCTCCCCCCATGTATCCCCCAACCAGCTTCTCTAACCCCCAACAGCACACAGCTCTCACCTCGATGTGCCAGGTACAGTTGATGTTGGGTGGGTAGTGGCCTGGATAGTAGGGGCTGGTAAATGTCCCCTGGGCTGCCCGCAAGTAGCCTCCACAGCCTGGAAGGAAAGGCAGAGAGACACACGTGATGATGGCGGCCCCAGGAGGGTGAGGGCCCCAAGGAGCCGGCCGGCCTCCATCAAGCCTGGGCACCAGATGCCCCACTGCCAGGAGGGCCTGAGCTTCAAAGCCTGTAGCCCCAAGGCCTGTCCCCGCATGGGCCGCCCCTTACTGCTCATCCGGGGCAGCTGGAAGAACACGGCCTCGAAGCCGGGGTGCCTGCGCTCGGTGCTGGTCATGAGCGTGATGAGCAGGACGTTCTGGGAGGAGAGGAAGGTCAGGTTGTAGGAGGGAGGGTAGGTCCCACACAGCCTGCGGGGCAGAAGGGGGAGTGTTATGGGAGCCACAGAACCCCAGCAGAGGACCCCACCCTCGGCCCGCCATTTAAATAAAGATCTCCTCATAGGACCGTCTTTGTTTATAAAAAACTCAAAAACACTGAATGCCTAACGATAGAGGACTCCCTAAACAAACTATGGGCAAAAATAATTGCAGCAGCAGTTAACACATCAACTGTTAACACTAACACTTAACTAAGAATATGCCAGGCACCATCCTTACTGCTTCTATATCCATTAACTCGGGTATTCATCACAACAACCATTAAACACCATTATCTCCATTTTACAGATAAGGAAACAGAGGCGAAACAGGTTAAATAGCTTGCCCAAGACTACACAGCTGATAAATAGCAGGACTAAATGAAAAAACAACCCATAGAATGGGAGATAATATTGGCAGATGATACAACTCACAAGGGATTAATCTGCAAAATATACAAACAGCTCATGCAGCTCAGTATCAAAAACAAAAAAACAATCAAAAAAATGGGCAAAATATCTAAACAGACATTTCTCCAAAGACATAACACATGGCCAAAACGCACATGAAAGGACATTCAACACAGCTAAATACTAGACAAGTGAAAATCAAAACTAGAGTGAGGTATCAGCTCACACTGGTCAGAGTGGCCATCATCAAAAAGTCTACAGACAAGAAACAATGGAGAAGGTATGGAGAAAAGAATCCTTCCTACACTGTCAGTGGGAATGTAAATCGGTGCAGCTACTATGGAAAACAGTATGGAGGCCTTAAATAGAGAAAAATAGAGCTACCGTATGACCCAGCAATCTCACTTCTGGGCAAAAATCCAGAAAAGATGAAAACAATAATTTGAAAAGATACACGTATCTGAAAGTTCATAGCCGCACTATTTACGGCAGCCACAATGTGGAAGCAACCCAAATATCCACTGACAGATGAATGGATAAGGAAGGTGTCGTATGCTACATACAATGGAGTATTACTCGGTCACAAAAAAGAATGAAATTATGCCATTTCCAGCAACATGGACCTAGAGATCATCATACGAAGTGAAGCAACTGAGAGAGAGAAACAAAAATGCCCTACGATATCACTTACATGTTGAATCTAAAAACAATTATACAAATGAACTTATTTATAAAACAGAAAGAGACTCCCAGATATAGAAAACAAACTTCTGGTTACCAAAGGGGGAAGGGAGGAAGGGATAAATTAAGAGGTTGAGATTAACAGATACACACCACTATATATAAAGTTATCAACAACACCCTACTGTATAGCACAGGGAACTCTACTCAATTCTCTATAATAACCTATACAGGAAAATAATCTGAAAAAAGAATAGGCACAGATATGCATAACTGAATCACTTTGCTGGACACCTGATACTAACACAACACTGTAAGTCAACTACGCTCCAATTTAAAATAAAAAACTTTTAAAATTTTTAAATGAGTGAATAGGTCAATGAAGGAAAACATCTCCCCCCACCAAAAAGAGCAGGAGAGGCTGAATTTCAGACTCGTCACTTGGGCCCCGGAGCCCTCGCAGCTAATGAGCATGGCGTGTGAGCTGATCGACACCACCACCATTAACAGTGACACAGACAGAGCAGACAATGCAACCAAGTGTGCCATATAATTCTACTTTTAAATAAATACACAGATACACACATAGCAAAAAAAAAAAAAAAACTGCAAGAAGGTACAACGCACATTTAACGGTGACCATTTCCAGATGATAAGATTATGAGTGGTGTCTGTCCTCTCTGTGGACGTCTGTTCTACCCCCCGCCTCTCAGGACCAGGTATTTATTGGTTGTACAATCAGTTAGAGAAAGAGAAAGAAACCCAGCATGAAAGGGGTGTTTAGATAGAAGTCCTGGCTGCAAAGCTACGGCAGCAGATGGCTCTCTCTGGGTTTTGGCCTGAAGTTTAGCCCCTTATTAATCACAAAACATCTGTCCAGCTCATTTCTATCGACAACAGTCGAAGGCTCCGGTCCACTGAGTCCAAGGTGGCGGGGCGAGCTGAGTGGAGGCAGTTCACCCCTACCTGCAGGCTCTGATTCACCTCAGCACCCACCAGCAGGTGTATTATGCCTTTTTCTTAAAACGTTTTTAAATAACGTATTTCATTTTATTTTTGGCTGCGCTAGGTCTTCGTTGCTTTTGATTGGGCTTTCTCTAGTTTCGGAGAGCGGGAGCCACTCTCTAGCTGCGGTGCACAGGCTTCTCACTGCAGTGGCTTCTCTTGCTACAGAGCATGGGCTCTAGGGCACTCGGGCTTCTGTAGCTGTGGCACATGGGCTCAGCAGTTGTGACCCCTGGGCTCCAGAGCACAGGCTCAACAGCCGCGGTGCACAGGGTTTAGCTGCTCTGCAGCACGTGGTGTCTTCCCAGACCAAGGATCGAACCCCAGTCGCCTGCGATCGCAGGTGGATTCTTGACCACTGAGCCACCAGGAAAGCCTCTCATGCCTTTTCTTAAGTGAAGTGTAGCTGACTTACAGTGCTTCAGGTGTACAGCAAGGGGCCTCAGTTATACATATATATATTCTATTTTGGACTCTTTTCCGTTATAGGTTATTACAAGATATTCAATATAGTCCCCTGTGCTTGTGTATTTTATATACAGTGGCGACTTTTTATTTCCTGTAATTCTGATGCTCTGACCCCTGGGGGCTTGCTAACCTGGAGAGATAACCCCCCTCCCTGCCCCCCAGGGCTAGTCAATCCCTTGACAGTAAAGACGTGGGCAAGACTTTCACACACAGACTAACCAGAGCCCACACCCCAACACCTTCTCTGTGGGGCTTTTCTGTGGAAACCACTCTCTACCTACCCGAATCGCCCAGGTACCAGACTATTAGAGACGACCCCAGACTACTAGAGACGGCCCCAGGCGACGGAGCCCGCTGGAGTTATTCAAACCAACCCATCCTAAGGTGTAACCCTGCCTTGCCTTTCCTGCAGAATCCACACAAAGGCTCTTCTTGCCCACAGTATCCTCTAGGCCCCTCTGCCTCCTGAACAACCCTGGTGCCTCCCCTCCATGGCCCTGCATAGCTCCTCCTCTCGGCAACTGTCAGTTCGTGAGTAAGGAACTATCTTTTCAGCAGCAGTCAGCTCCTCCATCTGTAGGCCTCCACACGACTGAGCAACAGTAAAACCTTTATTCACAATAGCAAGCAGGGGGGACTTCCCGGGTGGTCCAATGGTTAGGACTTGGCACTTTCACTGCTGTGGCCTGGGTTCAATCCCTGGTTGGGGAACTAAAATCCTGCAGGTCTATGGTGTGGCCAAGAATAAAAATAAAAAAGAGAGAAAGAAAATAAATAGGCAGCACCTTCAAGGTGGCAGGTAAAGAACAAATAAAGGAGCACCCTGATCACCAGCATCTATGGACCCGTGGGCCTCCGGCACCCTTGCCGAGGCTGATGGTCACCTCCAGATGCTCCCTGCAGCTCACGCTGAGGACCACAGCACCCCTGCTCTGCGCTGCCTGCAAGCTGGCCATGGCCTGAAGCTCCAGCCTCCACAGCGGCCATTCCTGAGGCCCAGCCCTCCACAGACAGCCCACTGCCCTCCTCTACTTGCCCGGGATACTCACTGCACCACGGCCCGGGGTTCCACGGGGCTCAGGGTGTCATACACCATGACCAGGTCACTACCACGTTCATCGCAGGTGGCGACATCGAAGCTGCGGAAGGTGAGGCTCAGCACAGAGTCAGCGTCCCCCCGCAGTGTCCACTGGCAGCGGGCATGAGATGGGTAGGGGCTGTCGGGGAAGCCGGGCGTGCTGAAACGGGTGGGCTCGCTGCCCTGGGCGTGCAGGGCAAAGCTGCAGCTGTCTGTGTGGGGCAAGAGGACACAGGGCAGAACTGGGCAGGGGAGCCACCATGACCCCCACCCACGGGGGTGCAGCCAGGCCTGGCCCCTCTCAGGTGCCCCAGGGGGCTCTGGACCCAGGAGAGGCCAGGAAGTGAGTTTGTCCTGGCCTGGGAAAGGCAGAAGAATGTGCCAGCCATCACCACATGTGACTTTGGGGGAACCCCTTGACTGAGCAGGCATCTGGCCACATCGCTTCCCTTCTCCTTCAGGAGGAGGGCAGATACTTACTGTCCTGGGTGTTCTGTACTATTCTGGGGTCACTGGCTGAAGAACAAGAGGGAGAAGAAAGCATTTACTCATGCAGTCCATTTCCTCATTCCCCTAGAGGGAGGTGCCCGGCCAGCACGCAGTCTCCTCTCCCAGGCACTGACTCCGGGAGAGCCGAGGCCCCCACAACAGCCCAGGATCAGGCTGTGCTCCGGGCTGGACAAACGCCCACCCCCAGCGCTGCTGCACTCACGGAAGGCCACCACTGAGGTCATCACGAAGGAGCTCATGGAACGGGCTCGGGGCGGCACTGTGACCATGCGCTTCTCCGCCATGGCCTGCTCGGCTTCCTTCACCAGGTGCTTGGGTATATCGAACTCTGACCAGTAGTAGGCGATGACACTGCCCTCGCTGGGGAGAGAGGGGTGAGCCTGAGACGCCGGGCCCACATCTCCCGGAGCAGAATTAACAGCCTCCCGGCTGGAGGAAACACTCACCCAGAGACCTTCTCCAGGCTGGTCCCCCCACGCCGCCCTAGGTTCTTGTATGCCCACCCACCTGCTGACCCCTGAGCCAGAGGCCTGGGCTCTTGACTCTCATAGTCTCACACCCAACCAGACTTGTTGGGGTTGCGGCTCAGGCTCAGGAGTGAGAGAAAGCCTGGAGTGGAGTGTGGGTTCTCCGTCTAGCCGGGGCACACTGAGTGATACCTTGAGTCTGTTTCCTGAACCTGAAAGGGGCTGACGGTGCCATCTGCCATGCTGCCTCCACAAAAGATTCAACGAGACTAGCAACATCTAAAGTACTTTCGAGATAGAGTCAGAAGAAGGACTGGCGGGCATCTTGGCTCTTCAAGCAGGACCTCAGGGCCTCATCACCCTGGCGGGCCCCACACCCTGCCCTCCCCACCTAGTACGGCCCCCTCCTGCCAACCCTCCCAGCACCCACCTGAAGGCGGTCACAGTCGATGTCTTGTAGTAGGGGCCCAGGACAGGGATCCCGCTGTATAAGAACTTCAGCTGAGGGAAGGGGAGGAGGCTGACGGTGGGCCAGAGAGTGCCGAGGACCCCAGCCCCCAGCCCAGGCCGCTCCCTCCCTGCTGGGACCTGGGCCCCCTTCCCAGGTGCTTGAGAGCCCCCTTCACAGGTCTGGGGGCAGCGGAGGCCCTCCTTTCTGCCGCACGGAGGTGGGGGTGCCAGAGGTGACAGCAGCGCCGGGGGGGCCGGGACTCACCGCCTCCTTCACCTTCTTGGCCAGGTTTTCAAACTCAGTGGAGCTGGAGTTCTCGTAGGCATCCAGGAATTTCTCACTCCGGACACTCAGGTAGCCATTGAAGATCTTCTGGACTCGCACATTCCGGTCTGCGAGAGACCCGGGAAGGATGGGGGTCAGAGGGAGCCACATACGCCCTCCAGTGCCCCCGCTGGCACAGAGGCCCTCAGCCACCCCAGGGAGCAGACCCTGCCGTCTCCTCTCCCTCCCCCAAACCGTATCCTCTCTCCCTCCGTCCTTCCCTCACACCCACAGCAGGCGGACTGGCCCCTGCCACCCCGAGGAGGGTCACTCACCCTGGAAGTGCCATGCCAGGAGCCCCGCCAGGAGGGACAGCGCCAGGAAGGCAGCCAGCACGGCCAACAGCACCACCCACCGCCGCGGGCCGCCCTTCTCCACCTTCCTGCTGTTGTTGGCCGGCAAGAACTCCACGCCTTCCTCACAGCCATTCATATTCTGCACAGAGAAACCAGTGCACTGCCCGTCAGAAGCCCCGGCTCTGCAGCCTGCTGGCCCCGCTGGGGAAGGACAGCTCCAGGCTCTCGGGTCCAGCTGCGCGAGAAAAGCCGGGAGGACGGAACAGCGGCCTCCCCTCTGGGCATCCGCAGGCACGCTTTGAGTGTAAATAAAAATGAAACAAGCAGCCCATCTGAGCTCAGACAGTTGAGACTGTCACCTCCGTGAGTCACCTCGGATGTAGGAGGAGGGCCAGGTGTGGGGAGAGTGGGCCCAGCCCAGGGATCACCCCCTCAGCACCTCTGGGCAAGCTGCACTGTGTACACCCTGACCCCAATTCTTGCGCCACCAGTGTGTAACCAGCCAGAAGTAAAAAGCCAGTAACCTGGGCTGCTCTGCCGTGCCACGGCAGGACAAGTCTCTCTGCCTTGAGCCTGAAGTCTCCCAGCCCAGGACACCAGGTCTCTACAGGAATCCATCCGTGATCATGCTCAGACCCAAGAGCATGAAAAACAAATGAAACTTCCAACAAACAGGACGGCGGGGGGCTCCACGAATAGGGGGCACGAGTATGGACAGGGAGGTGGGGTGTCAGCAGCATGCAATCAATGGCAGGTAGGCAAACTTGTCTGCCTGCAGCACACACTCTATCTGTGGCTGTGCCCTTTCAGACTTAACTGCCTCATACCCACTCCAACAGGGTTTGCCGTAAAAGCAAAAGCCCAACCCCAAATTCCACAGAGGTGCCCATTTTATAGTTTTCAGATGTGGCTGTTTTGGTATGAACCTCAGACTTGTACTTGAGCTGACATTTCCTGGTTTGTCACATTCAGACATTATCCTATGGCTTACTCACTGCTGTGAGAGATTCTCCCCATGCCTGCCACATGTGGGTGCCTGTATCTCGAATTTTAGTTTCCTAATGGGTTATATTTGTGACTTCATCTAATATCAAACCCAGACATACATCCCATAGCTAACCCTACCATGATCATCGTATTACAATATATAAACGTATCAAACCAACACGTTGTACACCTCAAAATTACATCTCAAAACAAAGATTTAAAAACACCCCAGAGTCAACCACTTAAGATGTTTTCAACCTGCTTGTTCTGGAATTTGTCTCCATATTTCTGAATAATACACCCATACCGCTAACTCAATTCATCTATAAAATATAATCAGCTGACTTATAGTACAGTAATGTGGATTTCAAAGTCCTTCCTTCTGTCGCTCACCTGTCTTCCCAACAGTTACAGGGCTAAAGTTAAAAATAAAAATTATATCCATACCCTATGTTTGCATTATTAGTCTTGAGAATATTGTTCACTATAGTTTCCTTCTCACTACAACTGATTTGTTTTTCCTGCTGTGAATATTCATTTACTTGGGTTTCTTTTTCACGTGTATCTAAGTCTACCCATACAATCTAAGTGCTCCGTAACGTTCTCCTGAACCTCTCATTTCATTTTCCTCCTGGAGGCACTCACTCTGTCCTTTCCCATAGCTGCTGTTTGAAACTTCCCCACTACCATGACCCTGGGGAGTTCCTGAATTCAACTTCCTCTTGGGTGGATAATATCTATGACTTTCAGGATTATAGTTGCCTGAGCAGGAATTGAACCCAGGGTCATGGCAGTAAAAGCATTGAGTTCTAACCACTGGACTAGCAGGGAACTTCCAATTCCCTCTTGCATTAAAACCTCTATTTCCTGGATTCCATGTCTTCATCTCTGTTGGCTTACTTCATTTTGGTGGACACATACTTCAATAGTTTCTAGAGAGGGACATTTCTTGCAACTTTGCATGTTTCAGAAGGACCTTAACTCTGTACTCATGTGTGTTGATGGGTTTGTTCGTGGCTGGGTATAATTCAAATAATGTTCACTTAGAATTTTGAAGTCCCTAATGTTCTACAGCTTTTAATTTTGCTTTGCAGAAATAAGATAATACTACAAATCCATCATTTTTTAATTCGTAATTTGTTGTCTTTCTCAGAAAATCTTGAGGAAGTGCTTGGAATTGGGTCTTTCAACTTCACAACACTGAGCTCTCCATCCGCCCTTTGAGCTTGAAAAGTCGTATCTTTCAGTCTGGGAAAGTTCCCTGTATTATTTTAGATTATGTCCTCCCCTTTATCTTCTCTTTTCTCTTTCTATAAATCCTACTATATGGACCCTTTATTAATCCTTTCTCTGCTACTATTATCCATCTTGGTTTTTAATCTTTCTTTTGAGTTTTTCATTTCTGCTTTCAAAATTTATCTCCAAAAGTTGTCTTGTTCTCTGACTTTTGGATGCAAAATCTTCTCATCTTGATATTTCTATTGAGTAACTTTCTTAATAGAGAAACTGCTGCTGACTTTCTCTTTTGTGTTGAAAGCTTTCCTTAAACACCTGAGAATATGAGGCTATTTGCTCCAATTCAGGAATGCAGTCCTAAAGGTTGTTTGGAAGCTCTGTGGACGTGGCTGGCCACGGGTGGCTTCCCTTTGGGCCACAATTCAGTGACTAACCAGATACTTTACTGGACACTCCCAACTGCTAGGCTGTGCAGATCTCTTCTATGGGATGGCTTAGTAACTGCAGAGAATAATTTTCTAACCTCCAGGATGGGGTAATTTAAACCTAGCCACTAGCATTCAGAACATGGGAGAGAAGAGACCTAAGACTGTTTTCACCTTACTGTAGCCCTCTGGAACCCAGTGTCCTCGAGTCTGGAGAAATCAACTTCCCATCCCTTCTAGGGCATGTGTGGGTAGGAGCATTTTTGTTTGGAGTGGAGATGGGGCTCTAGAGATTTCTAATAATGCCCTTCCCTGTCTCACCTCTATCTTCTATAATACCTGAGCCCCATTCCTGAGTCTGGCAGAGAAAAGAATATTTCCACGCATTAAAGAGAGGCGTATCTCTTCAAAGGGCTCACTGAATGATAAGAAAGATAAATGAAAAAGCACACACAACAAAATACATCATGATGAAATTTCAGAACACAGAGGTTTAAAAGTACATCCTCTATGGCATCATGTGACCGATAAGGGCCTCATTTCCAAAACATACAAACAGCTCATACAACCCCATAACAAAAACAAACATAATTATTAGAGAAATGCAAATCAAAACTACAATGAGGTACCACAGATATTCACTGGTCAGAATGGCCATCATCAAAAATTCTACAAATAATAAATGCTGAAGAAGGTGTGGAGAAAAGGAAACCCTCTTACTGTTGGTGGGAATGTAAACTGGTTCAGCCACTATTGAAAACAATATGGAGGTTCTTCAAAACACTAAAAATAGAGTCGCCATGTGATCTAGCAATCCCACCCCTGGGCCTATATAGGAACAAAACTGTAACTCGAAAAGATACGTGTACCCGTGTTCAGGGCAGCACTATTCACAATAGCCAAGATATGGAAACAACCTAAATGTTGACCAAAGCTGAATGGATAAAGAAGATATGGTATTTTTACACAATGGACTATTACTCGGCCATAAAAAAGCATGACATATTATCATTTGCAGCAACATGGATGAACCTAGGGATTATCATATCGAGTGAAGTAAGTCAGTTCAGTTCAGTCACTCAGTCGTGTCCAACTCTTTGTGACCCCATGAACCTCAGTATGCCAGGCCTCCCTGTCCATCACCAACTCCCGGAGTTCACCCAAACCCATGTCCACTGAGTTGGCGATGCCATCCAATCATCTCATCCTCTGTCGTCCCCTTCTCCTCTTGCCCTCAATCTTTCCCAGCATCAGGATCTTTTCAAATCAGTCAGCTCTTAGCATCAAGTAACCAAAGTACTGGAATTTCAGCTTCAGCATCAGTCCTTCCAATGAACACCCAGGACTGATCTCCTTTAGAATGGACAGGTTGGATCTCCTTGCAGTCCATGGGACTCTCAAGAGTCTTCTCCAACACCACAGTTCAAAAGCATCAATTATTCGGTGCTCAGCTTTCTTTATAGTCCAACTCACATTCATACATTACCCCTGGAAAAATCACAGCCTTGACTAGACAAACCTTTGTTGACAAAGTAATGTCACTGCTTTTCAATATGCTGTCTAGGTTGGTCATAACTTTCCTTCCAAGGAGTAAGCGTCTTTTAATTTCATGGCTGCAATCACCATCTGCAGTGATTTTGGAGCCCCGAAAAATAAAGTCAGCGACCGTTTCCACTGTTTCCCCATCTATTTGCCATGAAGGGATGGGACCACATGTCACGATCTTAGTTTCCTGAATGTTCAGACAAAGACAAATACCATATGACATCACTTATATGTGGAATCTAAAAATTGATACAAATGAATCAAGCAAAATTTCACGGTCATGGGTTGCCAGACTCAAGATAGCTAAGATGTCTTATTTTCCTCAGTTGCCTACAGCGTCAACACTACCTTGACCAAAACCTCAGCAAGCTGTTCACAGAAACTGAAGAGCTGCTTCCGAAATCCAGATGCAACGAGCTCTGAAAAAGAGCAAAACTGAAGGACTTACATCACCTTATCTTGAGATTTACTGCAAAGACAACACATTTTTTTTTTAAAGTTATGCATTTCATTTCCAAGAGTGACTTTTATTCTTAGATGGTTCTTTTTTTAACCACAGCCTTTTCGATGCTATCAGTTCACCACTTTCTTGTTCTTTCTTAGAATACCAACTTGATCGCTTTTATATGATCTTCAGAATCATGTCTTTGCCCATCAAGGTTGCAGGTTTGCTTTAAATGTCCAATGGTCCTTGGTTGTCTAAACACACTGGAAAATGAAAAAATAGTTAGGCTTTAGCTAGACTCTGAGCAAACTGTGTGTCTATGTTTATATGTGTTGGAAGAAATGTAACAGAATAATAGCTTATTCAGTTTATTTTCAGTGTACTGGGTAACTTCACCACCTGTTTTCTTACTCAAGCCCCACAACAACCCTGAAAGCATTCCTGACGGGTGTCCTCACTACCATTTTACAGAAAGGCAGGGAGAAATGATGACTTCGTGGGATCACACAGCCACGAGGCGGCGCTCCAGATTTGACCTTCACCTTTGCCTCCCTCGGTCAGCATCCAGAACTCAAGCAAACTCCTTGGGAAGGAAAGGTGGCCGACAGCTTGGACAGCGAGGCCCAGGGGCAACCCCAGGCTGGCTGCGGAGCACAGTGACAGCGGTGGGGTTGGCTCCTAGTTCTGTTCATTCCTGCAGTGTGAATCCCGGGCTCCGACCAGCCCAGAAATGCTGTTTAATCAGTAACTAGAGGAATTCTTTTATTACCTATTCTTGGCTCCATTTTCAGGTATATGAGAGATCATCTTGCCTAACCCAGTCATTATACTGATAAGGAGATTAAGGCTGAGAGACAGGGAGTGAACTGTCCAAAGTCACAAGGGAGGTGTTGCTGCTGTTGTTCATCCCTCAGTCGTGTCCAACTCTTTGTGACCCAATGGACTGCAGCACACCAGGCTTCCCGGTCCTTCACCATCTCCCAGAGTTGACTCAAACTCATCTCCGTTGAGTCGGTGATGTCATCAAACTATCTCATCCTCTGTCACCCTTTTCTCCTTTTACCTTCAATCTTTCCCAGGATCAGGGTCTTTTCTAATGAGTCAGCTCTTCCCCTTAGGTGGCCAAAGTATTGGAGCTTCAGTTTCAATCCTTCCAATGAATATTCAGGACTGATTTCCTTTAGGACTGACTGGCTGGATCTCCTTCCTGTCCAAAGGACTCTCAAGAGTCTTCTCCAACACCACAAATCGAAAGCATCAGTTCTTCAGCACTCAGCCTTCTTTATGGTCCAACTCTTACATCCATACATGACTACTGGAAAAACCATAGCTTTGACTGTGGACCTTTGTTGGCAAAGTGATGTCTCCGCTTCACAAAGGGACTGAAGCCAGTAAAACAACAAAGAGGGATGAGCCACACCAACCCTTGTGGCTGGGGTTTTACAGATGCATGGGACGGGGAGGCCCCCAAGGAAATAGGAGGCAGACAGTTCCCACCGGCTCAGGCTCAACGGCAAACACAGCCTTCTCCCTACATGCGACCACCTCTACAGGCCACAGAGCTGATGGAAGAAGGAGGATGCGCATGCCCGCCTGGGCCTCTCCTTTCTCTTTCATAAAGTAAACAGGTGTGCAGGTGCACACACAAAACCCAGCGCTGCTGTGAAGCAGGTGCTGGCCTACCACAAAGAGGCCACACAGCTCTCACGGCCTCTTCTCACTGGCCGGCCTGAGTCAGATTCTGGAGGCTCAGGGCCAGCTCAGACAAGTGAGGAACAACCTCCTGGAGAACCGACAGACATCACAGGTGCACACAGAGGGACTCACAGGTGCACACAAAGCTCCTGGAGGGATGACCCAGGGAGTGGGACACCGGGGCGAATCAGATCACCACCATGGCCACCTGACTTCCTGGAGGGATGGGGGGACACCACCCAAAGACCCAGGAGGAGAGACATGTAAGCCCTGGAGAATATGTTTTCTGCCAGTTTAAAGCATGCCAGGGCAAATGATGCCTATCCTCCCCCAAGTCAGGGGTTGTCCAAAAAACGAATTTATAGAAGGTAAAAAGGAAAAGGTATATTTTATTTGATGCTATAGGAAAGATCCTTGGGGGCTTCCCTGGTGGCTCAGTGGTAAAGAATCCTCCTGCCAGTGCAGGAGACGTGGGTTCAATTCCTGGATCAGGGAAGATCCCCTGGAGAAGGGAACGGCAACCCACTCCAGTATTCTTGCCTGGAGAATCCCATGGACAGAGGAGCCTGGAGCGCTATAGTCCACGGGGTCGCAAAGAGTCGGGCACGACTGAGTGACTAAACAACAGACCCTTGTGGCCACCCTACTCCTGTTAAGTACCAAACTCACCAGAGCTAAAAGCACCATGCTCAGCGAGCAAAACTGTGTCCAAGTCAGCCTCAGAAGCCTCCTCTGGACAGCACCCTTCACTCAGTTCCTGGAGTGCCCCCGGATGGGCTGGCACCGCTGCTCGCCCACCAGGCTGGCTCTCCCACCGACTCCAGAGACCAGCAGATCCAGAGCCAGCAGCTGCAGCTGGCAGCTCATTACGGTCCCTGCAGGAGAACAGCTACTGGTAAGTGCTCATGTTTACAAACAGCAGAAACGACAGTAATGACCCCAAAAATCCACATGAGATTCCAGTCGAAGCAGACAGGGAAGAAATAAATCTTCACACCGGGCTCTCCTTTTGAAGACCGTTCCTCATTTGGCCAAGGTTTGGTGTGATCTGTTGGGAAGGCAGGGGATGAAGCTGAGGCGGAAGAGGTCACGGGGAGTCCTGGGAAGGCCACGGAACGCCCTCACGTGACGCCTGGTGATGTGCTTCTGCAGCTGAGAATAAAGGTCAAGGGGCAGAAGTGATGTTGCTGGCTGCAGACACTGACCCGAGGCTAGACAGGATGGCTGTCTTCATGCGCCACTCCCAGCTCCACCATGAACTGCTGCTGGTCACAGGTTCGCTAACTCTGTATACCCACCAGGTGGGACAGATTTCAGTTCTTTTCTAACAGTTCTTTCTTTATTTATTTTTGACTGTTCTGGGTCTTACTTGCGCGCAGGCTTTCTCAAGTCGAGGAGAGTGGTGGCTACTCTCTAGTCGCAGCGCACGGGTCTAGAGCACGGATGAGCTCAGTAGTTTTAGCACACGGGTTAGCTGCTCTGCAACATGTAGGATCTTCCCAGAGCAAGGATCGAACCCGTGTCCCCAGCGTTGGAGGTGGATTCTTAACAAGTGGACCACCAGGGAAGCCCAGGATGGATGTCAATTCCATGATGAGAACCAGAAAATATCCGTGAGATGGTTCAAACAAGAAAGCACGGTGTACATGCCTGCAATCATTTCCCAAGGGGAGGGTCCATCTCATGTGACTTCAAGGATGCCTTTATTTTCAAGAGGAAAAGACAAAGCCAGCATAACTCTCTTGGCCACTCCCCAATGCCAGGTCGAGTTAGATCCTGGCCAGAGTCCCTAGAAACTCAGCATGGCTCAAGGCCGTCAGAGATGACAGAGCAAAGAGTGAATTCCAAAACTTAACACTGTCTTTGTCACCCTGGGAGACGCTGAGCACAGTACGATGCATAGCACTGAGACACCAGGGGTGAAACTGGAGAACAGCTCCTTCTTCAAGTTGCTGGTTATGAACGGACCTTGTCTCCAGGCAGGAGGGGCCCTACTTAGATGGGCTCTTTCCAGTTAAATCAGCACCACGGGCTTCCCTGGTGGTCCAGTGGATAAGAATCTGTGTTGCCATGCAAGGCATACTGGTTTGATCCCTGGTCCAGGAAGATCCTATATGCCTCAGAGCAGCGAAGCCCAAATGCCACAACTACTGAACCCAAACTCTAGAGTCCCTGAGCCCACAACTACTGAAGCCCACGTGCCCTAGAGCCTAGCTCTGCAACAGAGAAGCCACTGCAATGAGAAGCCCGTGCACCTCAACTAAAGTAGCCCCCGCTCTCCACAAGTAGAAAAAGCCCAGGCGTGGCGACGAAGACTCAGCACAGCCAAAAAATAAATAAATAAATCTTCAAAAAATCAGCACCCATCAAACTAAAAAAACTCGAGCGGCTGTAAGCAGAAAACAGGCGACATGCAGGCCCTCAAGGGTGGGGACTTCACTCTGCGGTCACTGCAGTCCTGGCCCCACACAATGACCGGCACAGAGAGGACACTCGATCCGCTCATCACAGGATGACCGAAGCAACAAAGGAGAAGGGAAAAGACACCCACGTCAGAATCCACTCACTCACCAGCCCTGGGGCGACTGATTCCCCAGAGAAGCCAGATTGTCAAGAAACAGGAGGCTCCCCTCAATCGCACCACCCCAGCATTTCCCAGACTTGCCTGGTCGTGAAAAATAATGATTAAAATACATCAGCAAAAGGAGCATAGTGCTTGCCCAGCGTCCAGATTCCCTGGCCCCTCTCCAGGGAGGTTCTGATGCTGCGGGGCAGGGGCACCGCCCCAGGGTCTGCAAGTTTAACCTGCATCCCAGGTCATTCTCGGGAAATGGATATGGAGAGTACAGGCCAGGCCGCCTACCTTTTCTTTCCTGGAGGCTGCTGGCCCGGCCCACCCACCTCCCCTCTCAGTGAGGAGCCCACCGCGGGGTCATGTCAGTTTCAGTCGGCCTATTTTAAGCAACCACCTGGGATGCAAGGTACCTGCAAGGAGCTGGACTTGGCGCCCATGCTCAGGGCCCTCCCACGACAGCTTATGAGCAGCACCCGGAAGTCCCGGAGGCTGCCGGCAGACACACACTGCCCTCAGAGGCTCGTCAGCGGCTGATGGACTCCCTGAGCTCTCTGCCTTCTTGTTGCTTGACCCTCTGACCCTTCCCTTTCAACCTGGTCACTTTTCTCAGCTGATGACCTTCCGGGAAATGGGTGAGGTGGCGGAGCCCTACAGAGGATCCAGAATTACCTGCAGATCTGTGACCCCAAGGCATCCAAGAGAACAGAAACCTGACCCAGAGCCAACGGCTCCCACTGGAGGAAATAAACCCAAACTCCGTACACCTGGTCAGAGTCAGACGGAAAATTCCCAGGGTCTGACTCAGTCGACCGTGGGCACTGTGGGCACAGGACCTGGTGGTTCTCTGCCAGTCAGCGTCCGGCTCCTGCAGGTTTCATGCCTGTATCCCCTCCCCATTCCTGGCACTGCCCAGGGCCCCGCCTGGTCACACCACTGTGGCACTCAGACACACACCTGCAACCAGACTCGGCAGACACAAGCCTCTTTCTTTTATGAGGGGTCAGGGTGGGTGGATTTCTACCCCTCCAGCACTGGTCTGGGCGTGCTAACCTTGTCCTCAGCCAGGAGGCCCCCAGACCTGTGAGGACGCAGATGGGTGCCATCCCACCACTCTCAAAGGCTCGACTCCCATCACCACCTCCGAAGCCCATTGTGTCCCGGAGGACAAAGCCAGGGCCCAGCCCCTCCAGAAAGGGTCTGTGGACCACGTCAGTCCACAGTCTGTCCCTGGGACCTCTCTTCCCTTAGACCCTTGGTATCAATGATATCCCCAGGGCACAGCAGGCAGACAGGCAGTCCTGGGAGGTCAGGCACCCCAGTTTCCTCTTTCTACTGCTTCTCTCCCCCACACCCTCTACCCTTGACTTTGCCCAGGGTCAGAACCTGATTGACAGACTGACTGAAGGACTTCGCTCTTCACAGCCGGAATTAAGTAGCCTACCCAAGACAGGTTCCAGGGCTCAGGGAACTTTCCAGACCTGTCTCCACTCCCCTGGAAGGGGAGAGAAAGCTCAGTCTACACCCCAGGGATCAGCTGACAGCTAGCCACCTACTATACCTTCAGCATCTAACTTTAGACCCTCCTGGTCTCTTCCTCTCCTAGTCCTCGGTCAAATGCTCCCCCTCTTTTGTAGTTCCAAGCAAAGAATTCTATCTCAGATGGGCTCCAAGATTCATAACAGAGCGGCACCCCTCAATACAGCCAGTCTCTTTGATCCCACAAACTTTGCCCCCACCCTGTCCTTTTTGATCAGAAACTCTCTTCCTGGCCCAGCCACGCCCACTTTTCTCCTGTCACCTGACCGGGAGCAGAAGTATCTGCCTGCAGGGGCATAACTAGGCACATTCCCCCAGAAGCTAAACCAGAAAGAAACTGAACAAGAAACTAAGAAACTAACAAGACTAAGAAGCTAACAAACAAGAAACTGAAGACAGAGGTGAAAGCAGCACCATGTAATTTATTTTCATCTTTCTTCTTGACTTTTTTCTCACTGAGCCCACATTCCAGTTTCATGGGATAGTGCTTTTTTAGTAGTTAACACTTTTGTTGAGATCACTGTAAATTCAAATGCAGTCATAAGAAATAATACCAAGATCCTTTGTACACTTCACCCAGTCTCCCTCAATGGTAACATCTCATAAGACTATAACACCACGACACTGCTATAACCCACAGATCTGATTCAGATTTCCCATTTTACTTGTACGCATTATTAAGGTCCATAAGATTTTATCACTGGTGTATGTCTGTGTATGTGTATTCTGTGTAGCTACCAACAGTCAGGATTCTGAACTAAGGCTTCCCTGGCAGTCCAGTGGTTAAGACTCCTCACTTTCCATGTAGCAGGCATGGATTCGACCCCACGGACTATAGCCTGCCAGACCCCTCTGTCCATGGGATTCTTCAGCAAGAACACTGGAGTGGGCTGCCATTTCCTTCTCCCAGGGAATCTTCCTGATGTGGGGATCGAACCAGAGTCTCGTGCATTACAGGCAAATTCTTTACCATCTGAGCCACCCGGAAGGCCCGAGAAATGTTAGAAAAGGAAATGTGTGAAAGTGTTAGTTGCTTCAGTCGTGTTCGACTCTTGCAACCCCATGGACTGCAGCCTGCCAGGCTCCTCGGGTCCATGGGATTCTCCAGACACGAATACCGGAGTGGGTTGCCATTTCCTTCTCCATGGCTGGGAACATTAGCTCAACCACAAATCTAGCAGTTTGGGAGAAAGCACTGAATATGCAAAGAAAGCCCCACCACCAGGGAGAGGCCTGGAGGCCCGAGTCCACTATTAAAACCGGTGCAAGGACAGAGTGAGGCAAGAACTGCAGAACCAAGTTCTCCTGTCCCATCCCCCGGGGGCCACCCTTTCTGGGGAAAACAGCATTTTCGGCTAGGGCCAGTGTCAGAAAGTTCTCCCTTCCCCCAGGGCGCTTGGCATCACAACAGCCCAGCATATTAGCATTGTAACAGAACCAGCCTCCTGCCTCCCAGCTCCTCCAGCTCCAAGCAGCTACAGAAACACTCCTCTGGGTCTGCTCTTTGTCCAGCTCAAATGCTCAACTCAACCAACCGTTCAAGCTGAACCTCTGGTCATCTGATGCCACTTCACAGCAGCGACATTCCTGTTAAGACCTAGAACCCAGAATTCAGCAGCAGAATTCAAATGGGTCAGGGCTGTTCGTCAATTTCTTCCCTTAGCCCCCTGGCTCTGTTTCCATTCATTGTTCCATAACACAGGCAATTAGCACACACAAATACCACAAATAAAATAACAATACAGAATGACACATCCACCTGACGAAACTTTACACAGCAATCAGGAATGGTTTTTCAAAGAGTAGGTAATAAAGTGGAAAAAACTCTCTAAAATACAACGTTAACTGAAGAAAAAAAAAAAAAGTCAGTGTTGGGCCCTTCCCACCCTTGCAAATTCCACTTAGGTGCCTCCTCTGAGCAGCTCCCCAGGAAAGCCCTGCCCCTTCCGGTCTCCCCAATGACCCAAGCACAGCTCCAGTCGAAGTTGGTCAGCGTCTCAAGGCCAACCACCTGCTCCTTAAGGATGGAGGCAGGGAGCAGGAGGGAGCCGTGTCTTGTTCCACAATCCTAGCATGCATAAAGATCTGTAATAAATGTGTGAAGAATTAGTTCATTACAACCAAGACTTTAGTTGCCGAACAGGAAGAACATTATGGTTCCATTTAGGAAAGAATACACGTACACATATACATTAATATCCACAGAAGTACTGGTGCATGAATAAAAGACTGCGGGGGAACAGAACCAAACTACTTATAGGGATTATGAAACCTGGGGGAGAAAATTTCAGAGGAATTTCACTGTGTATATTTCTGCATTCCTCAACTTTAAAAAAAAGTCCTGAGGCACCCCTGGTGGTCCAGTGGATAAGAATCTGCCTGCCAATGCAGGAGACACAGGTTCCATCCATGGGTTCGATCCCTGGTCCGGGAAGATCCCACATGCAGTGGCGCAACTAAACCCATGCATCACAACTACTGAGCCCACATGTGCTACTGAATCCCACTCGCCCTAGAGCCTGCGCTCTGCAACAAGAGAAGCCACCGCAATGAGAAGTCTGCACACCACAGAAGAGCAGCCCCTGCTCGCCGCAACTAGAGAAAACCTGCACAGCCAAAGATAAATAAAAGTCCTTTCCTAACGTCAATAATCAGAAAAAAGAAAGCAACTTTTTAATAGAAAATATACACAGGCAATACCAAGATATTAAAAAGCCTCTCTAGAGAATTCCCTGGTGGTCCAGGGGTTAGGACTGCACGCTTTCACTGCTGACGGCCTGCGTTCAACCCCTGGTCAGGGAACTAAGATCCCACAAGCCGTGCGGTGTGGCCAAAAATAAATAAAATGAAACATAAAAATAATTGTTCCAAGTATGACCAAATAACAACGCTAGGGAGCGGGAGATTTACTTGACACTTCAGGGAGACATACATTACAGGCCTGGCTTCGTCAACTCAGAACTCTGGATCTGCCTTGGCGCCCTGCAGGCTCCGTGGACTCCTCTGGTCCCAGCAGTGGGAGGCTGCAGGCTTGGCGTCTGCAGTCAGGGTGGTGCGCTCACTCTCAGCGAAGCCGGACAGAGTGCTATTCTGCACGGCCTCCCCGGCAGGCAGCCCAGGGCCTTCTGACTCATGATTAAGTCATCCCAGGTGTCGGCCTTTCCCTCCCGGTAGGATGCCACGGACAGACCCGATTTCTCCAAGACCACGTCAGAGCTGTTGCCGTATTAGAAACCACACAGGAAGGACGCAGGGGCAGCCCCAAGGCCACCGCCCTGAGCGACTTGGGTGCGTGAGGGCACCCTCTTGGGCACAGCTGTGCAGCGAGACACCCGTTCCTCCAGCCTGCAGTCCTCCACTATGCCCAGCAGACAGGAGGCTGAGGCGCCTTCCAGAACATACACTGCACATGTTCAACACACTAGGTAAAACCCCTGTACATGGCAGAGAGTGCACAGAGCATGCCAAACATAAACAACCTCGTTTGTTTCCTCTGGCAGGTGAAGGTCTTCTATTTTAAAATTCCCATTATGGGCTTCCCTGGCAGCTCAGTGGTATATTATCTGCCTGCCAATGCAGGGTTTGATCCCTGGTCAGGGAAGATCCCACATGGAGCAGAGCAACTAAGACCCTGTGCCACAACTACTGAGCCTGTGCTCTACAGCCCAGGAGTCGAAACTACTGAAGCCCACGTGCCCTTGAGCTGGTGCTCTGCAACAAGAGAAGCCACCACAGTGAGAAATCCGTGCACCACAAGGAAGAGTAGCCAGCCCTCTCGCCACAACTAGAGAAAAGCCTGCGCAGCAACAAAGACCCAGCACAGCCAAAAATAAATAAAGTTTTTTTAAAAATTGTTTTTAATTCCCATAATGATTTTTAACCATGAGTATCCCAAACAAAAGCTACATTTTTCAGCGTCATCTCCAGTTGGCCTCCTGGTTTACCAGTTGAGGCTTACGAACCTCATCAAAGGAAAAACCAGTCAGGTGTGGTGTGAGAGGTAGGCAGTTGACCCATGGTTGGCGCCTGGTGTTCAGGACTCTGTCCAACCACGTGTTCCAGAGCTTTGCTGTGGATGTGCGTCAATCACCCACCTTTTGGAATACAACTGTACAATGGCTTTGCAGTTAAGGCCCTAGACTTTGAAGTTGCACAGATCTAGGTTTGAACTCTCACTCTGCTTCTAACTGCCTTTCGGCCATTCAGTTCAGTTCAGTTCTGTCACTCAGTCGAGTCCGACTCTTAGCGACCCCATGGACTGCAGCACTCCAGGCTTCCCTGTCCATCATGAACTCCTGGAGCTTGCTCACACTCATGTCCATTGAGTCAGGGATGCCATTCAACCATCTCATCCTCTGGCGTCCCCTGCTCCTCCTGCCTTCAATCTTGCCTAGCATCAGAGTCTTTTCCAATCAGTCAGTTCTTGCCATCAGGTGGCCAAAGTATTGGAGTTTCAGCTTCAACATCAGTCCTTTCAATGAACTTTCAGGACTGATCTCCTTTAAGATGGACTGGTTGGATCTCCTTGCAGTCCAAAGGACTCTCAAGAGTCTTCTCCAACACCACAGTTCAAAAGCAGCAACTCTTCAGCACTCAGTTTTCTTTATGGTCCAACTCTCATATCCATACAGGATTACTGGAAAAACCATAGCTTTGACTAGACAGACCTTTGCTGGCAAAGTAATATCTCTGCTTTTTAATACGCTGTCTAGGTTGGTCATAGCTTTTCTTCCAAGGAGCAAGCGTCTTTTCATTTCATGGCTTCAGTCACCATCTGCAGTGATTCTGGAGCGCCCCAAAATAAAGTCTGTCACTGTTTCCATTGTTTCCCCATTTGTTCGCCATGAACTGATGGGACTGGATGCCATGATCTTCGGTTTTTGAATGTTGAGTTTTAAGTCAGCTTTTTCACTCTCCTCTTTCACTTTCATCAAGAGGTTCTTTAGTTCCTCTTCACTTTCAGCCATTAGACTGGTATCATCTGCATATCTGAGGTTGTTGGTATTTTTCCTGGCAGTCTTAATTCAAACTTGTGTGTCATCTAGCCCAGCATTTTGCATGATGTACTCTGTATATAAGTTAAATACGCAGGGTGACAACATACAGCCTTGACGTACTCCTTTCCTGATTTGGAACCAGTCTGTTGTTCCATATCCAGTTCTAACTGTTGCTTTGTGAGTTGCATACAAATTTCTCAGGAGGCAGGTAAGGTGGTCTGGTATTCCCATCTCTTTAAGAATTTTCCACAGTTTGCTGTGATCTACACAATCAAAGGCTTTGGCATAATCAATAAAGCAAAAGTAGATGTTTTCCTGGAGCTCTCTTGCTTTTTCGATGATCCAGCGCATGCTGGCAATTTAATCTCTGGTTCCTCTGCCTTTTCTAAATCTAGCTTGAACATTTGGAAGTTCACAGTTCACGTACTACTGAAGCTTGGCTTGGAGAATTCTGAGCATTACTTTGTTAGCAAGTGAGATGATTGCAATTGTGCGGTAGTTTGAACATTCTTTGGCATTGCCTTTCTTTGGGATTGGGACATTATGCAAACCTTCTGAATTTCAGTACTGTCATCTGTGGGGGCTTCCCAGGTGGCCCAGTGGTAGACAACTCACCTCCCAAGGCAAGAGACAAGACGCAAGAGACGCAGATTTGATCCCTGGTGGGGAAGACCCCCTGGAGGAGGAAATGGCAATCCACTCCAGTACTCTTCCTTGGAGATTCCCATGGACAGAGGAACCTAATGGGCTACAGTCCATGGGGTCACAAAGAATCAGACACGACTGAGCAACTGAACACACGCGCACACACACATGGTCATCTATAAACTAGGCATTTTTCTCCTATAGTTGCTACGAGGATAAATAAAGAATAAACCAAAGTACTCATATTTAGTGACGGGTAGTAATGACTGTCACCCTATTCTTCTTCACCTTTTGCCACCATCACCACTCAAGAGCACAAAGGATCCAAGATTCTGAGCCATTAGTCAACCATCACAAGGATTCTAAAGGTTCTGTTGCTAAGCCTAAAAGAACAAGCAAATTCTGAAAACGTGGGCTTCCAAGATGGAACTCTCAGGAAGAATCTGCTTCTAGAAAAGTTCTTAGCAAAGAAAAAAGGGAAAACACTGCCCACGAACATTGAGCAAACCCCAAACACTCTTCTCACCACTGCCAGCCAGGGTGAGAGTTCAATGAGCCTCTCAGAAGTTCCCAGTGACCCTTCCTATACTACCAAATGGTTATTAGAAATGTGTTAAGTCCCAGAAAGTCCCAAGAAGAAAAATCCATTTTCTTACCAAATCAAATCAGCTCTTACCCCTAGTGCGTCATCCCTTCCTGAGGCCCCTGGGCTACTAGCCCTGTCTTTCACTGAGGCAGTCCAAGTGGAATACAGCAAAGCCAGACTGCTTGGGTTCAAATCCTGATCTTAGGCAAGTTATTTAGCCTCTCTGTGCTCCACTTCCTTCACTTCTAAAAGGATAATACTAGTACTGACACTGAGAGATATAATACATGGTCCATGCTCAATAAACTCAGCAATGATTAGTATTCTAAACACTCCAGCAGCATGCATGAGGCCAGATGCCACATCTTTGGGACCTGGGCTCCTTGGGGGCTTGTCACACAGTCACTTTTCCAATAATAGACTTTCTCTGCTAGGAGACATGAGCCAATAGCCTGGGCAGAACCACAGGCCAGAGAAGGAGATGGCAGCAGGGGAACTCCAGAACCACGGCAGCCACAGACCACAGCTGACCACAAGGGGCTCAGGTGCGGGCGGAGGGAGGGGGCTGTGATGAGATGCACCCCCACCAAGGAGCCAGCTCATGGCGACTCCCAGGGGTTTGCAGGCGACACAGCCTTCCTCCTTGGGCAGCTGTCAAGCTAGTGTCATCTTCTCTTACCCTCAGCTTACCCGTGTCCTAAATGAAGGCCATGGATTTCCAGGTCTTCCCAGCACCGAGGTGGAGGGAAGCCTGGGTAAGAAATGAGGAACATAGGCTTCCTGTCCATTCACAGCACCCAGGTCTCAGTAACCCCCAAACCCCCAACCGCACACACCTCCCAGCACAGGGCCTTCCCCTTCCGGAGGGGCTAGCACAGAACCGAGAAAGAAGGAAGTGCTTAAAGTTCTGTTTTGTGTGGTGGGAGGGAGAAAGGGTCGAGTAGCCGGTCTCAGCACCATTTCCCTTTCCCAGGAGGGCCTTGCTCATAGAAGCCGAGTAAAGGGAGGAGAAACAAAGACTGGAAGAGGGTCTCCATCTCTGGGGAGACATTCCCTGTGTTCCGGAGGCAGGCTACACACCTGGACACCAGGCTGCACCTTATAAAGGGCTTGCATGTAAATTACCCCTTTTAATCTTTGCAATAAGCCTGTAACATACATATCCTTTTTATAACATAGAAACTGAGACATAAAGAGATTAGGTAACATCTGTGAGATCACCTGGAGGGAAAGCAGTGGCACCAGGTCTTGGCTCCACATTAAATATTCCTGTCACCACGTCACAGGTAACTCTGGCTGTAATTCACCTACCCTGGTCCTTCAAGCCTGAGTCAGACACCCCTCCTAAGTGCTCGCCCCCAGCTTCTCCAGAACCCAGTTCTTACCATGAAGAATCAAAACATCTCTAAGCTACACTATGGCATCACTGACTCAATGGACATGGGTTTGAGCAAACTCTGGCAGATAGTGAATGGCAGAGGAGTCTGGTGTGCTGCAGTCCATGGAACCGCAGAATCAGACACAAGTGAGCAACTGAACAACAGTAACAGTGCTACACTATACCGGGTGGTCCCTGAAGGCAGAGACTTTGTGGCTGGGCTCTCCCTCACGACTACTGCCCAGAGCCTGGCACTTGCTCTGTCGATGGGTACCTAATAACTATCTGTCATGTGAATGACCAACTAACAGAGGAGACCCTGAAAATAGCCAGAGCTGTAGAGCCTGGGCCCGGAGACATCTGGTTTTGACCCCACCAAATCTGCTCTCCCAATCCTGGTCTCTGCAGGCCGAGGGGACACTGAATATCACCCGGGCAACCCCGACTTGAGAAAGAACCAAGGACTCCTTCCAAGCAGCTGCCTGGCCACCATCTAAGGTTCGACTGCGGCCAAGACACCCAATGAGGCAGGTGTCCCAGTTATCGTCAATGACCGTGATAACTGACATCCGTGCCCCTACCCTCATGCAGGCTGGGCTCACGGTCCCCAGACAGGACATGTACATCAGGTCTCTGCAAACACTGGGGAACATGTAGGTGGCCACCTCCCACTTAATAGGATCAGGTGGAGGGCGCTGGGGCCAGAGTCATCAGCCTTGGGAAGGAGGCAGCCAGATGCAAGCATTACCAAATAGAACCTTTCTCCCTCCATGAAGGGATGAAAGTGGCCAGGAGAAAGGAACTCAAAAGCAACAGCGCTTCTGAGGGACCCAGCGTGACCCAGACTGGCTCTGCTGATGCAGAGGACAAACCCAAGGGCAGCAGCTGCACTCCTGGCCAGAAGACAGCCAAGGCAGAGTCCGCAGACCCCGACTGCAAACACGGCAGGGTGATCCAGAGCGTGAGAGAGCTGGGGAAGCATGAAGCAGGAAGGCACGCAGAAGACTGCCTGGAGAAACTGAAATGAGCTTTGGGCACAGCAAGCTACTTCCTTCAGGACAGTATTGAACAACCGCTCAGTCATGTCTGACTCTTTGCGACCCCATGGACTATAGCCCACCAGGCTCCTCTGTCCATGGGATTCGCTGGGCAAGAATACTGGAGTGGGTGGCCATTTCCTTCTCCAAAGGATCCTCCCATCCCAGGGACTGAACCTGGGTTTCCTGCATTGTAGGCAGACTCTTTGCTGTCTGAGCCACCAGGGGAGCCCAGAGCCACGTCTAATTTTCATGCACATCTCTCAGTGCAGCTCTCAAGAGCGTAAGGGCCTCCAGGGAAATAACCAGATCTTATTTGTCTTTGAGAACCCGGCCCAAGACCAGGACATAGTACTGCTGGTTCCAAGGAGCTTGGCGGGAGGAAAGATGGAGTGATCCACGTGGGAGAAAATGGCAGAATTGGCGTGGAGAAAGGATGAGCTTCTCGGAAGGTGAGACACCAGGAGGGACCAAAGGGGAAGGAAGCGAGGGCTGACGGGTGGCATGTGGGCAGTGTCAGCTGGAGAGGGTCCCTGAGAGGGAAGTAAGGAAGAGGGAGGGAAGAAAAACAGTCCTGAAATACCACCACCAGACAGCAGGCTCTCTGCTGAGAAGGCAGGACTCTAGAGCCCCTATAACAGGCAATTATCAGGGATTCGCAAACACAGGAATTACAGAAAGGAAACAGAGGCCGGCCACTAGGCTGCATCTGCCGCCAGCAGGGCAGACAACTGGCCACAGACCCCAGCCTCCAGACTGGGTGCTGAGTCCAGCTTCCTCCCGCACGGGGTGGACAAGTGGAGAAAACAGAGTGCCCACCTCAGTTGTGATTGGTGGCTCAGGGCACCAGGGCAGACCCAGAATCTAGCCTTTGGCAAGCTCACTCAGTCTGCACACCACTGGAGAAACGGACTGGCCCGTGAGACCTCCCAAATCAGACCCGATGGGGGCCCAACCGCCGAGTGCGGGCCAGTAGAGCTCACTGACCCCAGGACCCCGGGAGAAAGGGGGCCAGGCCCATGTTTGCAGAGCCCCAAAGAGCCCCCGCCTCTCAGCATCCCTCAGTGCCAGTGACCTGGTGTGTAGGGGACACTGGGGGCCCCACCAGCAGGGAGGTGAAGGCCTGGCTACCAGTCCTGCCTGGGCACTGCCACCTAGGGTGCCCTTTTACTGCCATCAGTAAAGAAACGAACAACCCACTTCCACTCTCTAGGGTAAGATGTAATGTTTTCAAGTTCCCAACTCATTAGAAAAGACCCTGAGGCTGGGAAAGATTGAAGGCGGAAGGAGAAGGGCGGGGGGCGACAGACGATAAGATGGTTGGGTGGCATCACCAACCCAATGGACATAAGTTTGAGCAAACTCCAAGAGATGGTGAAGGACAGGGAAGCCTGGCATCCTACAGTGCATGGGGTCGCAAAGAGTCAGACACGACTGAGCCCGACAGGGCTGAACAACTGAACAACAGCAACAAAGATTCTTTCCGCCAAACGAGAGCTCCCTGCTTCAGGGTCTCCGACAGGTTCAAGACACAGGTTCCCACTTTCTTTCCTAAGGGCTCCATCCGCCTTCCGAGAAGACCAAGCAAGCCCCACCCTGGAGTCTTAAGCTCCAGGTTCTATGGCAACCGAAGTTCTGGGCTCCCGGTTGCCCTCTGCCCGGGGGGCTCAGTTGCCTTCTGACCAGCAAGACAAGAGCAAATTCCCGCAAAGGCCAAGGGTTCCAGAACGCCAGAGCCGCCTGGAAACTTCCCTCCCCAGCCCAAACCCCCGCTCGCAGCCTGCGCCGCGGCTTCCTTCCCGAGGCGCACGTACAGCACGGGGATAACCAGATGCCGAGACGAGCCCACTTCCAGGCCAGGGAACAACCCGGGTTGGGGTGGGGGAGAGTGCCGGATGAGGGGACCGCGGGGCTGAGCCGGAGGTCCGGCCAGGCACCCGCCAAGCAGGAAATTCCACCTGTCGGGCCGGCGCCGCGGCCACAAACCGGCAGCGCAGCGGCTCCCTCGGCCGAGACAAGCGCGGTGCTGCCGTTTCCCCGGTCCTCCTGGTCCCCCCCGGCGCCCAAACACCTCCCGATTCCCTGGCCCCCCGGTCTCACCCCGGAGCCCCCCGACTCCCGGCCCCCGCGCGTCCCGCCTCGACGGCGCCAGCGCCACCCACCTCCGGCCGCGAAGTGTACTTGAGTCCAGCGCCGAGGCCACCGGAGCCGCCTGCGCCCCTGCGCGCCTTCTGGCTCTTCATGGTCCCGGAGGCCGTGGGGCTCTGGCCATCGCCGGGGGGCCGGGGCCGGGGCGCGGGACGGGCCTCGTTCCGGTCGCAGGCCCAGCGCTCCGGCCGCCCAGGCTCTGCCCGGCCCTTCCTGTCGCGCGCAGGTAGTTTCAGGGTGTGGCTCCGGGTCGCCCCGCCCAGCCCGCCGCGCCGCCGCACCTTCCCGGCCCGTGCCCTCGCCCCCGCCCCTCCCCACTCTCCCCGCATCTCTGCCCCCTCCCCTCCCCCATTCCCCGCCCCCACCCACCGGGCTCGCGGCCGCCTCCTGAAAGCGGTGGAGCCGCCAGTCTGACCACCTACCCGGTGGTGGCCCTCGGCTCGCACTGTGCCCCGCACCGAACAGGCCCGCGGGAAGGACCGAGCGATGGCGAAACTTAACCCCTCTGCCCTCCTTCTCGCCTAGAAGCGGCCCTTTCCGCTGGAAGACAGCCTCCCGGCCGCCTCTTGGAGGCCCGCCACAATTTCCCTCCGTCCCTGCCTCCCTCCATCTTCACGCTCTCCCCACCTAGCTCCACATCCAGGTCCCACGCAGAACCCCTCCAAACCCAAACAGAACCCAGGACCGCCCCTGGGCCAGCCCGCCGCTCCAGCCACTGCCCTCGGCTCCCTCCTGCCAGCAGCTGCCCTCCCAGCCCTCCCCAAGTTCCTCAACCCGGTGCCCTCTTCTCTGTCCCGGGCTCCATCACCCATCTGCAGCATCTGATACCCATAGATCTGGGCCTCCAATGCCTACCTTCCCTGGTTCAGGCCTCCAATGCCCACCTTCCCTGGATTGTAGTCCTACGTTCTTGCCCCTTAATATCAAGGTTCCCAGAGCTCTCTTTTTCAGCCTCCTTTTCCTCTACACTTTCTCAGCAATTCATCGTGTGGTTTCAAGGAGGTAAATCTGGAATTTCCCTGGTGGTCCAGTGGCTAAGATTCAGGGGGCCCGGGGTAGATCCCTGGTTAGGGAACTAGATCCCACATGCTGCGATTAAGACCTGGCAAATCCAAATAAATATTTTAAAAAACCCACAAAGCCAACATGACCTGCATCGTTAAAATAACTTAAAAATAAAAAGGAGGTAAGTCTGCCTTCCTAGCATTGACATCACAAAGAGTGGCAATCTGGAATTAACAGTTCTTTGGGGACTTCTCCATGCTCTATTGGTATTAAACAGTCAACAAGTAATACTGAGCACACACAGACTGTGTGCTGAGCATTGCTCTAGATACTGGGAGACAAGAGTAAACAAGATAAAAGCCCTGCTTTGCAGCCAGCAAAGGTCTGTCTAGTCAAAGCTACATTTTTTCCAGTAGTCATGTATGGATGTGAGACTTGGACCATAAAGAAAGCTGAGTGCCGAAGAATTGATGTTTTTGAACTGTGGTGTTGGAGAAGACTCTTGAGAGTCCCTTGGACTGCAAGGAAATCCAGCCAGTCCATCCTAAAGGAGATCAGTCCTGACTGTTCATTGGAAGGACTGATGCTGAAGCTGAAACTCCAATACTTTGGCCACCTGATGTGAAGAACTGACTTGTTTGAAAAGACCCTGATGCTGGGAAAGATTGAAGGCGGGAGGAAAAGGGGATGACAGAGGATGAGATGGTTGAATGGCATCACTGATGCGACAGACATGAGTTTGGGTAGGCTCAGGAGTTGGTGATGGAAAGGGAATCAAGCATGCTGCAGTCCACGGGGTGGCAAAGAGTCAGACACGACTGAGCCACTGAACTGAACTGAACTTGCAGTCAGTGAGCCCCAACGTTCTTCCCAGACTTGTCCATCTTGCACCATTTCCTCCAGTTATAATATGATCATTCTCCTAGGCTCCAAACCTGGAAGTCACCTCTGACTCTCCACCCTTCTTTGCATCTCGTAGGTAATTTGTTCCAGACCTCACCAAGTCTTTCTCTCAAGTGGGTGATGTGTAGCATCCTCTCTTTCCTCTCCATTCAGAGGATCCCGCTCTAAACTCTTATCCACCTTTGCCTGGATTAGAAAGTGAAAGTGAAAGTCGCTCAGTTGTGTCCAACTCTTTGGGACCCCCATGGACTATACAGTGAATGGAATTCTCCAGGTCAGAATACTGGAGTGGGTAGCCTTTCCCTTCTCCAGGGGGTCTTTCCAAGCCAGAGATTGACCCCAAGTCTCCCGCATTACAGGCGGATTCTTTTTGCCTGTATTAGTGTAAGAATCAAATGGAGAATGCGCCCGCTGTGTCCATGGAGAGAGGCCGTGGCGCCATGCTCTGGCCCGAGACACTAGGGCACCTAGACAGGGAGGATGTCAGCTCCAGTAGTCTGGGCCACTGTCCGGGCTATGAGCACGAGGACAACTTCAGCAGGAAATAAGATAAAACAGCTTCTTAAAGATAAGCCTGAGGACTTTCCTGCTGGTCCAGTGGCTCAGACTCCACACTGACAGTACAGAGGATGCAGGTTCGATCCCTCATCAGGGAACTAGATTCCCCAAGCCACAACAGAAGAAGATCCTGCATGCCGCAACTAAGACCTGGTACAGCCAAATAAATACATATTTAAAAAAAAAAGATAAGCTTGAACACATAGCTTTGAAAGTTGGTTTCCCAACCAGGGGTTGTAATGGCCTTTCCTACACGCTAGAATATATAAAGACAAAAGGAAACTCTGACAAAGAAATTGTTCAAGATGCAGTCAGTCTGCTCATCAAGAAGAAAGCACAGCTAGCACTCTCAGGAACAGAAATGAACGTTGCTAAAGACACACATTGTTTGTGTTCAGTAACCCAAACATCAAAGGAAGGTGTGGCTGCCGAAAAAGCTTAATATTTGACTCCTCAGGACTAGGTAGTCTGTGGGCCTCAGGAGAACTGCAGAAGCTCCAAGGTTTATTAAAGAAACCACGTGACTATCACAGACTTAAGGTCTACAGTATCCTGCTACCCTACAAAGAGCAAAGTGATGGATTAAAAAAAATAAATGATAATAATAAGCAAATGGATCTCCAGCCTCCAGTTTGACCACCCTTTTATCTCTCCTACACATGGCAGGCAGATCCCTCATCCTACATCACAGCTCCTTTAAAACCCTCAGTGTTGGACTTCCCTGGTGGTCCAGCGGTTGAGAATCTGCCTGCTGATGCAGAGGACATGGGTTCCATCCCTGATCCAGGAAGATTCCACATGCTGAGGGGCAACTAAGTTGGTGTGCCTCAACCATTGAGCCAGCAGAGAGCCCGAGATCTGCAACAAAGAGCACTGTGGCCAGTAAATAAGGAAATGAAGCCCACAGCGTCTCCTGGATCAAATCCTGGACCTCCTTGCCTGGCTGTCACAGTGTGACCTGTCTTCCTTTGCTAACTCACCTCCCAGCACTCCTACTGGGACCCCTTCTCTGCAGCCAGAATTCCTCACTATTGCACTTTTCCTAATGCTTCTCACCCACTGGAAGCCTTTCTCCTTCACAGACATCTCTGCAGGTCAGGAGAAAGTCACCTACACAACGATAGTCGTTTATGTTCTTCACAGAATATTTCTAGGTCTCTGCCTTCTAGGCACAGGCTAGGATTTGCAGTTAGATGTGGCCATATGACAAGCTGTGTGCAGGGAAATGACAAATGGCAAATGATACACACCTCTTTCAGGTAGGAGGATGGGGAGGCAATGCGCAACCCTAACGTCATCTAGACAAAGACCCCCGTCACCCTGCAGCCCGGCTGCAGTGAGCAGAGATAAATTGTAGCATTTATCACCTTTTCTTTGCATTTCTGTCCATGTCTTATGCACCTTTGAGTCCTCAGGGCCTAGCACATTGATTGGCGCAGAAAATCATGTCCATCGAATAAGTAGCGAAAAAGAATCTGCTACCTTCCACCGTATGAAGCACTGTAAAGCTGAATAGAAGATGTCAGAATGTAATTTCCTGCATAATGGGACAAAATCACCTACGGAATTTGTAGGTGTACAAAGTAGGTGCTCTACAGTCACCCGTGATGCAGTATCCTTCAGATAGGGTAGATGATGGAAAGTAACCGATCCCAAGTAATGACCAGGAGAGACACTCAGGGCACTGAAACTGCTGCTCCACCCCCGCCCCACACACAGAAGAAGCATCTCATGGTGTCTCCCAGGTTCCTTCAGCATCCCCTCTTACCTTGTGCAGCTGTGAATGCCTTGCACGTAGAAGGCACCCAGGGCTGCCATTTGAATGCAATGTACATGTGTGTGATTACTGCAATCCCAGATTAAAAGAAGGGGATGCAGGCCAAGATCCTTCCCTTGACACTGTGTCCTGTCAGCTTACCGAGTGCACACCATGCGTGTGACAGAGGAAGAAGTATAACCACATATCCTGACACTAAACCCATGACAAGTGAGGTCAGTGCTTCTGTTCCTAAATGGTACATGGAAAAAAGCCAAGAGCAGAAGCCTGATCTTCGTAATACGTTCACATGCTTATCAGTTTCATGGCCTCGTGCTTCCCTGCAGCCACATTTAGAGAGCTCTTACGTGGACCAGGAAAATCAAAAAGCCCAGGCGTGCAAGCTCTAGTTGAGAAGAGTTCCGGATTCTGGGAGAACTGAGGGGGACAGATGAACTCTGCCTGTGACAGCTTCATAGGAGCAATATTTGGGCTGAATTTGGATTTCACCGGGACAAGGAGAGAAGGCAGGGTGGGGTGATGTGGGGAAGACGCCAGGAGGATGCAGTGTTGCTGTCAAGGCCAGGGGCGTGGGTGGGCGTCCTGCAGGGAGAAGGCAGAATTTCCTTGTGGTCACCAGACAATGGGTATTTAGAATCTAGTGCATGTTTACCCTCCACAGGGAAGTAGGTGTCAAATATAGTCCTTGTTCTGGAAGGTTAAGATACATTCACGGACGAGGACTCCCTAACTGGCTGACTCTGTTCTTCCCTGCTCCTTCCAGACCTCCCCACATCAGACTCGAGTGCAAACTGGTCCTCGCAGGAGTGGCAACTGCAGGTGGGTCTGGCATGATCTGCCTCGCCTGGATTTGCGCCCCATCTTATCACCTTGAGCAGCAGAGCTCGGTGATTTTAAGCTGGAGCTGGAGCTGCCTGGCATGGCCCCCACTCCCTTCCATGCCATCACCCACTGAAGCCAATGTCTTTCAGCCTGTGGCCAGGTCCACACATGGACACCCTCTGGCCCCAGGGACGTTTGGGTGGTTGGAGCAGCCTTCTGAGGAGTTCCCCATGGACCGAGTCCTGGGGTCAGGAAGAGCAGGACTTACGGGGGAGGGGATGGCAGCTTTGGACCTGAAGTGTTTGTGGGGGAAGTGAAAGGTGATGGTGGAGACTGTGTGACGCGGGCTGAGGCTGACACAGGTTCAAGTCTGGACACAGCCCTTGGGAGCGTGAGAACCTAGCTGCACGGACGGGCTGTCTGCTCTTAGGTTTCTTCAATTATCATTTAGGAACAGAAGCACTTACCCACATGCATCATTTATAAGGATTAACGCAAGCAGGTTTAGAGTCAGGACATATGGTTACACTTTTTCCTCTGTCACACGCATGGTGTGCACTCAGTAAGCTGATGTGACACAGTGTCAGGGAAGGGTCTTGGCCTGCATCGCCTTCTCGCAGTCTAGAATCGCAGTAAATGCACGGCATGTGCACCGCATTCACATGACAGCATTGGGCGCCTTCTACATGCAAGGCGTTCACAGCTCCATGAGATAAGAGGGGATGCTGCAGGAACCTGGGAGGTGGTATGAGACACTCCTTTGTGGGCTGAGTGGGGAGGGCAGCTTTCAGTGCCATGAGTGTCTTTTTTTTTTTTTAATATAAATGTATTTATTTTAATTGGAGACTAATTACTTTACAATATTGTAGTGGTTTTGCCATACAGTCTCTCTCTTTTATGTTACTTCAGATCTGCCCTGAAGATCTTAGTAATATTGGCTTCATCCATTTAATGAAAAAATTGTAAAGACATCTCTAGGGACTTCCCTGGAGATCCAGTGGTTAAGACTTCGAGGGCACATATTTGATTCCTGACTGGCAAATGAAGATCCCCGAATGCTGTGGGGTGTGGCCAAAAAATAAAATAAAAATTCACCCCCCAAAAAAAATCTATGATGCACATAAACACACACACACACACACACACACACACACACACGCACAAGACGTCAATGACTTCTTTTTCTTTGTCCCACTCTGCCACAGATTTGTCTGTTTTACCCCCAAATGTATTCGGAATCTCTCTTCTCCTCAATTTTTCTACTACATCTCTCTATTCCAAGCCACCATATTCTCCTTCCTGGACTACACATGACCTCCTTGAAGCGCTGCCTTCTTCCTCTTGGTTCCACTCCAGCCCGTTGTGATGACAGATGCATGGTGTTGCATCAGCCACCTCCCAAAACACAAAGCACCTGGCTTCCCTGGGGGTGCAGTAGTAAAGAATCCACCTGCCAATGCTGGGGACACAGGTTTGACCCCTGGTCCAGGAATAGCCCGCATGCCGCAGGGCAACTAAGCCCACAAGCCCCCGCTACTGAAGCCCGTGTGCCCTAGAGACTGTGCTCCACAATGAGAAGCCACCGCAACGAGAAGCCCACTCACCACAACTAGAGAAAAGCCGGAGCAGCAACAAAGACCCAGCACTGCCCAAAATAAATGAATAAAAAATTTAAAAATAATAATAAATTAAACACACACACACACACACACACACACCACAACACACTCCTGAGGGCCAGGATTGGTATCTGCTTGTTCCTCAGCTCATACTCAATAAATGCTTGTTAGATTATTGATTTATTTACTTTTATTCAGCATTCATTCAACACATGTTTACTGTATATTTACAGTATGTTAGATACTGTTCTAGCATGGAGGATACAAGGGCCTATAGGTTAGAAAATGTTCCTTTTCAGAAACTGTTCCTACTGTCATGGGAGCTTACATTTCTAGTTGTGGGGGTCAGGGGGAGTAAACATTTAAAGAACAAGATAATTTGATAGAGATACATACTATGAAGTATTAAATTTTTTTTAAAACTAAATGAATAAGTGAAAACATTTTCTGGTTTTATGTTTTCACTTAAAACTTTTTATTGTTAAATGCAACACAAATACAGAAAACATCATAAAATAAATACACAGTGTCCTGGATTACTCTCAGGCAACAGCATCTTGTTAGCACAGCCTGCTCTGAGCTCTCCATGTGCTGGTCCCCAAACAACCCCACTTCCCCTCTGACTAGCTGTGAACCCACCTCTCTGGGGATTACTTGCGTGTTTTTTTAGTATGGTTTTTTTTTTTTTTATCATGCAGGCCTGAATCCCTGCGCATCAGGGTTTAGCTTCAACCGGCTTTTGGTTTGTCTGATTTGTTTCAAATATGTTTTTTAGGTCTCTTTTAATCTAGAGATTCCCTTTTTTCTTCCTTTATGATTTATTTACTAAAGAAATCAAACCATTTGTCCTGCAGACTTTCCCCAGTCAGGATTTTTGGGGATTGTCCTCTCCAATTGTTGTCTATTTAGTGAATTTCCTCTCCATTTGTATTTTCTACAAATTATAGTATCTAGAGGCTCTGGCTTCTCAGGTGGCTCAGTGGTAAAGAATCCTTCCGCCAGTACAGGAGATGCAAGAGACATGGGTTCGACCCCTGGGTCTGGACCATCCCCTGGAGGAAAAAATGACCACCCACTCCAGTATTCTTGCCTGGAGAATCCCATGGACAGAAGAGCCTGGCGGGCTACAGTCCATGGGGTCACAAAGGGTCAGACACTACAGAAGTCACTGAGCAGAGGCTTAATCAGATAAAGGTTTGATTGTTTTTTAATTAATTTTCCGCTGTCCTGCATGAAATGTGGATCTTAGTTCCCCAACCAGGGATAGAACTTGCACCCTCTGCAGTGGAAGCGCAGCGTCTCAACTACTGGACCTCCAGGGAAGTCCCAGTTTTTTGGAGGGAATTTGCTTAATAGGTGGTGATGTGTCGCTCAAGTGAGGTCCATGTCTGACCATCTGGTTCCGTTTTGCTAGTTCCATGCTTAGATTCTAAATTCAGAAAGTGTAACCAGTAGTGTTTTAACTTATCATCCCTTGTTTATTTACATGCTGGAATACATCTAAATAGAGAAATTTATCATCTATGTGGTTACCCGGTGGTAATGTTTCTATAGGAAGGAGAGATTAAAGGCCTGTTGTTGTCCTTGGTCAATCACTAAGTCATGTTCAACTCTTTGTGACCCCATGGACTGCACGCCAGTCTTCCCTTACCCTTCACTATCTCCCAGAGTTTGCTCAGACTCAGGTCCATTGAGTTGGTGATGTCATCCAATCATCTCATCCTCTATTACTCTCCTCTCCTCCTGTCCTAAAGGCCTGACTCTCTCTCTATAGCAGTTTTCAAAATAGTCAGCTCCCTAGCATCTTCCAAAGGAACCAATTAGGGATTGTTTTGTGTTTGTATTATTATGACTTCTTGGATTTTAAAGTATTTGATGTGTTTTGGTTCATTGCCATTTTTAGGCTACTGATGTTCAAACTCTCCCCTCTGTGACCAGCAGGAATGTCTTCATGTGAGTGCTGACTCATTTTTGATCTATTCCTCCTCATCTTTGATCATTCTTTGCTTTCTAGCCATATATTTCAGGTACACCTTGTACATTCTCTGCCTACACTTGCCATCAGCCATTTTCCAAGACATCCTGTTGTCTTTTCATTGAGTTAGACAAGGCTGTGGCCCATGTGATCAGTTTGATTAGTTTTCTGTGATTGTGGTTTTCATTCTCTCCACCCTCTGATGAATAAGGATAAGAAGCTTATGGAAGCTTCCTGATGGGAGAGATGACTGTAGGGGGAAGATTCTGATGGGCGGGGCCGTGCTCAGTAAATCTTTAATCCAATTTTCTGTTGATGGGCGGGGCTGTGTTCCCTCCCTGTTGTTTGACCTGAGACCTAACTATGGTGCAGCTAATGAACATAGTGGCAACATGCTTCAAAAGGTCCCCATCACGCACTGCCGCACTGCCGCATTCAGTGCTCCCAAACCTGCAGCAAGCCACCGCCAACCCATGCCTCTGCTGGAGACTCCTGGACACTCACAGACACGTCTGGGTCAGTCTCTTGTGGGGTCACTGCTCCTTTCTTCTTTCTCACTATGAACAAAGCTAGTGGAGGTGATGGAATTCCAGTTGAGCTATTTCAAATCTTAAAAGCTGATGCCATTAAAGTTCTACACTCAGTATGCCAGCAAATTTGGAAAACTCAGCAGTGGCCACAGGACTGAAAAAGGTCAGTTTTCATTCCAATCCCAAAGAAAAGCAATGCCAAAGAATGTTCAAATTACCACATAACTGCACTCATCTCACACTCTAGCAAAGTAATGCTCAAAATTCTCCAAGCCAGGCTTCAACAGTACCTGAACCAGATGTTCAAGCTGGATTTAGAAAAGGCAGAGGAACCATAGATCAAGTTGCCAACATCCACTGGATCATCAAAAAAGCAAGAGAGTTCCAGAAAACATCTACTTCTGTTTTATTTGCTCCACCAAAGCCTTTGACTGTGTAGATCACAACAAACTGCGGAAAATTCTTCAAGAGATGGGAATACCAGATTACCTAACCTGCCTCCTGAGAAATCTGTATGCAGGTCAAGAAGCAACAGTTAGAACTGGACATGGAACAACAGACTAGTTCCAAATCAGGAAAGGAGTACGTCAAGGCTGTATATTGTCACCCTGCTTATTTAACTTATATGCAGAGTACATCACGAGAAATGCTGGGCTGGATGACACATAAGCTGGAATCAAGATTGCAGGGATACCAATAACCTTGGATATGCAGATGACACCACCTTTATGGCAGAAAGTGAAGAAGAACTAAAGAGGCCCTTGATGAAAGTGAAAGAGGAGAATGAAAAAGTTGGCTTAAAACTCAATATTCAGAAAACTAAGATCAGGGCATCTGGTCCCATCACTTCATGGCAAATAGATGGGGGAAACAATGGAAACAGTGACAGACTTTATTTTTTGGGACTCCAAAATCACTGCAGATGGTATCTGCAGTCACGAAATAAAAGAGGCTTGCTCCTTGGAAGAAAAGCTTTGATCAACCTAGACAACATATTAAGAAGCAGAGATATTACTTTGTTGACAAAAGTCTGTCTAGTCAAAGCTCTGGTCTTTCTAGTAGTCATGTATGGATGTGAGAGTTGAACCATAAAGAAAGCTGAGCGCTGAAGAATTGATGCTTTTGCACTGTGGTGTTGGAGAAGACTCTTGAGAGTCCCTTGGACTGCAAGGAGATCCAACCAGTCAATCCTAAAGGAAATCAGTCCCAAATATTCATCAGAAGGACTGATGCTGAAGCTGAAACTCCAATACTTTGACCATCTGATGTGAAGAACTAACTCATTAGAAAAGACCATGATGCTGGAAAAGATTGAAGGCAGGAGGAAAGGGGATGCCTGAGGATGAGATGGTTGGATGGCATAACCGACTCAATGGACATGAGTTTGAGCATGCTCCAGGAGTTGGTCTTGGACAGGGAAGCCTGGTGTGCTGCAGTTCATGGTATCGCAGAGTCGGACACGACTAAGCGATTCAACTGAACTTTTATCTTTTAGGCAAAAACAGCATTTCAAGACAATCACCGGGCCACTAGGGATGTTTATCACTACTGAGGTAGTCACTGTTTCTGGGACTTTTGGAGGACAAAGCTAGGAAATTTTTTAAAGAGATAAAAGACCCAACAAATTCACATTGATATTTCTGTTTCAAATTTAGGACCCAGTGTAGTACTGACTATAGCATCTTATGTCTGTATTTTCCTTTTTCCTACACTGAGAGTCCTTCTCATGTTACTTTTTGCTTTTGTTTTTTTGTGATATCTCCTTTATATTCTTTTTAAAAAATATTTATTTATTCATCGTTGGCTATATTGGGTCTTCATTGCTGTGGGCAGGCTTTCTCTAGGTACACAGAGCGGGGCTACTCTCTAATTGTGGTGCAGGGGCTTCTCACTGCAGTGGCTTCTCTTTTTGCAGAGCATGGGGTCTAGATGCTCGGGCTTCACCAGTTGTGGAGCACAGGCTTAGTTGCTCTGCGGCATGTGGGATCTTCCCAGACCAGGAATCAAATCCCTGTCCCTGCATTAGCAGGCAGATTCTTTACTATTGGGCCACCAGGGAAGTCCTGCACTATCTGCTTTATTAACGGAAGGCAACAGGTACCATTTTCTCACTAGAGTTCAGTGAGTTTGCCCTTAATGCAGTTTTTGTCAACTTGCCAGCTCACGAACAACAGAATGCTCTAGCTCATTTGAGTGAAAAAGAAGAGAGAGAGAGATAGAGAATTATTAAAAAGATTCTTAGGAAGCTCATAGAATCTCTGGGCAAGTAAGAGAGGCAAGAAGGAGGAGACACAGCCCGGAACATGGCCAGACACAGCACAGGGCTGCCTGGGGAGCCCCACGGCCCCCGTCCTAGGGAGATGGCTCATCCCAGTGACGCTGACCATGGATGCCTGTCATGCCACCCTGCTGCCCGGAAGCTGCGTGCTCTGTGGTCAGCATAACCAGAGAGTGGTCTCTGGGCTCTTCTTGTTCCCTCTTGAGTAAGCCTCTCGTAAGTGCCTCTCTCCTAAGTGACACCTATGCCCTCCCTCTGAGCCAGCTAAGTTGAGTTCTGTTCCTGTCTTGGACACACAGGGTGTGTAGTATAGAAATTCTGTCAACATAGAAGAGCTGCTCTGAAAACACCCTGTGGTGTCTCTGGATGGGGCAGACGCAGGCACCCTAAGCTGGCAGTCTCAGAGCCTCCCTACTCGTGTGTTTTATTGTGAATTTCTGCCTTGTCCACATGGTCAACACATCAAGGTTCATCCTTTCCTTCACCTGATATTTGTGGCTGCCCCCTGACCCGTGGGCTGCATGGGGCCTATATGGGTTTGGTTGTTTGTTTGTTTTTTAATCAAAGTACCCAGTGCATTTGCTTGCATTCTGAGTCCAGTGCTCATTCATCAGGTTAAAGGAACTTTATGTTTTAAGCAAATAATGTAAATAAATGTGCACGTGGCTTTACAAGATTCTTGCAGCATATTATGTTCGCTGCAAAGAACAAGAAAATGACAAGATGGATGTTTCTACTGGTAGTACAAACTCTTCACTGGCCACATTATCAGGTTACAAATATTATCATCTGATAAGGGGTTGGTAAAAATGTTTTATTTTTTGGTCAGGTGGCTTTTAGGATCCTTCATCCCCAACTAGGGATTGAACCCAGGCCATCAGCAGTGAAAGCGAAGAGTTCTAATCACTGGACCATGAGGGAATCGCCAAAAAGTACTAAATTATTAAGACTATGGATTTACATTGCACGTTAATAATGTCCACTTACAACATACATTTATTTAACAATGACATTCCTCATTCTAAGTGTATATCGAGTTAGGTAGCACTGATGAATATTTCAAGACCAACATGATGAATGTCATTTAAAAATTTAATATCCAGAACATGAAGACAAGCCACTACAATTTTTTCAATGCTTAAAGTCATGCAATATTCAATTACGTAATTTACAAAATTTCATTAAGGAATGATAAATACACACCTTGAGGTTCTTAATTAAATGGCAAAGACAGAAAGCCATAAACCATTACAGAATCATTTTGTCCTGCCGCAGTAATAAAAAGGCTGAAATAAAACACAGAAGTGACATGGCGGCAGAATAATCCATGGTCCTGTCAGCAAGTGCTGTTGGAGGAAGGTGAATTTGAAGAAACAAGCAAAAAGCCACGTTAGGCTATGTTTAGAAGAAGTACAACCCAATTTATGGTATGCTATTTTGTTGTTGTTTAGTCACTGAAGTTGTGTCCAACTCTTTTGTGACCCCATGGACTTTAGGCTGCCAGGCTCCTCTGTCCATGGGATTTCTCAGTCCAGAATACTGGAGTTGGTTGTCATTTCCTTCTCCAGGGGATCTTCCTGACTCTGGGACTTAACCGGTGACTTCTACGTTGCTCAGATGGCAGGAGACCTGGGTTCGATCCCTGGGTTGGGAAGGTTTCCTGGAGGAAGGCACAGCAACCCACTTGAGTGTTCTTGCCTAGAGAATCCCATGGACAGAGGAGCCTGCGGAGCTATAGTCCATGGGGTTGCAAAGAGTCGGACATGACTGAACGACTAACACTCCTACATTGCAGGCAGATTCTTTACCACTGAGCCATGTAGTATTTGCCAATTGTTTTAATCAGGAAGTACACAACTACTTTCTTTTTTTTAAAATCAACCCCTGTGTTCTGGGAAAAGATGTTTTCAACAAATAACACTAACTCACATTCACTGAGCTCATCTGTACTGGGCATTGGTGTAGCTTTAGCATCTTTCCCTGTGGTCACTCATTCCTAACCCAATAGGCTAATGCTGCCTCCACCCCATTTCTTCAGATGGAGAAACTAAGGCACAGAGCAGTTATTCAACCTCAAGGTCACCAGTCAGTAGGTGGCCAAATTAGAAAAAGCATCACGAGGTTTGGCTTCAGAATTCCCACTTGTAACATGATAGCTACATCTTCAATTTTATTTGTATTTTATGGGAAAGAATGTAGTATGCAAAATCTGGGAAATGTAATGCTTTGACCGAGGAAATGAAGTCAATCAGTTCACTTGCTCAGTTGTGTCCGACTCCTTGCGACCCCATGGACTGCCACACGCCAGGCTTCCTTGTCCATCACCCAATCCCGGAGTTTACTCAAACTCATGTCCATCGAGTTGGTGCTGCCATCCAACCGTCTCATCCTCTGTCATCCCCTTCTCCTCCTGCCTTCAATTTTGCCCAGTATCAAGGTCTTTTCCAATGAGTCAGTTCTTCGAATCAGGTGGCCAAAGTATTGGAATTTCAGCTTCAGTGTCAGTCCTTCCAAAGTCCATTCAGGACTGATTTCCTTTAGAGAAATGAAGTATTCCCAGATAAAGTTTGGTGCTAGAAATCATTAAGTGCAATGCTACTGAATGTCTCCAACCAATAGAGTTATTCTGGTTAGAATCAAGAACATTTAAATATGAATCTTCACCATAGTTTTAAATAAGGCTGAAGAAAACCAAGAAACCCTTTTGCACCTCACAGAGAGATTCATCCTGTGACAAAGTATTCAGAGTTGTACTTGTGATGTTAAACTGTTCTCTGTTTTTCATTTTATTTAATTAATCTATCTTTGGCTGTGTAGGGTATTCCTTGCTGTGCTGGCTCTTCTCTAGTTGTGGCTGGGGGGCTACTCTCTGGCTGGGGTGTGCGGGCTTCTCACTGTGGCGCCTTCTCTTGTTGCTGAGCACCGGCTCTGGGCGCCCAGGCTTCAGGAGGTGCGGCTCCCAGGCTCATTAGTTGAGGCGCACGGGCTTAGTTCTCCGCTGCTTATGAGCTCCTCCCAGACCACAGATCAAACTGGCATCTCCCTCATTGGAAGGCAGATTCTTTATCACTGAGCCACCAGGGGAAGCCTTTCTGTTTGCTTTTTAAGCTAAAAAAACCACGCCTGTTCCAATTTGCTTTCTCTAAAGAAAACTATGCTTTGGAGAAATTTGAAAACCAGCATCTGGAAAGTTTTCCATTAGAGGCTAATTCTGCTATCAAAAGTGGTGTCTCACCTGAAAGACCCATTTGTATACTTAAACTCGGGAGGGGAATCGGTAGATAGGATTGGAAATTAAGTATTGTGCTGTTAACAGGCATGGCCAAAGATGATTTCTCCCATCCCAGCCTGTTTTTGCAAGGTCTTTCTTTCAGCTTAAAAAAAAAAAAAAAAAAGCTTTATTGAGGTATAATTGACATACAATAAACTGAACATATTAGAAATGTACACTCTAATAAGTCTGATATATGTCAGGCTTACACAACCCTGAAACCATCACCACACTCAAAAACTGTTTCAGCTTTTGTATTATGAGATACAATAATGAAACAAGCAGACTTTAGAACTAGACTTTCTAATTGCTCTGTTGCAAAGTGTTAGGACAGGATTTGAAAATAAGAAGGTGTGGCACAGCATAACTCTCCACTTCTTAAGCACATAGCTATGTTCTTCCAGGGATGGGAGAGGAGAGAGGCTCCATAGGGGAGAAATGGACAAGGGTTCCTACAGGAGCGTTATTAAGGCCAAGATAGACAGCGGCAATCATGGGGGCACCTCATTCCCTTGACATCTTCCTCCCTAGTAACATACTACCCTAGGGTCTTATCATGATAAAAAAAAGTGTAACCAATCCCGGTAGAAGAGCATCCGACAGTATGCCTGCCCTGTACTCCTCAAAGCCATCAAAAAAGAGGAAAGTGTGAGGAAACCCCTATAGTCAAGAGGAGCTTAAAGAGACATGTTTTCCCGAAAGTTTTACTTTTGTTTTAGGTTTGAAGGATTCATTAACAAATCAAAGCACTTGTTGCACATATAAACAATTTTTTATGGAAGATTATTTGACCTAATTTCAATATAGTCATTAAAAGCAAAGAAACAATAGAGAAAAGTAAGAGCACACACATCACCAGATTGGGTTGACCAAAATCCAGAATTAAGCAGCACTGGGAAGTCCCTTGTTAACAGCAATCTGGAGTCCCATTTGGGAAAGCTCCCTGGGCAGTGCATCCACTCTTAGGCAAGACTTCAAATTGCAGTTTGGGGGGCTCCTGCTTATAGTCCCAGGCTGAAAACTGATATCATCATCAGATGGCGTACAAAAAATGCAGCTTTACAAAGCTGTTTCACAATTTTTGTGAGTCACAAGAATTCTTAGACCTTGGGGGACTGGCGAGACCCCCAGAGGCTCCATCCCAAGACCCCTCCCTTTCTTATCTAAACTGCTGTCTGACTGCTGTGCTTGCCGGGGGGCAGGTACAGAATCTGAGCAGAGGCAGAGGCCTGCTATCCTGCTTCTGAAGCCTGAACAAGACTTCCTCCATTTGGATTTCCCCAACAAGACACACCGAAAAATGTGATATCCTGGGACAGAGAAAGGACATCGGGTAAAAACTAAAGAAATGTGAATCATCTATGAACTTTATTAGAGGAAGAATGAAAACAATTGCTTTGTTGCCGCTGAAACTAATAACATTTCACTAGACCCGGAAGGCTTTGTCGCTTTAGTAAATAAGATTTGGGGGGAAAATTTCATCTTTTTTATGCTTTCCAAATTTCCATGTATAAGTGCATATATATACTTTTTAAATGACTATCTAAGACACAAATTTAAAAGGTTTTGGGGTGCTGGTAAGCATTTTGGAGAACAAGGAACGTTTGTGTGCTGTTGGTGGCAATGTAAATAGTGGTGGTGCAACCACTAGGGAATACTGTATGGACAGTCCTCAAAAAAGTAGAAATAGAAATACCATTACAGAAAGGTTTTATTGATGGAGATTGTTGCTGTAAAGAACGAGCCACTGCCTTCAGTTCAGTCAGACCTGGGTTGAGTCGGTCGAGAACTTCTGGAGATTGATCAAGAAGCCACGCTCCGTCCATTTCAAGGATGCTAGAAAAACGTTTTCTGTTTGGTCAAGTCCTGTGCCTTCCCTGAGGGGCTGGACCACGCCCCCCGGGAAGGTACAGCTGTGCTGGTCGTGAAGTGCCCACAGAGGGCAGGAAAGACACCCTCTCCCCCTATTCGCTGCCGCTATTAGAGGGCACGGCGCCGGCTGGCCCTGTTTTACAGGGACCACTTCACCTTTTGTCCCAGAGAATTACTGCCTGCCCCCCAGACTTTGGCTGTGAACCAAAGGAGCGTGTGAAGCGGTGGCCACGTGTCAGCTGTGAAACGACGGCAGGTTGGGGAGGCCACGGGGCCTTCTGGTTCCTTCTCTCTCAAGTGTCCATCTCTAACAGTCATGTACGGCCATATATTCCTTTGGAGGGGGCCCCGGGGCCTCCCCAGATTTGAGCCACTCATCACGTCCCAACCTCTCTCTTAAATCAGAGAATCAGTGTCACGGCAACTGAAACCAGAGGTTACTGGGACACCCGGGCTGGCTCAGATCTGATTGCCAGGTTCCGATTGTCACCGAGAGCAGACAAGGGAGGTAGGAGGACCTCGAGCCAAAGTCAGGAGGAGCTGCAGGCGCCAGAGGCCGCCGGGAGGGGGCAGGGCCACGTTCCCCAGGGGCAAGGCTGAGTCACCGGCAGACCAACCGGGAGAGGAGCGAGTTTCTCCAGGACGGTGTGGGGGAAGGTGCCGCCAGGGAAAGGAGTGGGGCTGGCTTAGATGAGGCTTGCTGCCTTATGTACGCGTCCTTCCTATTTTTTTTTTTTTTTTAATTTCCTTACTTATTCTGCTGCCACCAGGTCTTAGTTGCAGGTGGGATCTGGTTCCCTGACCAGGGATTGAACCCAGGCCCCAGCATTGGTAGCACTGGACCACCAGGAAGACCACTTTTCCTTTCAAAATTAAAAAACTTAAATCTCCCCAGAGCTTCTATAGATCTAGAGTTCTTCATCATTCCAGAGCGAGGAGGACACGGGAGCCTTGTTGCTAGGACATTCAGATCTGCCCTCAGCTCCCTCTGCACTGACCCCCTCGGGGTAACAGAACCCACTCCTGTTTCACCAGCACCCCCCACGCCGCGTCCAAGACCAATAGGGGCGTGGGTGATGGACACTGGTGCTACGAGCTGATGAGCTGGACGAGCCCCAGCTGACAGGCGCGCGTGTGGAGTGACTCCGGCCAGGGCTGACATCCCCTGGGCAGAGGGTGTCATTCCTTGCCTCTCTGTGTAAGAAAATAGCCCCCTGTGAAGTCCAGACAATAAAATGAGGCAACTCATTCAAAGCAGCCGGCAGATGGCAGGCGCTGTCCCAAACAAAGTGGGTCTGTTAGATTTGGGAGGGAATCCGAATGAATGCAAACCCACACATCCCAACTGGTATTGCAGAGGGCCAACTGGAGACACCCTTTGGAACTCAGAGACACTGGCCTGAAAGCAATGAAGTTTCTATTTCCCCAACTTCCTGGCAGCAGGTAGTGAGGTCAGTGCAGGAGGGAGGGGCAGATGGGGACCTGCTGATGGCAACAAAGAACCAGCCTGTTCAACTGGTTTGTCCCAAGGCATTTCCTGGCCAGAGGCTCATAAAACGCACACTCCCTATTCTAGTATCTAAAGAAAATGCATACACCATGTATGTGCATACATGTACTTGCATACACAGACGGACACGCAGTGGGATCTTGACAGCACCATTTATGTAAAGCTGCATCACACTCCACTAGGGTGAGGACTGCTGAGACCAGCCCATGAATTTACTCACGAGTAGGCGGAAGTAAGACTTCCATCACGGTGAAAACCACCCCCGGGCACAACACACTGAAAGCAGGTGTTGAGTAAACAAACCTCCTTCAATGAGAAAACAGTGCCCGCTAGTGGCAGGTTATTTAAGAAACTCAGAAATGAAGGCTGCAAACCTTTCTTAAAAATTCAGCCCCAAGCTCTACTCACTGTCGCCAGGATCAAGAAGAAAAGTCTCATGTTAATAAACAATTGTACTTTGCTGCACCAAACCCTTCACTTTCTGATTTATTTCATTTAGTTAGTCATGCAGTTTCCTCTTAGGTTTGATCAAATGAATGATCACTACACATTTACAGGAATTCAGATGGTAAAGAATCCACCTGCAATACAGGAGACCTGGGTTCCATGCTGGGATCAGGAAGATCCCCCAAAGAAGGGAATGGCAACCCACTCCAGTATTCTTGCCTGGAGAATTCCATGGACAGAGGAGTCTGGTGGGCTACAGTCCGTGGGGCCACAAAGAGTTGGACAGGACTGAGCGACTAACACTTTCACTTTCGAAGGAAGTCAAGAGCTCAAAACGAAATGGGCATCTGGACAACAGTATGAGATCCCTTCAAACAGTGGGAATAAATCTACTATATGACCCAAAAAACCCCACTACTGGGTACACACCCTGAGAACACCACAATTTTAAAAGACACATATCCCAACACTCATTGCAGCACTATTTACAATAGCCAGGACATGGGAGCAACCTAGGTGTCCACTGACGAATTGGTAAAGAAGTCGGGGTACATATATACAATGGAGTATTACTCTGGACATAAAAACACAGAACAAATTTGAGTCCTGGTTCTAGTGAGGTGGATGAACCTCGAGCCTGTTACAGAGCAAAGTCAGTCAGATAAATACATTAACGCATATGTATGGAATCTAGATAAATGGTACTGATGAACCTTTTGCAGGGAAGGAATGGAGACACAGATGTAGAAGTTGGCCTTGTGGACACAGTGGGGGAGTGAGTGGGGCGAATGAAGAAAGTACCATCAACATACACTATAATATGTAAAATAGACAGCTGGTGGGAAGTTGCTCTATAACACAGGAGCCCAGCCTGCTGCTCTGTGATGATCTAGAGGGGTGGGATGGGAGAAAGGCAGGAAGGCTCAAGAGGGAGGGGGTATGTGTATAATTAATGGCTGATTCGCACTGTAGTATGGCCAAAGCTGACACGACGTTGTAAAAATTAAGAAAAAACAAACAAACAAAATAATAATAATAATAATAAAGGAAACGGGCAAGTTAGAGAAGGAAGAATACTTTAAAAATCCTATTGCACAAACTCAGATGGATTTGTCCTCATAAAAAGAAGAAATGTTATAAAAAAATATTAAGATAAAACCAGGAGGGAATTCCCAGGCAGTCTAGTGGTTGAGACACTCAAGGGGCACAGGTTCAATTCCTGACAGGGGGACTAAGATCCCACATGCCATCAGGGATCAAACATTCCACGTTGTAGCGCAGCAAGGAAGGGAGGGAGACAGAGAGCAATAAAGCAAGCAGCTCTTACAGAATTTAAAAACATAATTACAACACTCACTAGAAAGGTGAAGATACGAAAAGGAATCACCCAGATTACAGGCTATAAAGAAAAAGGAGCAATCAGAGGAGGTTTAACCAGTTAACAGTTTTAGAAAAACATAAAATACAGTGGAGGAAATCATTACAGACATAGTGAAAGATTATTTCTCTGAGATCAAAAAAGTCACAAGCTCGGAGGGTTGAAGGAACTTTTCCTCTTTTTTAATTTTTTAAATGAAAAACGTAATTCAAGCTCAGAGGTCGGGCCTGCTGGACCAATTCCTGCCTCCACCGAGTGGTCAATGACCCTCCAGAAAAGGAAGCTGCCCACCCTCCATGGCAGAGGTTTGAAGCCGTCACCACGAGTAACGCCAATGACACACGGAGTCCTGGTGGAAGTTAAAGTATTTATTGATGTGTTTAAACTCTGTACATTCTCCACAGATCAGATTAAGGAGTTTGTAGGTGAAGTTTATCTGTGCATAGTGGGAAGACATGGATGGGTAAAGGGGAGGAAGAAGAAAAAAAACATCACAGGGAAATAGAAAAAAAGATACACCACAGGTTACCAGAACCTTCTGAATTAAAAAAAAAAAAAAGGAAAAGCAGCAGCTGTGAGCAGCAACATCAACTACACAAGCATCACAGAGACTCATGTGAACGAAACAAAACTTGCAGAGCTTCCATGGGGTCTACAGGTCATCTCGTGTACAGCTTGGGACATCCACCTTCCACAGAAAAGCACACCTCCCGGGTCCTCCCCGGGCCGCTGGCTGTCTGCTCCTGCCGTCTTCTCCCAGTGGATGGTGTGGACCAGTGCCTTGGCGGGGAGGGCGGCCGGGAGTTACCCAGAGAGGAAAACAGCACATCTAGACATCACTTGGGAAGGACGTGCGTGGTCAGAAGCTTCGGTGAGTCAACGGCAGACAGAGGAAGGACGCCAGGTACGAATGACGGGCTAATTTCTGTGGAAGAACTGGATTGAGAAGGAGCACAGCAGTGGCCCTGCTCGGCACACACAGGCTCGCTGAGAGATGCTGAAGCAAAAATGCTTGCTCTGAGCGCCTCTCGGGTGACAGGACTTGTATGAAGACACCCTGGTGCCCAGCGGTGGGAGCACCAGACCTCCGAGAAAGGGTCCTTCAAAGGAATTCTGAGAGGGGATGGTGATGTACTTTAAGGACCAATAATTTACAGCTCCTGATTCGGCTTTCTCAGCGACTTTCTGAAAGCCCATTTAAAGGGAATACTGCCTCCTCTTCTTCCTCTTTTTTTTTTTTTAAAAATAAAAACCAGGACAGTGAGCCTTAAAGAGTTGGTTTACACAGTGTAGCTGGAACAAACGGCCTGCATGTAGCATGTTCAGTCTATTGTTGACAATCAACATTTTCCATTTTGATAGAGAGCATGTGTGAGACGATACAATAGAAGTGAGATTCCTGATTAATTTAAAAAAAGAAAACTACATCAGTCAAATATCTGCAATAGATCATTTGTTCATTTAAGGTTTATATATCATATATTGTTATATTAACATTTTTTCGCCCATTTAAAAGAATGGAAATTGTGACTCTACAGTAGTACTTTATAGTCTTAATGCTCCAGGAGATCTGAGTGTCGAGGAACTCCTCTGGAAGTCACTGTCGGTCCATCGTCCATCCAGACCGCTGGACGTCTGCTGCCCGCCCAACCTCCCTCCACTGGTGCTGAGCTTCCCCCACTTAAATCTGCATCTGCTCCAGGTATTTGTAGGTTGGGTTTTCATAGCCATGGTTCTGCATCTTGCTCAGGTGACGCTCTTCTGGGGTGAGCATCGGGTCAACCTGGAAGAACAAAGATAGCGGTCACTGAGTGAATGTAGAACTTGCCAGGGTGTCAGAAGACATCAACTGTGGGATCCCCGGGGATCACGGCGGGTGGGGGACCCAGCAGGAGAAGAAAGAAAAGAAGAGGGTCGGGGGCTCCCCTGGTGGTCCAGTGGTTAAGAATCTGCCTTGCAATGCGGGGGATACAGGTTTGATCCCTGGTTGGGGAACTAAGATCCCACTTGCTGTGGAGCAACAACGCCCACACAATGCAACTACTGAGCCCTCGCGCCCCAACAAGAGCCCTTCTGTTGCAATGACAGATCCCGCGTGCCACAGTGAAGACCCCAGGTGCTGCAACTAAGACCCAACGAAGCCAAAGAAATAAAAAAACAAAACAGGAGGCGGTAGAGGCGCAGAAGCTGGGACAGAGAGCTCCGCTTCCAGTGGCAGGGTCTGGGGAAGGGGCGGCAGGCACCATGTCGGGCTGCAAAGGTGGCAAGAAGCCCCTGAGGCAGCCCAAGAGGCAAGCCAAGGAGATGAACAAGGAAGGTAAGGCATTCAAGCATAAACAGGAAGAAACTCGAAGAGCTAAAGGGGAAGGCCACGGCAAAAGGATCCCTGGCCACAGGTGGAATTAAGGAATCTGGCAAACAGTAAGCTGTTCCTTGTGTCCAAGGCAGCGATGACCCTTCCATTCCTGGGCAGGCATCCGCACTCCCTGCTAAAGCGGCTGCTGCACCTCTAGGGAGGATGAAGTACTGTCCTGGAACTTTCTGTACATTTAAAACTTTTTATTAAAAAAAAGAATATTAAAAGAAAAGAGGGTCAGAGAGGCCAGCTTCCTGAAACCTAGAGTCCACGTTGGAAGGAACGGTTAGCTGAACCTACAGCAATTCCCTGCTCTGCCGTGTATGAGGGGTGGCCTGGGCGAGGGCGAGCCACGCCAGGAGCACAGCAGTAAGACTGGATGGCCTCAGGTCTCCTCCAGCTCCGGAATCCTACAACCTGACCAGTGTCCAGCAGGAGCTGAAACCAGATAACTCAGTGCATTTGGACTAATTTTCCCGAGCACATTCTATTCCTTACCACATGCATTTTCTGGAATCAAGACACCGTGGGCATTCCCACCGCCCACTAAAAGCTAGTGCTAAGGAAACAGTTCTGAATACAAATGAGCAAAAGATGGGTCAGAAAACAACCTGGTCCGGCGCTTTCTGAATTTCCTGCTGCTTTTTTTCCCCTATTGAAAGTTAAGAGTGTATTTCCTTCTTTCATTTTAAGACTCAGTTCACTCGCATAGCCATTGTTACCTGATCTGTCCTATGCCTACCTGGTTTGCTCCTTAGAAAACAAGTCAAGAAGCAAACTAATAATAAATAGACATAAATAAGTTTAAAAAGCCAGTATTAGCAGTCCTTCACTCTCAAACATCCAACACACCTGAAAAAAGAAAGGGAAACACGAAGGAAGCAATCTGAGAAAACCGTTTCCTCAGCATCAAATGTTCTTACGCCTTCCTCACATCCACAGTCAAAGCCCAAATTAATGTTAAAGGTTGGTGACAGCCCTTGCGACCGGATCAGCTTAATTCAGCGGGGGCTGACTTCCAAGACGGGAGCCAATGACGCAGCGGTTAAGCTGATGCTCGGGCCCCGTCCAGCCCGCGGACGGCTCACCTCCACGACGCCATGGCTGACGCTGCCGTACTGCCTCCTCCTCAGCATCACCAGGCTGATGACGATGACGGTGGCGATGGCCACCGCGATGACCAGCAGGCCGATGAGGGCGCTGCTGCTCAGGCTGAAGTCCTCCTGCAGCGGCCCTCCCGACTCCTGCAGCAACAGAACAGACAGGCCACCGGGTGTGAGAGGCGGCAGGCCCTCGCGGGCGCCAGGACCCTGCTGCCCAAGCAACCATCCAGGTAGGGAAGGCCCCCATCCTTTCCCTCCAGGGACAAACCCAGGTCTCCCGCTTTGCAGGCTGATTCTTTACCAGCTAAGCAACAAGAGCAGCCCAGGGATATAGGAGTGGGTAGCCTGTCCCTTCTCCAGCAGATCTGCCTGACCGAGGAATTGAACCGGGGTCTCCTGCATTGCAGGCAGATTCTTTACCAACTGAGCTATCAGGGAAGCCCTTTCTTTCCCTTCATGGGCATATTTCTTCTTTGAAAGTACAGGAAAATGGGGGACGAGGGATCTTGATAGCTTGAGATAGCAGGCGCTGTTCCGTCTTCCCCCTGAACTGAGAGGGCGGGAGAGAAAACGGCCAAGGCTGGCCTGAGACCCGCCATCAGGTTTTGGAGCAAATCACACACCGGTTCTTCCTCGAGGCCTCCGACTCTCTCAGAGTTGAAAATCATTTCCTTCACGTCCAGGGTCTCATCGATGACCTGAAACGGTGGGAAAATGTCACCGACTGAGTGGGAGGGGAAGTCTGGCATATAGATAACTACTTCTTTGCTGCTCCACATACCATTTGGTGGAGGGAAACAGACACTGGAGGGACGCCCACTAACCCACCAGTTCTGCCACGTTCACCCAGGTCCGCTCACCAAACCTCTTAACAAAGGAGCAGGGGTGGGTCCAAAACTACCGAACAGCAGCTGGTCTTTTAAGGGCTGTCACCTGCCTTTAAGCGACCATTGTGGAGATATTTCAGGACAGATTATCCAGTAGCCATGTTTAAATATCAGAATCAGTTAAGGATAATCTAGAAATGTTATGTGATAAAAATGCTAGGAAAATAATTAACAGGAGGTATAAACCTCAGGCAGCTTAAGAACCAAACGTGACTCTATTCCGCTTCAAGTTATTAAACCTACTCATTAGAAACAGCCTCTCACATTTGTTCATACCCTTAGTTGCAAATATTATTTTCCACCGTATAGCAAGAGATGAGCTACTGCTGAAAGAACTGCTCCTCCTCATACTCCGATGCTGAAGAACACAGCACAGCTGCGGGGGCAGTGGGAGCCCGCCCTGTGCTTCCCTACAGGCAGACACGTGGGGGTCCACCGCGTCCAGCGGGGGAGCGTCTGATCCTTCTCAAAGTTCACTCGGACACGGAGCAGGGAGAAGCGGCTCACCATGTTTTCATCCACTTTCTTCTTGCTGTTGATCACCTTCTCCTCGGCCCCAATCAGTCCTCCATCCTGCTCTCCAAGTGCGGATCCTGTGTGCAGAGAGCGCAGCTGTCTCCCGAGGTGGGCTGACCTCACGTCCGCCTCACAGAAGCGGCAGACTCCCTCCTGAGGGTCAGGGAGCCCCCAGCGCATGCCCCCACCCCTGGCTCTCGATGTGCTACTTGCTCCCGTCCTGGATGACGTGCTGTGCTCCACAGGGATGAGGGACACAGGACCGATGGGTGTCATGGGACAGGACGAGGATGTGGTGCTCACTGTGTAAGCCTCCAGGAGAGAACGCACTTTGAACTACAAATAGAAACTGGGTCCAAAGGCCTTCCAGCACTGAAAAACCCTCAATCCCTCTGTGATATCACCAAGCACCTACGAACCCCACTTGTTCCTTTGCCATCAGGGCTCCGAATGGAAGAACTGTCACCCCTGCATGCCCACCTCGAGCACCATCTTTCTGCTGAAATGCCCTCCCTTCCCTGTATCTGCCCATCTGTCCTTCAAGCTGCAGATCTTTTGGGGAGGCATTCTCAGGTCATGGTACTTAAAAGTCACTGTGTGTGATGACTGGCCTTGTTTCTGTCTCTCACTACGCTGTGACCCTCCTGGGCCTGGATCAGACCATCACACCCTGAACAGGAAGGAGCCATTCCCTACACAGGGAGAACTCTAACACCAGGCTGGACAGCACCTCTCCAGAAACAGAGCAAGAATGTCAACCGTCCTCTTGTCAAGGTCAGACATCGCCTGAGCCAGCGTGGCCTGGGCATGGCACTCCGACCAACAGCGAGAGGAAGAGTGAGTGCAGTCCTCTAGATTTAGCTCCAAAGCATGTGACTCTTAGCTCTCTTTTGAGTGTCTTGTTAATAATAACAAACACAGTGCTATACCGATGCCCGTGACCCGAACTTTTTACAAACAGATCAACCTGGCAACACACGTGGCATCCTAAGGCGACCGTGGCAGGTGAGTCAGATGCCGATATGGGTATCTACAAAGCTCTGCTGTCCCCGGGCTGCCAGAGGCCCGGCCATGGCAAAGCTCTCCGGCTCACAGCCAGACTTGGGCTGGACCCAGAGCGTCCAGTCACTACACTGCAGCTTTTGAAACCCCGGCTGACACTTCACTCATTAGAGTGCAGCCAGAAACCAGGCAGCTTTCCCCCCAAAGCTTTCATTTTAAAATAGGCTCACAACTTGATCTGAGGGCGAATTTGCAGGGCTGGCTTCTGTAGCCTCAGAATGTCAGTGAAATAGTAAGGTCGTATTTCAGCTCACTGACGCTCATGACCACGCCCGATCAATTCAAACTGCTCCTCTCATCCCTCCCTCTTTCTCATCAGAATTTCAAAGCTCCTAAGGGCAGGATTCTATCTGAAAAACGTGGCACCGAACCAATGGACTTAAAGCCCTACTCCCAGCGCACAGACTATCCTAAGACTTTTTTTTGGTGGTACAACCCATGTGTTTCTTAAATGCTGACCAAAGCCACTTTGGTTATACAGAATCAATAATCAGGCGATGTTAAGAGACGAAAAGTTAACGTTTAAACTATTCCAGTGAATAACAGCTGAAGCATAAAGGTGAAAGCCAGTTAGACTTTTGGAGAATTTGTCTTCATCTAAACACATGCGCTGCTCAGAAGAATGTCCTCCAGTGATGGAGAGGAACATCCAAGGGAATAAAACCAAGCTCACACACCCTTGCATTCTGAGAAGCAACACAAACACCACCTCCAATCCTTCGGCCAGGGCACAGCACACAGGTCAGCCTGTGTGTCCTTGCTCACAGGGACTCTGGAGGCTGGGCCCCCCACCCACCCAGAAATGCTGCGACCACACTGCATTCCACGAGACAGAAGCGCCGTGGGCTCGGGAGACTGAGGAAGCCCGGTTCAAATTCTGGCCCTTCTTCTTAAGCTCATGGCTTAACTCATGGAAGCTGAGGCTTCTTCAACCGCCTTAACTAGAAAAGAAAGTTAAGACCCCTACCTCCAGTATGCGCAGTGGGTTACACAAGACCAAGGTTGCAAGCACGCAGCCTGTGCCCACACGCAGTTAACTGTGTCTGGAAACTGGACACTGATTATATCAGGAGTTCACCTGTCTCAACCTGTTTCATCCGTCAGCTTCTATCACGTCCTAAGGGATGCTACATCTCAGGGGACATGAGGCAGCTGGGAACAAAGACGCCTGGGCATGGACAAGAAGCAAGGGACAGCTAAGAAGGAAGGGAAAAGATGTAAGTGGGAGCGGCAGAGAAAGAGAGGTGAAATAAAATGACTCTCCACCTGACCGTGTGCTTTTATTTTATGCCAGCAATTGGCAACCAACCCGTTTAAACTGGATATACTTTTAAAGTCCACCCAGGTTAAAAGGGTTTACGAAGAATCTACTTTGGTTGCTCGGTATTCTCTGGACACTGAGAAGGACAGCTCAGGATGGCCGCCCGGGCACCAGGTTTCAGTGCTGGAGGTCTAGCTACACAGGCTCCCCTCACAGCCACATCTGAAGGGATGAGGTGGAAGAAGTTAATGATGGGATGAAGCAGAGCATGAAACTTCTGGGCAAATGAAGGGAATGAAAGCCTTACAGGGAACATCTATGACAAACCAACCTTTCTTCATTGGGTGGTACAATTCCGGCTGAGAGTCTAGCAGAAAGGAAAGCAACAAAAACAAAATAGCACAAGAGGAGATTAAGGAAAAAAAAATGCCTTCTTTCAAAATTCCTACCTTAGACCTTCTCTGTAACATAAACAAAAAGCATGCTTCCTTATAAAAGGGGCCTGTGCTTCCCCATAACCAAACAGCATCATGAGAGGTACAGCAAAAGACTGGAGACAAGGGAAAGAAAGCAGGCGATCTTGGGTCTTTCGGGGCGGGGGGCTTCTGTGAGATTTCTAAATCATTTAGCTTTAGCCCCAAGTTATCTTTCTGAGAAAGTAACAGAAACACAAGTTAGTCCTGGTCTTGGTTTTCCAAGGAGACAAGGTCCCAGTTCAGAGATGTCGAAGATGCACCCACCAGCAACAAGCTATGAAGCAGGTGCCCTTGCTGCCCCGTGGATGGGGGTCTGTGAGGGCACGGCTGGGGGGTGAGGTGGCACCTCTTTGTCCAGCTCCTTCCTCGGGTTCTCCTGTACTACCAGAGGCTCAGCTGTTCTGAGTCGGCACCTCTGAGACAGCTGGTTTAGAAGGAAGACACTTGTGTTGGGGTCTGGAGGCCGGACTGGATGCCCTTTCTCGGGCCTCTGTGGTGGCATCACTGGATCTGGGAGCAGGACTCAGAACTGCCTCACCTGCGGCTCCAGTCCCTCCTTCCCACCTACGAGCTATGTGACCCTAGGCAGACGCTGACCCTCTTTAAACCCTGGATCCCCAAACAGGAACACGTCCAGTCCCTTCCTGAGAGCGTTATTTTGGGGAAGGCAATATACAGGATAGCATCCACGTACAGAGGCCGGAGCGTGAGGAGGCCCGGACAGCAGTGGCTACTGTTTTTATCATCACCGCCATCAGCCGAGACAGCAGCAGACAAATAAAGGGAAGTTGACTACACACCCTGGCCTCAGGGCCTGGGATCAGCAGCCGGTTTATTTCTGGTACAGAAGCGCGGCTCTGAGAGCGCACTGCAGACCTGGGAAGCAGCAGGGAGCCTCCCATCGGCTACTTTCCAAGACCGAGAGGAAACAGGCAAGGACAGCCTAGGACACCAAAGTGCTATTTAAGCTGCAAAGGGGCCTCTACATCTAGGCCTCACAAGCTGGAGGTAGCTGGTGGACCCGGACAAACAGGGGGGCTTTAGGCTTTGGTCTATACAAGGGAGAAACACCACAAACTTTCGAGGTTCTGAAGGCACCCAGCTCAGAAGATGCTTGGTGAACCCCATCCCCTGGCCTGCCCGAGCTGCACAGGGAATACAGTCCCCGACACTCCCACCCTGCCCTCCATCGGATTTCCATTTTCTATCCGCGTCCCTCCCTGCCTTGGTCCCACTGACGGGCTGGCCGGCTCCGCGCACGCACCTTCATTCTCAGGCAGGGATGGGAAGGGATGGAGGGGGTGGAACGGCGGGATCTCGTCACTCTCCTCCGAGCTCACCCGCACGTCCACGGGGGTTTCTGAGAAGGAGGAGCTGAACTGGTCCATGTCGGCTCGCTGTTCTTGAAGCAGTTCATCTGACAAAGACAGACGCCCAGGAGCCACGTTTTCAGAAGGATACTGTTTCCTGGCACGGGACAGCCTGGACGGGACTAATGTGGTCGGACGCGAGCTCTGCTTAAAGCAGAGTCTCACCAGTTCACAATTCAGGCCGCGACCTGTTCCTTCCACCCGAGGGTGCACCTCTGACTTTGTAGACTGCAGAACCCCAGCACTGGGGACCCCCAGGCTCCTTCCTGAGCACCCTTCTCTCCTCCAGAAACTCCCTCTGACTAAGTGGTTTCCTCCAATGACACAGGTGTAAATACCATCCATGGATCACAACCCCCACATTTGTGTCTTGCACCTATGGCCCCGAGATCTGGCTCATCCACCTGACAGCCAACCACTTACTGTCCGAGAGCAGCTTCCATTTTAACAAGTGAAGACCGCACTGTGCCTCGGCACCATTGCCCCCCCACCCCCTGACTCAGCTGCTCACGGTGAGAATCAGGCATATCCAGGGCTTTTCTTCCCCTCACCCCCTGCCCCACCCACCCTATGAGCACATCCTGTTCACCTTTCCTCTGAACGGCACCTCAAGACCACCCACCCGTCCAGCACCTCCATTCCTGTCTCAGGGCACTCAGCCAGCCCCTCTCCTCTGGGTTTTTACAACTGCTTTCTGGTGACTTCCAATTTTCATCAAACCCCGACACAGCAACCTAGTAATTTTTTAAAAAATTCACATTTTTTTTTTTTTAAAAGCATAATCCAGATATAGTCACTCACTAGTTTAAAACCCTTGAGCGGCTTTCTATAATACTAGAATAAAATCCAAACTCCTTGATTTTGCTAAAATCGCTCAACTTCAGGCTCTGCAGTTGTCACTTCCTGTGGTGTTTTCCTGCGGGGGGGGGGGGGGGGGGGTGGTCTCTGCAGGGAGGGCTCCTCCTCATCACTCAACCACCCCCACTCACTCCTCCCGCCCCTGCCGCAAGGCAGCCTGACCACCAGGCACCTCCCCGGCCCACCCTTCCACCTCCAGCACTGGACACCACCCCTCGTGGACACTGATCTTCCTGTTTTTCTTCTACAGTGCGAGCTTCCAGAGGTCTGTCTACTGGTGCACGTTCTACTCTGTGACACTCAGTAGACACGACAAACATTTGTTGAATAAATGAAAGCGAAGACCAGAAGCGGGAGAGGAAGCGAGAATGGTGTAAACAGGTGCCTTGAGATATACCAGCCATTACAGAGGGGAGGGGAAGAGGACACACGGCCAGTCCCTTGCAATTTCACACCCTAGATTTCTCTTCCGGTAACCAGAGTCAAGGTCAGTGAAACTCAAGGCTCTGTGGCTGCCAGCCCAGGACTTGACCCCATGAGCCTGTGCACACTAACGCCCGGCCTCCTTTCTCCGATCCGGCATGGTCTGACCTTGACGCCCACAGCTGGCACCCACCGATTTCCTCTTGGATCTCTTGGGCCACATACGGGACTTTGTAGAGCAGGGAGAGGCTCTGGTTCCGCCGTTCTTCAATCACGTGGAGATGTGTCATCACCTGTGAGCGCGAGGTTGGGGAGAGACCTTGTCATCAGAACAGCCGGCCTCCCAGACACCCACACGCTCTACAGAGGCCTGTGTTCTTCAGCAAAGCGGTTGGTCAGAGGGGCAGTAGGACTGCCCCCGCCCCCTAATATTCGCTGACCACTGCAGTGCAAGAACGTGTGGTATTGACCCTCAGTGACTTAAGCATTCATCCACAGAGTGCTCCAAGTTAAGGGAAACTTGCAAAAATGTCATTACCCAAGTAGTGATTTGGTTTTCGCAGGAGGCACTGGCAGACTGTATTATAAAAAAACAAAAAACAAAAAACGGGGTTTGCACAATGTCAGACACTCACGAAGGTTTTTCTGAGTGAAAGAGGAAACCAGATGGTCGGTTTTTTACCACTGGCCAGACTAGATGAAGTAACAAAGAATGAAATCACTGGTTAAAAAGTAGATTCAGAGGGTGGGACTATTCAAGGATTTTGCTTAATGAAGCAGCTGCTTGAAATGATTATTACTGTGAGCAAGAGAACAGGTGATTCCTGTTTGACTAAACGGGGCTTCCCTGGTGGCTCAGGTGGTAAAGAATCCGCCTGCCACAGAGGAGACAGGTTTGATCCTTGGGTCAGGAAAATCCCCCTAGAGGAGGAAATGGCAACCCCCTCCAGTATTCTTGCCTGGGAAATCCCATGGACAGAGAAGCCTGGTAGGCTAGGGTCCATGGGGTCACAAAGTCAGACATGACCGAGTGACTAAAACTTTCACTTTAACTAAACAAGCTATGCCTCCAAAACTTCACACTGAGGTATAAACAAACCTGATTTAACAGGTAATAAGAAAGACATATCTACCATGTCTTCCATGCTCATTTCTTTTCTGAATGCAAAAGTTCCAAAGTAGTTCATCCAAAAAAAGAGGGAAAAAAAGGCATTAGTCCCGGTATTTCAGAGCTTTTTATGGTGGAATTGGAGAAGGAAATGGCAGCCTACTCTAGTACTCTTGCCTGGAAAATCTCATGGACGGAGGAGCCTGGTAGGCTACAGTTCTTGGGGTCGTAAAGAGTCGGACACGACTGAGCTACTTCACTGTAGTAGAGATAGGATTTGGACTACCTCCACCCCCATGACACACTGAGGGGGAGGCAGGTGGCCACAGACCACACAAGGTCCTCAAGAAGGTTAGTCCCACCAGTCACACCTGCAGCCACCAAGCTGTTCCTCAAGAGGGCGCTCTGAGCCAAAGGATTAATTATGTGGGCTTGAAGCCGTTAATGTGAAGGGTCAAAATGAAAACAGAAGTTGAATGGAAAGTGGCTTTTATTGTAGATTGATGTCTCTCTGACCTTTAAAAGCAAGGATGAAAGCAATTTAATTTTACACTTGCCATTCTTTCAATCAAGTAAATTGATGGGAAAGCACCAGAGTTGAGTGCCTTAGAGAATAAATGCAAATGGAAAGGAACCATCAGCTGCCCAGCCTGGTCTCAGCAGTGGTGACACTATCACAGAGGACAGTTTCCACGAGGACAAGACCGATCGCAGGCCGGGACACTGGGCATCAGGGTTTTTGGAGGACCCCCTGGAGCTGCAGAGTGAGGGGGCGGCCGCCCATCACCCACACCTCAAACCAAAGTGCATATGATCTAAGAGGCTCAGCGTGTTCGGGGTTTTCTAGAGTTTACATAACATGACAGGGAACAGGCAAAGGGCTAGTGTAATCTGGAGGCTGAGCTGCCCCAGAATTAAGGGCTTTGAGCAGATGGTAAACATCACACAGCAGAGATGCTCTAAGACGATGCTCCGCCTTCCAGTGCCCTCACTTGTGTGGCACCTGCCTCCTGGTTCCAAGGTTTAGTGACCACACCGACTGAGGTCTCATCTGTCCTTCCACTCTAACCACACGAAACAGGCTGTTTCTCTGTAAAATACTACCCAATAATCTAGTTTTCTTAAAATAGAAAAAGAAATGTAATTACACTAGAAAAAAAAAAAATCAAGTAGACCTGAGAAATTCTAACCTCTGTCAGGATGCAAGCTTTCCCCACCTGAGCTTCCTGGAAGCTGCCCGAGGTCTGCTGGCCTTTCCTCCTTCTCTCCTACTCCGTCCACCTTCAAATGCAGCCTCAGCTCCAGGCCCAGCAGGAGGTCCCCAAGTCCTTCCCACTCTTTAGGAGCCTGATTTCTTTCACTAGCTGAACACTCAGTGGCCAGAGTGGGCTCGTATGTTAAAGGACAATTCTTCTCCATCTTTATAGCTCCCATCATTAACGCCACACAGCTGTGAGCTGCTCAAGGGCACACAAGGATTCAACCGTGTGGTCAGATACTAGAGCACAACCAGGAAGCGAATGGGGCTGGAAGGGAACCACCCAGGGCCTCTGGAAGTTCCCTCACAGTTAGACCACACAAGCAACAGGAGGCGGGAGGGGACAGGTCCCCAGCCTGTGCATGCCAAGTCCCCACAGCCTGCAGAGCACTGGATTTAGAATACAGAAAGTAACAGAGTAGGACAACTTATATCATTTCAAGGCCTTCTAGGAAAACTAACAGGTAAACTGTTTTAAAGGAAGCTAGCGGTCTTGTAGGCAAGTTCATTTCTATGAACACAAGAGAGTAAAACTCCAGTTCATATACAGACAAAACCAGAATGAGAAAGCAGGTACAGAAATAACCTGCTTTCAATTTACAGCCAAGTGCATGGACTGGCGGGATACAGCAGGGGACAAGCGAGGGGCCTAAACATCATCTGAACAACTAAACTGTACAAGAGAGTCCAGTTTTTAAGATGTGCGTCATATAGTCGGCCAAATATTCGTTCAGGTTTTCATACCATCTTATGGAAAAACCCAAATGAACTTTCTGGACAACTCAATATTTGCCTAGAAAGAGAATTTAAATGTTAATTCTGGTGGTACCCTTAACCAGTAATAAACTGAAAGAAATTTGACTTATCTCGTCAATACAATTATCCATTTCTAAACTTCCAGAAACCATTTCAATAGAACATACTTAATATTAAGAAGTATGGGCAACATATGTTTAAATTGGTTCCTATGCAAAACCGAGCTCTTGTACCTACTGTCTCTCCCTCTCTGAGGACTGACTACCAGCAGCCCTGGCCAGGGCAATCTCCCCACCGCCTGCCATACCTGGGACCTCATCTGGGCCGCCTTCTCGGGGTCAACAGCCAGCACGTGCTGGTAGTGACGGAGGGTGTGGAGGCGGTCTTTGTTCTCAGCACGGACGTAGCGCCGCAAGGCCTGCAGGATGCGATGGGGCTGCAAGACAGAACGGGGGTTTTCACGTCCAGAGGCTACAGAACTGAAAACAGGCAAGACAATGAAGCTTTAAGAACTCACTGAGAATGTCAACCTCAACAAGGCACAGGAATGAAACCTGTACTTTTAAAAGCTTTCAGTTACCACATAACAAGAAGCTGCCTTTCTAAGTAAGGTACCAAAAGCTAAGTTCCACTGTTATGGAGGCTCCTCTACAGACAGTATTTCCCAGAACCTCTAGCCCACTTCCTCCTCTAGCCCAGTCTATGCTGTTTCCTGAGCCCAGCAGCTGATGTGGTATATACAAGCCAGGCCATCCCTGTGTCACCCAGGAAAGACCTCACTTGCTTAAGCAGGATACAAACACCCCATCGCCCCAGAGCAAGGCAAGTCAGCACTGGGGGATCAAGTCTAACAGTACTGGTAGAAAAGAGCTGTGATATAAACTTGCTCACTGTCTGATTTAAAATAGAATTGGTTCAAAAGTCTTCGTCCATGGAAGGCATGTTTTTATTCTTTGGAAGTAAGGATACTATAAGAATGCAAAAATTGGGGAGCTACTGACTAGCACTCCGAGGTTCTGCTTTTCCAGGGGAAGCTGTGTCTGCACGCTGGCGGCCCTGGGCAGGAAGTGGTCCCACACAGGCCACCCTGGGCTTCAGGGCTGGGCACTCACCCGCGGAGGGTCGGACTGCAGGGCCGCCAGGTAGTTCTCCAGCGCCACCCGGCGGCGGTCGTTGAGCATGGCCTCCACACGCGCCAGGTGCGTCTCCACCAGCTGCTGCTTCTCGCTGGCTGCCTCCTTCTCCAGTGCCTTCACCATGGCCTGGAAGTGCTGAAGGAGAGGAGGAAACATATGGGATCCATGCGCCCGCGGGCGTGCACACACACGGGGGCGGACCCCATGCTGCCTCTCTGCGCCCAGTGTCCCTGCAAGAGGCACAGACTTAAAGGGAGCAGGGGTCGGGTCTGAGGGTTCTCAGAGGTGACCTTGAACATCGCAGGGGTTGAGGGCGCCAATCCTCCTTGGTCAAAGATCCCGTGTAACTAACTTACAGTCGGCCCTCCCTATGTGCAGTTCTGCATCCACAGATTCAGCCAACCATGGATGGAGCGGTGCTGTGATGTCTACCACTGAAAACATCCACGTGTGGGGGGACCCTGTGTTTGAGGGCTGACTGTACTTCCCCATCTAACGAGTGTACGTAAATCTGGGCATCACGCAGGCTCCTCAGCACCTCTAGGGACTGAAATCCCAGCACGCGGAGCCCAGGCTTGGCCTCTCCACATGCACTGAGAAATGCAAGGCTGTCTTTCCGACACTGTAGCAAGGCACCCCCAAACCACAGAGCAACGGGGGACAGGCTGCAGCACACAGTCCAGCCCCAGAGCAGGTGATGCGGACCATTCCCACCACGTGGTGAAGGGCAGGTTCCCTGCAGGTGCCAGGCCAGGTCTGTGGACAGAATTTAAGGCTGGGGAGCTGAGACACCCCCCCCCCCAACAAAGAGGGCACTGGCTGTGCAGAAACGGACACCTGTGGGTTTTCTAGCTTACTGGTGAAAAAAGCAAAGGTGATTCAACATCACGGGCAGAGGGGTCTCAGCTAAACATAAACACAAGCTGACTGAAACAGCAATCAGTTTCAGGAGTCCCAAATCGGCCCTGTCAATCCCCGTCAACGCCCTCCTCCAGGCAAGGGGACGGCAGCTGCTGCGGTTCTAAGATTACATTCTTACATCCAAAGTTAGAGATGAACTGGTATCAGAGGGCTCTATTTTCTGCCTTTGACTTTAAGTCTGCCAAAGGGGAGGGGGGGAGAAAAAAGCATTCACTCCTGCAGAAAACAAGGCACAGCCTAAGGAGGACGATGCCCAAGGACTTGCCAGGAGAGGAGAATAAACACAGCTGAGCTGAGGTTACTTCTGGGCATGAAAGGTATGTGTGCTCTGCCCTGGGTTTTGGTTTCCCTCCAGAGCAGGTGAGCGACTCGAGGCTACCACCGGAGGGGAAACAAAGCAGGCCAGCGAAAACCTCCTTGTGACACAAGCTCTCAACTAAAAGGAGGTGTCAACGTCTATCTTGCGGGGAGTCTGGCTCCGACCATATCCTGAAGGGTCTGCCTGGGGCCCCTCCCTGGAGGACCATCTTACCTGAATGAGAGTCTGCCTCTCTGCTTTGGGGAGGTTCTTGGCTTGAAGTTCAGCCTCTTCCCATTCCTTCTTCACCTGGAACAAAGGTCAAAGCCACTATGACCAGATAATCTCTGGAACAATGCTCCCGTTTTATAAAAATAACTGTGGGACCCTGAACATGAGGTGGGAAGGCGTGCAAGGAGAGCGTGGCTCACGCACCCAGGAGCTCAAGGCCTGTCCCAGGTGGGCTGCCTCAGAAAGTGCTGGCGTCACTGGGCCCCAGGGGGGCCCCATTTCACAGCTGCCTCGTCCATAACCTTGAGTGTGTTAATTTGCCAGACTCTGTGCCTCAGTCTCCTCACAAGGAAGGGGAGGAGGGCTAATACCTGCATCTCAGAACAGTAACAGGGATCTCCCAGCATACAAGCCAGCACAGGTGACGTGAGGCTGCTACCCAGACCTGGAAAATATCATCCTTTTTTAGCTTTCTTTCAACCCTTCTGAGTAAGTCTAGGAGAAAGCTGCACTCCCGTGGTGCTCCTGTTGCTCTGATACTTACAACTCCTCTAAGGAAAAGAAACCCAGAGACTCAGACCTTCCATAGGCAACAGTATCTAGCCAGAATGTTCTAACACTGCTTTCATCTAATACACGTTAGTACCGTTACCCTGTCCTAATGGTAAATGATACTAGCTTTCAACTTACAATATTGATACAGAGTTCTCTTCCTCAAAAATAAAAAACTTAAAAAAAAAAAAAAAAGCAGAACGTAATGTTGACAGAAGTGCCCCCTGGCAGAGTGGAACAGTAAAGCGCCCGGAGGGCTAACTCCACCATCACGGAGCTGGGGGCGGGGCGGGCACTGGTCCCGTCCAGGGGACAGCCCGCTCACTCTCACGTGCCCCACCTGAGGAGGCGGTGTCCCTCTGCTTCCACTACGAAGCCCTGACACCACGAAGATAAGGGGGCCGAGGCTTACCCTGTCCATCCGGTTGCGGTGGCGGATTTCCAGCTGCTCCTTGGCCTTCTGGAAGCGCGCGTGCTCGTTGTCGTCTGCAGACGTCTCGAAGTACACGTCGACGTCATTGGTCGGCAGAGGAGTCGGGGGAACTGGAAGAGAACGAGAGGCCGGTTCTCTCCGGGGCCCAGCCCGATGCCAACGCGGCACGGTGCTCAGGGACAAAGCCTGGCTGGGCCTGCTGGAGGGACCGGTGTGTCCGGCACCACCGTGGGTGGGGTGCACCCATCTGGCGGACTGCCCTGTCTTCCTTACCCAAAATCCAGCCGCCAGGCCATGTGCACCCCCTGTACCTTCAGAACCAGCGAGGCACCTACTCGGGACTTCAGGGGCAGAGAAGGGAACATTTCTTACCTCCCTCAGTTCTTGAAACCTTAAAACCTAAAACTAACGACCCAACCTACCCTCTGGTCACTGAGTGCATCTGACCAGAGACAGGGCTGAGGTCAGACGTGCAGAGGCGCTGCAGGGCTCGGGGTGCCGTTTCTCCAGCTATTTTTAGGTCACAACTCACGACTGGGCAGAGAAAGTCCAAACGTCCCGGATGCCTCTGCTTAGTTTTCAGTCCCACTGGAGGACCCTCAGCCCAGGCCACAGCAGGGACGACACGTCTGACAAGGACTCGCCGTGAAAGTGAAGACACTCAGGGCTTTTCTATCCATGACGCCCGAGGGCCTCACCCGGCCACTGCCCAGAGAACAGCCCATTAAAACAAACACTCCGCATGCCTAGGCCAAGTTCCTGAGCTCCTGGTGGCCCCGGGCAGGCAGGCGAGTGTCTGCACAAAGGAGCTTATCCACATCCAGTAGGTTGAGGTGACAGGTTTATTTAGCCTCTTAAGAAATACCTGTGGAGATGATGAACACCCCAACCCACTGGGGATTTCCCAGGGCAGGGAGGAATGTCAGGCAGCCTGCTCACACAACTTGTTCTGTCAGTCACACTCGAGAGCCACGTGGACAGCCAAAGCCAAATTCAATGGATTTCGATTCGGAGACAAACTCACCCGATTTCCAGAACCGCGTAACTTTAACGCAACGTGAGAGCAACTGGGAAACCGACAAGTGTGAGCACAAGCCAGCCAGCCACTCCACGGCCTTCTGTCTGGGGATCTCCCATTCACCCTCTTACTGAGTTTTAAATCTAAGAGCTACGGCTCAAAGTCTTGTCAAGAATATTTGGTTCCTATCTTAAGTTTAAATAACGCCCCAACACCCAATTTGCAGACGGTAACTAAGTCAGAATCTATATAGACTGCTTCAGAAACCATGTTCCCCATGACACTTGGAAGAATTTCAAAGCACTGAAGTCCATCCGTGCCAACAAGCATGTTGCTCAGTGATGCAGGCCCACAGCTTAAAGGCTTACGTGCTGGAGACAGAGCCTTTGGTTCAGATCACTGGGCCGGATAAAGATAATATAAGCACAAGCTGCCTCTGCCCCGGAATGAAAGGGCACAGGAGCAGCAGACCTGGAGGTCTGCTTCTGAAGACAATGGACTCGGACCCGGAACCACATGCCCTCCGTGTGCAAGCAAATGGCCCAGGAAGCTGGCACACTCTCAGGCGCTGGTCCCTTGCAAGGGACAGTGACGCTACCAGGTTCCAAAGCACTCAGTCAGGGGCCCCACAAGTGCACAGACACACTGCTTCTCCTTCCACAGTAACAGGAGACTCCAGTTCTGCAGACTTCAAAACCCTTCGTGCTCCGACCACCTGCCGTCGCCTGGTGTCTCTTACTGCACCGTCAACATTTGATCCTTTGGGTAAAGACTGTGCCTCACGTTCAACATGCTCTTTAATGACCCTGATTCCTCAGGCTTCTGCCACAAACAACGCTTCCTTGCCCCTTAGTTTAAGGAGTTTAACAAAGCAGGAAGAATCACTGTGATTTCTAGTTCTGTCTTTCCCAAACGAAAAAGTTTCTGCCACGGATGTTCCCTAGGGGCTCTTTTTTTTTTTTCCATCTTTTCAATTATTTCAAATAAAACTCCATAGATCAGCAGCTACAGTGGAAGCACTAACAGTATACCACATCATATTAAGAGGGAACAAAAGGGTCTGAAGGAAACCTTTGAATGAAAAGCCATCAGATGCTAGAGCCAAAAATCTTTAGAGCAAACGACCAAGACGGGCAATGAGTGTCAGTATCAGAGGGCAGAAGGGTCTGTCCAGCCAGAGGGTTTTCCTACACACGGGTCAGAACTGCTCCAGATAAGAATCTTCAACAGGAAAAGGGGTAATGACGAAGAAAAGCACCCTACTGACGTCTGAGTGAACCAGACTCCACTGAACGTGGAATTTCCTTTGTGACCAAAGAAAACAAACCAAAACTTCCTTGCTTCCTAAAGCTCTGTGGGACCCAGGGCCCCCCAGAATACTGGGGAAACAGTCACCACCGCCTGTCTGCAGAGCGGGCCCCCTGGAGTGCATAAAGATGTTCCAATGTTCTCGGCTTCCCAAAGTGTCCTTACGGTCACCTCCTTGGAGAGCAGGCGTCCCCCTTAGCAAGCGTGCACTGTGGGGGTTGGCGACAGGGCTGCTCAAGACCAGAATGAGGGACAAAGCCTGGACACCAGCATGTGCAGGACTCATGGCCTATCTGAGGGCCCTTCGTGCCTTTCAGTGTCTGACGGCAGAGGGCAGGGCCTCCTTCCCAGCCAACGCAGGGGCTCCAGTGCGAAAGGGCAGGCCCCAGGCTCTCCCCTCCGGCAGGGAGGGAGCACCACCCCTCCGCCATCACCTCCTTCATCACCACCATCACCTCCTCCACCACCACCACCACCAGGCCCACAGCGAGCACAGGACACAGAAAACTGAGCTGACAACTGCCGACAGGAAATCAGAGCTAGATCTAGAAAGCACAGAGAGGAGGGCAGACGACCGACAGTGACACCGAGTGGGCGGGGAGCACCACACAGACGCGGCCACGAGGACGCCGGGGACAGCACGCTGGACGGGACTTACTCATCGCTTTACACACAGCCATACAATAATCCTCAGACTCAAAATTGTTCCTGTTGCCGCCGCAGCCGCCATATATAAAGCGCACGCACTTCCCCTTGGAGAGGTCGAAGTACCAGCGGGGCATCACGGCCCGGCACGGCCCCGTCAGCGCCTCCTGCGAGCAGACAGCTGTGTGGAGATGGTCAGAAGGTCAGCGGGGCGGGGGGCGGCTTCGGGGGTTCACAAAGCTACAGACCAGCGAGGGGAGAAGGGCCGAGTGACGCTGGGCTGCAGCGAAGGCCAAGACAGGGTGGGGCCTGGGCACCCAGGCCAACGGCGTGCCCCTCCTGCCAGCCGTCACGGAGCACCGCCACCTTCCCGAAGCAAGGGAGAGCCCTGGGCCCTGAGAACCCTGAGCGGTGCTTTCTGCCCTGTCTGGAGCTTAGAGTGGGGGAGGGCTCACGTGGAGGAATAACACAGCGCACAGCTTGGGAACCTCACATTTGTGGTCTGGGTAGTGGGGACAGCTGCCTGTCTTGGCCGTCTCAGGGGCATCCAGGGCAGAAGGAGACAGCGCGGGTGCAGAGGCAGTTTCAGTGGCGGTCACTGTCGTAAACACTATTCAGGCCCCTTGAAAGAGCCAGTGTACATTTTCTGTTCTCCAAGGTTAATCACAAACTTCTAGACTCATTAAGTCATCCGCTCCTGGCTGAACCCTAAACAATTCTTGAGCTCTTAACTGGCTTCAGATATACAGTCAGCAGGGGGCTGCACAGAAATGGTCTGGAACATTCACTCATTATTTAATGGTGAAATTGAAAGGGCCCTGATCCCTTACCAGCAGGTCATCAAATTCCAGATGCCCCGATGGCCAAGCAGGCCAAGCAGCCTACAGAATGGAACACGCTCAGGAAAAGAACCAAAGAAGTGATGTCCACTCCAAAACCTGGGACTCTGGCCTCACTGAGGAAGGGGCTCCCACTCGGTCTCTCTGATTCTCTAAGTCCTCACAATGCACATCACAGTTTTCTGACTCCATCTGTCCACTGCCAGACCCGGTCATACCCAGGGCTGACCTCACCTTTGGGGCCTGAAGCTGCCCTCCTGGGACCTGCCTGGGAGGCAAGCAGCCTGTTAAGTGAATGAAAGAATATCAACGGATTTGAAGTAAATGACTGCCAGGTGGGTCTACCTCTGACGTCATGGGCGATCTCCTGCTCCGCGGCGGCCCCGTCGCTGCTGGGCTCAGTGGGGCTCTCTTCGTTGTAGTCGTCTCCCTTGAAGGTGTCATAGTAGTAGTCGCGGTCTTCCACCACCTCCTCACCCTCCTCCTCCTCCTCGTCGTCCTCATCTGCGGTTGCCTCTGTGAAATCTTCCAGATCTGCTTCGGTAGGAAATTCACTGAAGGTCAAAAGAAAAGAAAGTTACCACCAGCTGCTGTGCACAGAGAACCACTGACTCCCTTCCCTGCTCTGAGACATGGGAGCACAGAGACGGGGAGTAATAAGTTCAGTCCATCCCTGGTGGCTCAGACGGTGGCAAAGAATCCTGTAATGCAGGAGACCCGGGTTTGATCCTTGGGTTGGGAAGATCCCCTGGAGGAGGAAATGACAACCCACTCCAAAATTCTTGCTTGGGAAAATCCATGGACAGAGGAGCCTGGTGGGCTACAGTCCATGGGGTTGCAAGGAGTCGGATGCGACCGAGTGACTAACACTTTCACTTTTTCACTTTCACAGTGAGCTATGCTGCTAAAAGCCCTGAACCTGCCCACATCATCAGAAGCTGACCGCCAGGGAGCAGGGGCCGCGTGATCGTGCAGGAAGGCGCATGGCCAGGAGGACAGGTGGATGAAGGCCACTTGTGCGCCTGGGCTCGGCCACAGTCGAGTGAGATGTGCTGGCCTGGCTCAGGAGGAACAGGCTTCACCCAGAAGCCCGGGTGCAGCAGCCACAGCCGCCCACAGGCTCAGGACGGAGCTCACCTCTTATAAACGTCGTAGTCTTCCTCTTCATCCTCGTCGTCATCGTCATCGTCGTCCTCCTCGTCCTCTTTGGACACCGAAGTCTGGACCACCTTTGTCTGCGGGCAGCACACGTACTCGGTGCCGTGGAACTGGTCCACCCCGCAGGGCAGCAGCATGCCGTAGCTGTACAGGGTCATCCCCTGGGTGAGGCAGGCCTGGGGGCCGGGACCAGGGTCAGGAGACGGCAGTGTGCTTGGGGACCCCCACCCCTACCCCTAGCTCTCTCAAGCTCAGCAGCGTGCTCAGAGACCCCCACCCCCAGCTCTCTCAGGACTCAGCAATGTGCTCAGAGACCCCCACCCCCAGCTCTCTCAGGACTCAGCAGTGCGCTCAGAGACCCCCACCCCTAGCTCACTCCAGAAGAAGCCCTCACCAAATCACAATGTTAAGCCTTTCTCATGGACACATTAACTTTCTGCCATAAAGTTGTGACGCTACTACTTTACAGATTTACAAATTCTGCTTAACCTGCAATGGGAAAATGTCATCTGGCCCAAAACAATGAAAGCCCAAAGCTGGAAAAAATGAAGGCTGGAGTGGTGGTAGTGGTGATTTCTTTGAGTAATTATCAACACTAGTTAACAGTGGTCAGTAATAACATACATTCTTCAGTGGTGAGGAATTCAAATTACTTCACAATTAGATAAAATAAAGGCAATTCACTGGAAAAATCACCTAAACTCGGAGGACGAGCTAAGGAAGCTCATTCTCCTCAGAGGAAGAATGAAATGACTTCTAGTCCTGTCAGCATGCGTGTCCACACAGATTTTCTGTAATTGGATATTTCCACTCAGGCATTGGGGTCTGGGGCAGCCTTACTGGATGCCTTGCTGAGAGCTTCTTAACAATCCTTTTAACGTCCTTGACTCCAAGTGCTGAACTGTTACTACTGTACTTCCTTACCAAAATATCTATTCTTCTTCCAAATATTTTTAATTTAGAAGATACAAGTAACTGTAAACTTTGATGAGATAAAGAGGAAAAAACTGAGTTAAGATTATAGTAAGAAGATTATAATTTTTCTGGAGAAACACACTCCTCTCTCTCCCGACAGAAGCAGCAGCCCCTGACGTCTGCCGTCCAGCCTTTACCTCTTTGACCACGGTGTGCCAGCGCTGGTGATTCTCGCACACTTCCATCCGCTCCTTGTGGAAAAACAGGCACTTCTCTGGAACTAGCAGAACATCACTGACAAATTCACCCACTGGAAAACAGAAGCTTTGTCAGGAGCAGATTCTGATGGCAATTCAAGCTGAGAACGACCCTGACTGCAGGTTACTGGGACGGTCACGCAGCCGCATGCAGACAGGAGCAGTCTCTGATGTGCGTGAGCTGAGCTGCAGCTCATCTTCAGGAGCCAACTGGACGTTTCGGCTCCAGGCCAGCAGACCAAGAGCTCGGCACTCCGCCGCAGCTGTGACACCCGGGACTTCCTTCCTCCTCCCGGCCCTCCCTCCCCTACTCCCAGCAGGCCTGTGGCATCCAGCAGGGGAAACGGGAAGAGGGGCCCATCAAGACCTCAAACACACCCAGCGGCTTCCCGCCACCTCTGACTTCACGCCAACAACAGTCCCAGCCTCTCACTTCTCTATTTCTGCCCACATTGGGTCGAGTAACAAAACGTCCAGGAAACTGAGACTGCCTGTTCTCCCAAAGTACAGGTGAAGTTTAGCCCTCTGTGTACCTGCAGGCACCTTGCTCTGAGACAAACCACCGTGATGACTGATCTAGGAACAGACGGTCAGTGGAGGGTGAATGACAAAGGGGGAGAGATGTCTTTGCAGAGGGAAGGTCTGCCACTAGCAGAGTGATGAGCTGACGGAAGTCATGTTCTGAGGACATGTCACCTAGACCGTCTTTTTCTGCTACAAATAGTCATCTGGCTCTAATTATACAATGAGAGGATGAGATAGTTGGATGGCATCACCAACTCAACGGACATGAGTTTGAGCACGCTTCGGGAGTCGGTGATGGACAGGGAAGCCTGGTGTGCTGCAGCCCACGGGGTCACAAAGAGTTGGACACGACTGAGTGACAGACCTGAATTGATACACAACAATACGACAGAATCAAATTCAGAGTTACTGTGTTAAACAAAGGGCCTAGACTGTCAAAAACATTATTGTCGTAAGAGATTCAGGAACTTCCTTAGGGGTCCAGAGGTTAAGACTCCACTCTTCCACTACAGGGGGCACAGATTCGATACCTGTTTGGGGAACTAAGACCCCACATGCTGCCAAAAGAATAAATAAGAGATTCAAAAGAAAAGTTGGAGAACTGTCTAGATTAAATATAAGACATCACTCTTTTTGCAAGGGAGCTGCAAAGGACATTATTTGAACACTAAGGACAGTTGTCCCAAGTGTGACTGCTATATCACAGTCATAACACAAGAACGCCCTTGCTCTTAAAAAAAAGAAGCTGAAAGCTACTTGGAGGTGAACTATCATAAAGTCCCAACTCACTTTCAAATGGTCTAACAATGAAAAGTAAGTTAATTGCACAAAATAAGAGTAAGATGGATAAGGCAAATTTGGAAGCCAAGGTAACTGGTATAGAGTTCACGACTGCATTTACCACAAGTCTGAAAATTCTCAAAAATAAAAAGCTGGGGGGAAAATTACACATAGCTGCTTAGAAAATAGAGCCCTTATCTTTTAGAAATACATGCTTAAAGATTTTTTTTTTTTAAAGGTATCTGTGATTTGCTTCCAAATAATGAGGGGTTGGTGGGAGTGGGCCACAGACTAGGTAAGGGTGGTCCATGAACTGATGCCCATTTGACTGGGCAATGGGCATATGGGAGGTGAGGCAATGATTCTGTGTCTGGATATGCTTGTAATGTCCGTAATAAAAGGCTAGACACTCTTGGTCAGTAGGTCCAAGCTGGGCCTCAGTGGTCCTGCACTCAACGAACATCCCAGGCTCTCTGACGCATCATGGACAGGCCCCACAGGGCCTGAGTGCAAGACACTGAGGTGGTGCTGGGCTCCGGAGATGCGGTAAGCAGGGAGGGGAAAGGAGGCGGGCAGGCTCAGCTCTGACGTTTTACAACAGCAACAACAACAAAACAACAAAAAGGAAAACCTAATAAGGAGACAGTCTGTCAAGAAAGGTCTTGGGAGAATTCCCTGGTGGTCCAGCGGTTAAGACTTGGTGTGTTCACTGCCAGGGCCAGGGTTCAAGCCTAGTGGGGAAACTAAGATCCCACAAGTCAAGTGGCAAGGTCAAAAGAAAAAGAAACATCAGAGGGCCTGAACTGGTGTGCAGTCTACATGTAGATCAGCTTCCCGCCTCACCACAGCCTCAGGCCTCAGTCTCTGGCAGGCCAGGGGCAGGCCCTGACCTGCTGTGACACCTTCTTGTCGTCATAAGCAGCTGCCCCGCATCAAAACAGTCCTCCACAGGGCAATGAGGTTTCACTCTGCTATTAGCACAGGGACTCTGGGGGCCCAATAGTTCAATTTGACACTAATGCAGGAACACAAAGGTGAATTAGACATGGCGCTGCCCTCGAGGGCCCCAAAGGCCCCAGGGAGGTAGAAACAAACTTTACCATCCAACCAGCTTATCGTTGGAGCTTAATAGAGGCAAAGCCCAGTGGCAAACCAGGATTCAGCTCCACTGGGGAAGCAAGCTGAGGCTCAATCTAAGCAGAAATCACTTGAATTCTGACATCCAAGCACCAGCTCTCATTGTTGACAGTAACTGTATTTACTTGGCAATATATTATTTTTGGTTTTTATTTTGGCCCCGCCTCAAGGCTTCTGAGAACAAGACATCACAGCAACCATCCCCATCCAAAAATCCTTCCAGAAATAAACAAGGGCAGAAACGGCCACAGGCTCACAGAGCTCCCTTATTTAGGTGCAGAAGTCCGTCTGTACATAAATGTCAGAGATGACTAACTCATTCCCCAAAAACACCAGCACCTTTGCCTCTGTCCCACTCGGATCAACCTATTTAGATAAAATTTTATGGATAACAAGGCAACTAGTAGTAAGGTAAGCTATAAGATTCGGTTTGAGGGGGAACACTGAAGTGTAACTTCTCACTGAATATACTAAGTACCAGTGAAAAAGAGCTGTGCTGGCAAAGACCGAGTTGCCAAGGCTTATGGACAAGGATGCAAGAGGGGGAAATGATCGCTAGGTACCATCTATCTATGGTGTACAGGTATTCAAGAATGCTCTTTCATTTCCTGAAGTTTGAGAGTTCTGCAGAGAATGAATGAAACCTCACACCCAGAGATTCCTTACAGCCAAATGCAATGAAAAAAACATCTTCAAAACCACATCACACAAAACCTTTCGAAAGCCTCACATCACTGCAGGGTGCTCAATTTTAAATAAACCCTGTAAAGCCCACACAGGGTCCTCCTTTCCCCCACTCAACATTTTTAAAACAAAGTAATTACTATGTATTTTAAATACTGTTACTCAGGTGCTGCCTCTTGTTAGTTTGCTACATGCAAGAATGAGAAAAGCAATGAATCCCACCTTAGGAAATGTTTTAAGGAAGGGAGGGAGGGGAACAGGTTAAGCTATTGGTTAACAGAAATAACCACATAGACATAAAGAACAGAGCAATGGATACCTAGCGGGGAGGCCAGCGGGAGGGAGGAATTGGGAGACTAGGATTGACACATACACACTATTAGGTATAAAATAGGTAACCAATCAGAACGGACTGTACAGCACAGGGAGCTCTACTCAGTGCTCTATGGAGACCTGAACGGGGAGGAAATTAAAAAAAGATTTGGAAACATGGCTGATTCACTTTGCTGTACAGAAACTAACACACTCTTAAAAAGCAACTGTACTCCAATAAATATTAATTTAAAAATAAATACATCCATGGAACTACAGAGACTGTAGTTCCTACTTTTTACTAAACTTTTTATTTTATATTGGGATATAGCTGATTAACAATGTTGTGATAGTTTCAGGTGAACAGCAAAGGGACTCAGCCATACATATACATGTATCCATTCTCCCCCAACCTCCTCTCCCATCCAGGCTGCCACAGAACATTGCAGGCTGTCTATGCTTAATACTCTATGTTAGTCCTATTAAGGATAATCAAAAACTGATCATTTTGCCCCATTAAGCTTCTATGACCAAATCTGCCCAAGTCATCCAGGTTACAGATGTGTGAACATGATTCAAGTATGTTGATGATGAGCAGTCAGGATGAACACATTCACTATGTAAACATTTGGAACAACCCTCCTTCGGGGTGATAAAATGTTACAGTGGTCCCTAAGCTTGCTCTGACTGTTCATACAAATGCATGGAGTCAGGAACACCCTTATCAGCTGAGCCTTCAGACGGGCAGATGGCACAGGGCCTGGCCGAGGCCACCCTGACTGTCTACAGCAGCTACGACTCACTCCTTCAGCAAAATGTGTGGGCGAGGCAAGGGGACCAGAAGACCAGCCCTCAGGCTGTGCAGTACTACGCACGCTAGGACTGCGAGCAGTGATTTCAAACTCTCGATGTGAACGAAGCTGGTCCGCTCTGAGAGTGGTGAGCTCACTCAGGGCTGCTGAGAAGGCTCATCCTGGGAAGTCAGAGGATGCCCACAATGGGAGAGGCAGAGTGAGTGCCAGATGGGTCAACTATCAACGCCAGAAAGCTGACAGTGGTCAAAGGTTCCTCGATGAATTCCTACAGCCCTTGGCTTCTTAGCAGATGAACCTATCGCACTGAGCTGAGAGAAAACGAAACGTTAAGGGACCTCCCCAATGGCCCAATGGTTAAAACCTCACTTTCCAATGCAGGGGGACACGGGTTCAATCCCTGGTCGGGGAGATAAGGTCCCACATGCTATGTAACATGGCCAAAAATTAAAAATAGTTTTCAAAGTTTTTTTTTAAAAAAAAAGAAAATGTGAGACGGGCCCTGACTCTCCGGGCGGTACCCAGAGGCCCAGGATGCTCACCGAGACACTTGAAGGGGATCACGACGTGGCTCTTGCACTGCTTCTTGTCCCTCCTGCACCAGTTGTCCACGCTGACCGGCTGGTTTGCCTCCATCACGTTTGTGATCTGTAGCTCTGGATATATCTGCAAGGAACGGGGAACACGCACGGTGAACGGACTTTGCCCGTAACAGACAACCACTCGCCGGCGACTGAGGGCGAGGGTCCATGTGCTCAGCTTTGCCATCATCCTCCGTAAAGGCGAAGACCCCTCTGCTGCCCAGTTCCAGCTGAACTCCTCCTCAAGTACAGACATTCCGTGACCTCCAGCTTTTTTTCGACTGGCAGACTTTGGAGCACTTCTAAGACATCTCCTCTTTAAAGAGACCTACAGAAGCAACTAGTGCTCACCCCGAGACGAGTCTGCTAGGTATCGGGTCCACTTACAGGAGATGTGCACACAGACAAGCTCATGAACTAAAGCATTTGAAAGGCCAAGTCTATGGAAGTGTCTGTTAATGAAACGATAGAATAATATTCCAGCCCTGACCCCACAGGCTAGTTTTGTTAAGAAGTTAAAACATCTCATATCCTTTTCTGCATCAAGTGTTGACCTGAAGGGTCTGTTCAATCAGACCCGAGACAATCCCTTAGGATACTGGGGGCTCCTGGCTACAAGTGCAAAACACAAGGGCACACATGACACAGGGCCTGCTTCACGTCTTCCTGTGACACCTGGGAAGCCAAGGCTGCATCTCTATGGCCCTGATCAAGCTCCTGCAGTATTCCTTCCAGAAAGGCCCAAGAGCTTGCAGCACACCTGGGCCAGGGACACATTCAGAAAAGCCTGCTGCCTGGTCATTACAAGCTTGGTCTTAGGTCAAAAGAGGAGAATGACAGAGCACCTGTTTCTAAGGTTAATAGGCTCACATGGGATCCAGAAAAAGAAGCATCTTTAAGCTTCAGGCAGCATGCTCACCTCCTGACAGTACTGGAGAACTTCTTCTTTTGTGCCAAAGCAGCTCTGGGTGCCCGCTGGGTCAGGCTCCCACCTCCCAGTCTGGATGTTCACGTGCATGTTTAACTTCCCACAGAACATTGCAATCTGAGGCTCAGCGACAGCAAATCCTGTTCCAGCGCTGGCTGCGAGGGCCTACGAAGGGAAAACAATTCCAGGGTCACTCCCAGGAGGCGGGTGTGGAGGCAGCTATGACAGTACAACTGACCTTTTAAAACTCTTCGTTTGTTACTATTTCTTCTTCATAAACAAATCCTTACCCCCAGGAACAAAGCCAGAATAATAAAAGACCTTTGGACGTCTATGGTCGACAGAAAGGTGGGAGAGAAACGTAACCCCCTCTCCACATCTGGATTCTTCTGACCTGGGAACAGATCATCCGCCTGCAGTCCCCTCCAACACAAGCAAATCCACTTGCCAGCCTGGAACACACCAAGCCGCAGAGTACAGAATGGCGGAAGTTCCAGGGATTCTACTCAATTCACTCACACAACAAAACTTCATCGAGCAGATACTATCTTTGCACAGCAGCATGCTAAATACTTGACACACAAGGACGAGCCAAAGGTTATGTCCCCTGCCCACAAGGGCTTATGGTCTAGTTCACAGTCGACTCCTACCCCAGACATCCTGAGGAGGAAGAGAACGCAGAGCTGGTGGAGCCTACGGTACAAAACAGGGATGTGACGTAGGCCTGGGTAGGAGGTTGACTGGGGAAGCATCCCGAATAGTGACACTGGGACAGCTCTGGGCATCCGTGTGGGTAGTGTTGACTGAGAGACTGTTGAGGGTCTAAGGGAGGTGGGCAGCACGCAGGGTCCAGACTAGACAACCCTTAGACCAAGGAAGGATGGAGTGCTGAGCATTTTGAGTGCAGACTTAATATTTCCAAATGCAGCTCTGATGCTCTCTGTATGCAGGGGAATGGCTCAGGAGCTGGAGAAATAACAGTAGCTCAGGTAATACAACCCCGGGAGACAGGAAAGGCTCACTGATGACGGTTAGGGGGTGCGATTCATGAAAAGGGAACCCTAAAAGGGATTTCGAGAACAATTTCATCTCATGTTAGAAAAAAACACAACAGCTATTTGTAGCCATTAACAGCTCACAAATTACAGGTGAGAAACAACATTTAGGTATGATGAGGCTCCTGCAGTCTCATGCACTGGAAAAAAACACAGCCATCTCTGCGTCTGCAGATGTACCAATATTGACAGCGACATTCACAATAAAGTGTTGTTGCCTCTAATATAAAGGTTCTTTCAAAACAAAAATTAAACATCTTTTTAAAAACGTGAAAACTGAGGGTCAGGTTAGATTATATGGTCTATTATGATCTGTTCAAAAAGAGCAAAGAGCATTAATATTAAATGGTTTTCCTATTAATAGGAGAAAGCAGATTTGGCTTTTAAACTATACGGAAAATCATGTTTTCCAGGCAAATCTCCTTGATCTGTGCTGATGGACTGATTACAGACATGAATGGTCCTTCCAATCAGAAGCCTATGTTATCTGAAACATCACTTTTTCCAGGACCAATTTACCACCTATGCAAGTTTTGCTTTGCAGCTTATTAAAATTAGCCTGCTTTCCACCAGCATGAGATAAGGAAGCACAAACACTTGCTCGATAGCTGGGGGAAAGCTAATCTGGATCTAAAATGTTGCCAAGATCAATCAGGACTGAGACACACCTCAACGAGATCCAATGAGAACAGTCAGCAACTTTATTAAGAATAGATCATTGCCCTACTGTGAGGAATAATCATTTATTAAAGTAGAAGACAGATACTACGCCTTCAGAATAATTGATTGTGAAGCTACATACTGGAGTTAAGTCTTGTCTACTCCAGAGAAAGAAAAAAATATTTAAGGTACCCGTGGAAAGAAGGCACAGGTAGTACCCTAACGCAGGGGTCCCCAACCTTAGGGATCTAATGCCTGCTTATCTGAGGTGGAGCTGATGTCATAACAGAAATAAAGTGCATAACACATGTGCTTGGATCATCTCAAAAGCACCCCCTCACCCCGGTCTCTGGGGCTAAAAAGGTCGGGGACCGCTGCCCTAGGGGCATTTAACTCAAATAGTTTAAAAGGTATCAAGACGCCTAAGACAAATGCGCTTTAACTCTCACACTGAGCTGGAGATGTGCACCAAAAATGCCTCTTGTACCGGTCATTCGTCTTCTGGGAGCCGTACTAAGGATCAGGGCTAGGAACCCAGGTTACGATGCGGAGGGAAACGAGCACACAGCACACAGAGACAGAGGCGAGCAAACCCCAGGGGTGCACTCTGCCCTGAAGCCAGTATTCTCAGCAAATTCCTTCTCTCCAACTCTTCAAAAGCTCAGATAGAAATAATCAATCAGCGGGTCAGGAAATAGTATTTCCTAGTAGCTTAGACGCCCAGTCCTGCCTAACTCTTTGTGACCCCATGGACAGGAGCCCGCCAGGCTCCTCTGGCCATGGAATTCTCCTTTTAAGAACACTGGAGTGGGTTGCTCTGCCCTCCTCCAGGGGATCTTTCCAACCCAGCGATCGTAAGAGAAACATAAGAGAAATGTGCATCTCTCACGTCTCCTGCACTGTAGGAGGATTCTTTTCTACTGTGCCACTTGGGAAGCCCAGTATTTCCTGGGCTTAAATGTGGAAGATGCTGAGCAATAGTTTCTAAATTCTGTATTTTATTTGTTGTTCATAAGCATCTTTATTCATAATAGCCAAACAGGAAAGCAATCAAAATGTTCATCAACTAGTGAATTAAATATATAAACAAATTGTACAATATCAATTCAATGGAATACAATACAGCAATATAAGTGACTTATGGATATATACAACATGGCTAAATCTGAAATCAGATTCGTGGTTATCCATGAGTTAACCACTGAGAAAAAGGACAAGAATATTTTTGAACAATAAAATTTTTTTAAGTTTTAGTCTGGTAATAATTGCATGCACATAAACATTTTTCACAACTCAAAAAATGGTATATTCTAATAGTAAACAAATGGAATGCCAGGGTGGGATCTCAGGGGTGGTATCTCATCTTTCGGAAGTACAGGGGCAGGAGAGGGAAGCATTTGCCTCTTACAGTCCAAAAATGAATATAGGTAAGAAGCAGTGTCAGTTACGTGAGCTCGCCCAGGCCACAGAAGGGGGCATGGTCAAGACCATGCAGGCAAATGCCCGTCACACAGATGATGGTCCATGTGTGGCTGTTGGCTGAAAGAACACAAAGGTTCTGGCTGTATGAATGCTCAGTTTACGGGTCAGCCACGGAGGTCAGTATATTGGTTGTAAGTGCACTTGATCTTTGTGTAGAGATAGTCAACAGCATCTTCCCCAAAGAGGATCTCAAACACCCAAGGGTAAAGCAGCAGGAAGCAGCAGCTTGCAGCCACAGCTCCTCACATCAGTTACCACCAAAGAAAAGAAGGGCAACTGGAATTGGTCCAGACAGCTCATATGCTGCCGTGATTCACTTCTGAGTTCAAAAAGATTAATCCTTGTGGTTATCAGAGACTCTCAAGAAGGTATCATTTGGAATATAAAAAGCCTCTGCAGACCACGTCCAGAAATCAACTAATCAAACATACCCTAACCTTACCTACAGTAGAACAGGATTTTTTGTTTATTTTTCCTGTAATGCTTGTGCTTCCTTCCTTTGAAAACACTCTTATTTAATGTGCTCTCCATTTTCTGAAGCACACACTGTGCTTTGATCCATTACATCAACATATAAATCCATCTGCTTCTTAAATCTAACATGTTACAAATGGGATTTTGCTGCCAAGTCAGCACTTCTGACATCCTGTGAACCTGGAATCCTCCACCAGAGAAAATGAATGTCCCGTGCCAGGGCACTGCGGCCGGCCCTTGATCTGCGCACGCTGCGGCACTTTCAAGGCTTTGAGTACAAATTGCATCAACTGCTTTCCTAGCCCTGCACTTCCACTTTACTTAATAATTCATTCTTAATAAGAAATCCCAATCTGTTAATTTGGCTCAGGAAAAGAGTTTAGCTACCTGAGGATGGAAATTCAACTTGGTTAAAAGTGCTTCCAGTCACTTGGTTGAAAACCTGAAATGGCTTAAAGCAACAAATAAATAGGAACAAACAGAAATCTCATCCTAATGCTGATGAAGGGTCTTTAGTCATCACCCCAGGAGAATCATCTCCTGGGCCCACCTCAGCTCCATCTCCTTTCACAAAACTGCTTCCCCATCCAAAGCAAACAGGTAATCCATTACTTCCTCACTAAAGCTACTGCCCCAGGATCCGATTTGGCTCCAGGCTCTGTTGAGAGTGCCTGCCATGGAGGCAACATCCTTCAGAGAGGAGGGCTTTCTTCCGCTCCCGAGGGAGTCCAGTTGTGGTCTGGTCCAGGGCCACACAGCTTCAGCTCCCAGCAGAGCACTGAACGAGCAGCGCCTACTTACCTACTTACCGTTGCACAGGAATGACATTGAGACAGACTGTTACTCAAAGGCTCTCCTTTTTAAAAAAAGGAAGTCAATAAATAACAATCTTCTCGTGGATGTGAGGATCCTGTATTCATTTGTCTGCTCAGGTTCTGAATGGTACTTCACGATCCCTAAATTAAAATGACTTAAGTCTGTGTCCACACACCTGCGGCTAAGATTTACTTAATCAAGCAAAGTTTAACAAAATCCATAGTTTCAAGGTTATATTAACGCAAAAGGGAAGACAAACGACTTCATAAGTGGAGACACTGTTGTGTCTCCAGCAATAATTCACGTTAAGAGGACAGATGAGCAAAGATGTACTGATGGCTGTCCTGGACTGGAGGCTACGGACAAAAAAAAACAAAAACAAAACAAAAATCAGATGCAACCTGGGAGCCCAGACAGCATCCTAGAACAGGAAAAGGACACTGGAGGAAACCTGGAGCCGGATGTGAACAAGGCCTGTGAGTCAGTTAACAGCGCTGTTCCCGTGTCCCCCTCCCACTGGTACTGCTCTGATAACCGCATGAGGGTTACGTCAGATGTTAACATGCAGAGAAGCACCGTGTTAACGGATGGGGGAACTCCCTCTAGTATTTCTGCAACTTTTAAAATACTCTAAAATTAGTTCAAAATAAAACAGCTTTGATTTTTTAAACCCTGTTCCTCACTTGCCTGAGTCCAACTATGACTGCATGGTTTCAATCTGTCAAAAGGAAATGAAACATTTTGGCAGGACAACTAGCAAGCATAATCAAGCAGGCCCAATACCTGAACAACTGTTTATTCTGAACACACCATAATGTAGTGAAACCCCATGTGTATATAGAGTATATCTGATTCCTCTCCATTGGGGGAATACTACAATCCTGCCCAGAACCTAACGTGTAGGAGACCCCACTTCTGTTACTGTCCAAAGGGTGATTGTAGTCTCATGCTCCAATCACGTCTTCCTCAGCAAGAGTGAAGCTTTCAACTGAAAAAAGCTCCAGGGACTTCCCTGGGGGTCCAGTGCTTAAGAATCTGCCTTGCAATGCAGGGGACACAGCTTTGATCCCGGGCCTGGGAACTGGGATCCTACAAGAAATGGGACAACTAAGCCCAGGCATCACAACTATCATGCCTGCACCCTGGAGCCCGCCTGCTGCAACTGGAGAGTAGCTTCTGCTTGCCGCAACTAGAGAAAGTCCAAGCCCAGTAACCAAGAGCCTGTGTGTCGTGACATAAAGCCAGTGGGGCCAAAAACAAATAAATAAAAGCAAAAAAGCTCCAGGCTCCAAACATGTTAACCTACTATTTAATAAAATAGCAGGATTCCTATTAAGCATTTTCCAGCTTTGGAATCAAACAGAGAAGCCTGCGTTTAAAAGGGAGTTTACATTCCACCAGCTAAAAATCCTCGGTCTCCCTTTTCTTTTTTCTTAACATTTGGACTTAATTCTAATTAGAAACTGGTGAATTAGGTTAGGCGGAAGAACTCTAAAAGGGCATTTTTCTTCCACTGACATATGCCAGCTGTCAGGTATCATTTTCGTAGGCAGTAATTTATACAAATGATCCTGCTTTTATTAGAGCTCTAAATATTCAAGTATAAATGAGGTATCAATTCCAAGACTGAAAGCAGTTTAAGAGTGTCTCCAAGGCTTTTGATAGGAACATGGAGGTCTGTCCATCTGGGCTACACTGGCAAGGATGCAAGCATTAAGGCTTAAGAGCGGTCTGTCTTGAAGTGTTTCAGAGATGAGAGCTAAGAGTCTTTTATAAAGTTACTGAAATACAGAAAACACTTTTATATATATATATATATAAAAAAACAGAACAGTGTCTATGGATCTAGAATTCTCAAATGAACAAATTCTCTACAGGCTCCTGTGCTTCTTTCCAATTGCCCATAATAAAATAGGAATTCGACAAAACTGACTTCGGCGGATACAGAGGTCCCAGGGACAATGGCTTCTCCAACCATCATTTCCTGATCCCCGAGCAAGGGCATGGCGTGATGGCTAAGAGCACCGGCTGTACGGGGCGGACAAAGTGTGACTGAGCGCTGGCCCTACCACTGACGGGCTGTACCACACATCAGAGTAACCTCCCGGACTCCGGTCTCCTGTCTATAAAATGAGGACAACAGTAACTAGACACTATAGTGATGTTTTGAGGTTTAATGAGTTTCACACACATAAAGTGCTTGAGACAGTGCTTGTCACACAGGCGTTCTTCAACTGTTGGTGGCTAATATCATCAGGCTTTAAACTTCTTTATCTGTAAAATAAGGCCACTGACACACTCCTCCTCTCAGGCCTGTTGTGGGATTAAATTAAGAGAATGCACGTAAGCACTAAGCAGAACTCCTGACTCAAACGTCAGCATTGTTATCATCGGCTGGCTCTTGAAGGCATCGCTCTCTCCGGCTACAAGAACAGGGGCTTAAGTCATGGGTGTACCACATGACCAGTCACGCCCCCACAAATCCATGAAATGGGGTGAAGATGGCATCTTCCTTCTCTACCTTTGAAATCTGGACACACCAGAGTGGGCTGCATCCACACTCCACGTTTTATTTTGAGGGAATTCAGTCATCAAAGGTTCACATGACGATTCAATACCGGGCTACCATATAAAAAGAGAAACACCGGGGTTGCTGGCTTCCCAGTTCTGGTTTTGCTTCCTGCTGAAAGTGAGGTCAAGATGAATCTGTGTTTGCTATCAAAAGGACACTGTTATTTCCCTAAATCTTGAGGGCTGTTCTCTTGACTTAACTGGCTAAGTAGTCTTGTGGAGGTTACTTCTCTCCTGACCCCAGTTATTCCTTTTGGGAGACGTAAATACAGCATCACCCAAATGCTAGGTATTTCAATAAATGACACCCACGGTATTAGCTCTGGCCCCCATTACAGCAGACAGAAGTCCACGCCCCCGTAACTCATGACACATGAGACACACAGCTTGCAGAAGACAGCTTCCTCACTACATAAAAATCTGCCCGATTGCTAAGCAAAGCAGTGACCTGTCCTGTTTTGAAGGCTGTGACCTGCAGAGGGCAGAAAGCTGGGACGGTGGAGTGTGAATAGTAACATCAGACGACCTTCGTGGTGTGAACGTGGCCTTCCCCTGGGCAATCACCGGCCAGTATTACGCAGGCAGCAACCAAGGGCCTGAGAAACAAACAGCCCAGGCAGGCTTGGTGGGGTGGGGGGATAGGCATGTTTCCTAAACCTTAGAAGACTGAAATGATTTCAAGTTACTAACACCAAGAAGTACAAAGATTAATTATCCATTAAATATGTTCACTCCAAATCATTTTTATGGACTCACAGATGACAGAAACAATACAAACAATGGAGCACAAACCTGGCAATTTTCTCAGAAATTATAAACATATTTCTGATCTGACGCTCTCTAGTATTTTGTGTATTTTAAATGCATTAGGTCAATCATTTAAAATTAAGTAATTTGGAGGCATATTTCGAGTATTTTCTATACTTGAAACACAATAAATCACACCTCTTTTAATAAATTCTATTCTTCAGGTAGACTTGTTTCACTAAAATAAATACTTCGTGATTTTACCAAGGTTAAAATGGGTAAATATCCCACATGTCAGCTCTGGTTGCAATGCTGACTTCAGGATGCTCTAACCACAAACGGGATAGGTCAGCGTCAGATACTGGAATTGATTTCACTGGAATCTTTTTTCCTTTAAGTATCTGGGAAAAGAGAAAACAAACCCATGCAGCTGCAAACATCCCCACGTAAATATTCAGGACAGTTGTTCCTGGTGTTTAAAAGCAGGGGGTTCACGAACACTTGTCGGGGGTTGCTGCAGTCTGTAACACGGTCCTCATGCAAGTCAGAGAAGCCTGGTGCACACGCGGGTGCAGACGGTGCTGGCTGCTAACTGCCCTACTTGAGAAGTGACTGTCCTGAGCTCTAAGGCACTCTTCTTTCTACCTTGTGTTTTAAAACATTTTTCATAGGATGACAGCAGTAGGAAACGGGTAGTCTGTTTTTAAAAATGTATTCCTTCCATAATATTAAGAACTGACAAGCTTACCAAAAATTTTTATCTCAGCTTTACTATCCCATGATAAACAAAGCATTAGCTCTTTATTTCTAAGGTTCTGTGATGCTGAATGGAAAAGGCAGAAATTCCTCATAAATAGAAAATAAGACAATTTACCAGGATGACTTGCACAAGGCAGGGAGAGGAAATGCACATTTGAAAATACAAAAAATGCCAATTCCCATGCGCGATTCTGTGAAACATGTCACTGTTTACTAGGTCAAGCAACATCCACACACTAATCTTCATATATCAAATAACTATAACTTCTAGAGACCATTAAAACAGCTGAGAAAATAATACAAGTATAAGAGAGATCTGCCCTTTCCAAGTTCAAAGCAAGTCAGAAAGCCATCTCCTCCATGATTTATGTAGCATTATCAGCTCACACCAGGTCTGCCTTCAGACAGTAATTCTTCCTGTCTGGGACCCATGCCCATGAGCACTATTGTAATTATCAGCAATTTAAAAAAATAAAATAATAAAGCAAGTATGAGCGGCTAGTCAGTAATGTTTACTGCTTGCTGTCTCTGCCATTAATTAGCCTTCCTGGATGCCAGCCACCTAACCACTAAATGCATGCAGGAAGGCAAGCAGGAAAAGCTACACATGAGTAAAAAGAATAAATAAAAAGGGTACCAACATCTGCGTGAATGCTCCCCACCAGGAAAAGCACAAAATCACTCCTGTTCCAGTGGTCAGGTGGGCCCTGGGGACAGTGTGTCCATGCTGCCCTCTGCAATCCACTCCACCCACAGAATCTGAGCCATCCCCAGGCCGAACACAGCACACGTGTTCCCAGAGACTCCATCTCTTGATGACCCCGGCTATCTGGCCCCTCCTCCCTCCATCACCCCACCAGGCACTGCGTGCCACCCTTCTGGGCACAGGCCAGGGTCTCTCCTGCCTCAAGGCACCTAGAACTCACATCTCGCCCTTCAGGACCCAGTTCCAACATGCCTCCTTCTGGGGGCCCTTCCCAAGGACAGGCCTCAACCTGTTGGTTGTTTTATTTTCCCATCAAGCAATTCAAAACCACCCTCCAATAAAATGCAGATTCCTGGGGGCAAGAAGGGGGCCTCCCCGGGTGCTCTAGCTGCATCTGCCAACAGCACCTAGAACCTAGTAGGTAATCACTGACACCCAAGGAGGTGACTGATTCTAAAACCTGCGCTCTTGTTTTTTTCCCCAAGACATTTAATTAAACTAATAAGAATTAGCAGATACCGCTCCGTGGTGATTTCTAAATGATGAACACTGTGCTGGTCTTCACATCAGTACATATATAATGAATGAACAAGTTAAACGAAAAAAAAGAAACCCAGGCAGTGTGACAAGGCTCCATTTTAAAAATTTTATTGGCATGTGAGTCCAGCTGCCTAGCCCAAAAAGCCACCACCACCCGGCTCCTAGCGGAGTCCTCCACCCCAAGGCGGGTCCTCCTCAGGGTACCCCTCACAGCCCTTTCTCCCACCATTTGCCGCCTTGATTCTAACCAAAAGTGTACCTCTGCAACCTTTTCAGTCCAGACATTCTCCATCAACTTTCTATTAAAAAGGACTGAATTCAAACGACCAGATCTTCTGTTCACCCACCCCCTTCCCTGTGCCCTGTTGGTTAAATCAATCTACTGTTTACATGATTATAACATAAGAAGGTACTATGGTTACAGTTCCTTCCTTAGGCATCTACCCCCCTCAGTCTCAGCAAGGCCATCTCTTCCTTTACTTCCCTGTACCGATGGCTGGAGGGCTTCCCCGGTGGCTCAGCAATAAAGAACCCGCCTGCCAATGCAGGAGACGCAGGAGGTACGGGTTCAATGCCTGGGTCAGAAAGATCCCCTGGAGGAGAGCACGGCTACCACTCCAGTCTTCTTGCTTGGAGAATCCCATGGACAGAGGAGCCTGACGGGCTACAGTCCACAGGGTCGCAAAGAGTCAAACACGACAGCATGTACACATGGATGGCTGGCACTCGATCTGTCAGGAAGATGCGCAGAGAAGATCAGAGGAAGACAGCACACCGTCCTCCCGCTTGACCTGTGCGGATGACTCTCCAGGAGAGACGCAGCACAGCCGCCACTCCTGGGGCTCCGATCACAACCGTCCTGAAAACTCCTCCCTTCTCTCCTGTCCCCACTCAGTCCTCTCTCCTTCGTGACTGACCACCTATTATCAGTGACTCACAGCTTCCCACGGGCTCCTGGGAAAAGGTGTGTCGTTGCTGAGTTTCCAACATGATGGGTCTCAAAGTAAGCTTTTATTTTACGCACACACTTCGTTGGCCTTTTGGACAAGCTCTGAATTGTAATGACACAACTTTCCCTCAGAATTTGATGGATGGAACTACTATCTTCTAGCTTCCAGCACTGCTGCTCATACATCTAGCCAGTTTGATCCCTGTTTGGCTGTGCAGGTTTGTTTTTTCCTACATGGAAGTAAAATTTTACCAATCTCTGGTATCCTGAAATTTGACTATAACAAGCCTCGGTCTGGTTTTTGTCACTCACTTGCCTGACCTTTCACTGGAGTCACATCAGTGTGAAACACTCAATCCTGGGTCCCTTCTCTCTTTCTGAAATTCTCCTGAGGTGCATCATAAAGATCTCTAACCAGAGTTTTAGATGTCTGATATCACATTTCTAATAATCAACAACTCTTCCTTTTTCTCTCAAAGTCTTTTTTGTTGCAAAACTATTTCACAGAGCCAATACCCTCTCCTTTCTGAGATAAGCATCAAGAGCCTACTGAAGTTATCTGTCTGTTCCCTGCACGGTCTTCAAGTTGCTTTCTCCCCATCAATTTGGCTCTGGTTCATGGTGTCCCTGAAGTAGCTGTGACCCTAAGTCATCTAACTCAGTATTAAAGAAGGGGACACTGCAAAGCTGGCTGGACGTCTTCAGCACACGGAAAGAACTTGTCCAGAGAGGAATTCTACAGGTTCCCAACTTGGGCCCCAAGCCTGGCTGTTGTGGGTCTGGGGGGCCTGACTTTTCCCTCTCAGTGCCTTGTGCTCTGCTGGGCCTTGGGTCCCAGAATAACCTGCGGTCTTCTCCTGGGGTGCAGAGTGAGGGTGGTATTCAGGGACTAATTATTCATAATGGCAACCCACTCCAGTATTCTTGCCTGGAGAATCCCATGGACAGAGGAGCCTGTTGGGCTACAGTCCATAGGGTTGCAAAGAGTTGGACACGACTGAGTAAGTGAGCACACACACACACACACACACACACAAGGATACACTGAATTAAACAAAATGTATTGTCAGAGCTCATTTCATCTATTTTTGCTTTTAAAAAAATGTCAACTGGAAAAAGTTACATTCCATATGAGGCTTGCCTTTCTTTCTAGTGACAGGGCTGTGTTAAGTGTTCAGCCAACGCTGTGCTAGGAATGACTTTTTCCCATTCACCTGTAGACTCTGTTTAACTGCATTTTCCCTTCTTTCATTATGAAGGAAGAATTTCCGGCCATTACAAGAATGGGGTGTTTGGATGGCTATGAGAGCCACAAAGCTTCTGTGAAGAGGCCAGGCTAGACAAGTGGTGACAAGTAAAATAACGAACAGGAATTAAGACAGGAAAAAGGACCTTGAGACATTTCTTCCTCAAAGGGGGATTTGGTGTATGTTATGTAAGTGGGTGAAGCAGGGCCTGGAGCCAATGCTCTTATTTTATCCAACTGCTGGATGGTGGAGGAGGGGAGGGTGATTCGCCTCCATCTCCCAGCTCTTTAGATCTACAAATAGTAAAAGAAGTCTGATTGAGATATTAACAAAACTAGACTAGACAAAACAGAAACAAACAAAAAACCCACTCTCCTAGGCTTTTGACAACCACAGAATCAAATGCACGGTGCTGACATCACCCAGGAGTTGATTCAATTATTTCTGTTTTGAGTCAACACACATTTCCAACAACCTTAGAAGAGCAGGCTCCAGAGGAAACAAAATGAAAGAGTCACAAGTTCTCACCCATACAGAGGCTTGGCTGGGAAGGAAGACATCATGTAAATAGAATAATCCTAATAAAAAAGGAAAGAGTCACAAACTCTGTCACATAGGAGATCCCCAGCTTACTGTCCAACTGGTTCCTAAATGGCAGTTGAAAGTGAAGCCACAGTAAAAGGTACATCACAGGACCCCTATTTTGCGTAAGCATAATACTATAAATTGGGAGTCTATTACTGACCAAATATGAAAATAAAGAGAAACAAGGACAGACCGGAGTGTTGTTATAAACCTAAGTATCTTGATTGTAAAAGTTCTTTTGGAGTTCTTTATCTTTTGATGGAGTGGCTGAGGCTTCTTAAAATATTTAAACCTAGTGGAGAACAGAGAAGATGGCATCTCTTTCCCTTGAAAACGTCCCTGGGGCAGGCATGAGCATCCTCTGTTGCTCTGACAACCGTACTACCTCCTTCTAGTCTACATGCCTGGACGGTTCCCGCTACTGGTTCACTGCAAGTGAATGCCTCACTCATGTCCAGGAGGGACGTAGGTGTCTTCCCCAACATGTGTTCAGTGATCCTTAACTCCCAATCTCAACTAACTTTTCTAGAAACTTCCATGATGTCTCCATTCCAGTGTTTATAACCTTCCCCTGGGCATTAACTTTCTTAAAATCCATCTAATCATTTTTTTTTCCTGGAGCAATTAAACCATCCTTTCCTTATGCTAAAAGCTCCATCCACTGATGATTTACAGACACTGCCCAATCAAGCTTAATCAATTACTCTGTATAATAACACGCCTCTTTAATTTAAATTCAGACACTTCACAAAAGTAATTCAATAAAAGGGAGATGAGAACATGGCAACTATCTGCAAACTCCAACTACATTTTGAATGAAAAAAAAAAACGACAATCACCTTGCTAAATCATTTTATGCATTCCCAAACAAGTAAAAAGTACCAAATAGTCAGGAAGCAACAGTTAGAACTGGACATGAAACAACAGACTGGTTTCAAATAAGAAAAGGAGTACGTCAAAGCTATATGCTGTCACCCTGCTTATTTAACTTATATGCAGAATACATCATGAGAAATGCTGGGCTGAAGGAAGCACAAGCTGGAATCAAGACTGCCGGGAAAAATATCAGTAACCTCAGATATGCAGATGACACCACCCTTATGGCAGAAAGTGAAGAACTAAAGAGCCTCTTGATGAAAGTGAAAGAGGAGTGAAAAGGCTGGCTTAAAGCACAACATTCAGAAAACTAAGATCATGGAATCTGGTCCCATCACTTCATGGCAAATAGATGGGGAAACAGTGGAAACAGTGTCAGACTTAATTTTTCTGGGCTCCAAAATCACTGCAGATGATGACTGCAGCCATGAAATTAAAAGACGATGACCCCTTGGAAGGAAAGTTATGACCAACCTAGACAGCATATTAAAAAGCAGAGACATTACTTTGTCAACAAAGGTCCATCTAGTCAACGCTATGGTTTTCCCAGTGGTCATGTATGGATTTGAGAGTTGGACTGTGAAGAAAGCTGAACACTGAGGAATTGGTGCTTTTGAACTGTGGTGTTGAAGAAGACTCTTGAGAGTCCCTTGGACTGCAAGGAGATCCAACAAGTCCATCCTAAGGGAGATCAGTCCTGGGTGTTCATTGGAAGGACTGAGGTTGAAGCTGAAACTCCAATACTTTGGGCACCTGATGTGAAGGGCTGACTCATTTGAAAAGACCCTGATGCTGGGAAAAACTGAGGGCGGGAGGAGAAGGGGACGACAGAGGATGAGATGATTGGATGGCATCACCAACTCAATGAACATGGGTTTGGGTAGATGCTGAGAGCTGGTGATGGACAAGGATCCTGGTGTGCTGTGGTTCATGGGGTCGCAGAGTCAGACATGACTGAGCGACTGAACAGAACTGAAAGAGTCTTTATTTTTTTATTTTAATATACCTTTAAAAGCCACAACCATATCTATATGTATCTATATGCCTATACACACATATGTGTATTTACACACATACAAATTCAACAATTCTTAAAAATTCACCCAATGAGAATTGATACAGCTTGGGTGCATCAACAACCAAACCACTTTATAAAAAACTAACTCTACTAAAAGTAAAGAGTTTACATGTCCTTAGTCATAGTTAGACCAGCCTCCAAATGACAGCAACTCAAGCAATGAAGGAAGAAAATTATTTTTTCCAACAAACATAGTGTCCTTAACTAAAGAAAAGGTCTCTGAAGTAGTCAAGCACTGGGGAAAAATAAAGTATTTAAGAACTGAAGTAATTTTCAACAGATATGAAAATATGTATAGAACACACACTGTCTTAAAAAAATCCCTTATTCTTTTCTTCTAAATAGTCTTACAGTCATCAGAACTAGTTCACCTTGAAACCTTAAAAAACTGGCAGACCAGCAGCTATTTGTTATTACCAAATAGTGCATGAGTGACCCAACGAGTGTCTGACTCTTTGCACCCAGGAACTGTAGCCTCCTCTGTCCATGGGATTGTCTAGACAAGAATACTGGAGTAGGTTGCCATGCCCTCGTCCAGGGGATCCTCCTGGCACAGGGATTGAACCGGTGTCTCTTATGTTTCCTGCACTGGCTGGTGGTTCCTTACTACTAGCACCACCTGGGAAGCCCCATTGCAACTTACTACCCAAGTCCAATTTGGGCAACCCCCATTGGCTACTAGAATGATTTTCCTTCACTTTCCTCAGGGACAGCTACTAAGTAGTTCAATGGGAGAATTTTTACAACGCATTTCTAACGCCTGATGCTAGGATGAAAACAAGTGTTCCTGTTATGTTAAAGTGAATTATTTGGCCTTAGGAAAAAAAACTGGTTTCAAATATTTCCAAACATACGTAAGACTAACACTAACCCACATAACATCACAAAGCCACACCTTAGTCTCAGTAATATTTAACATGATAATATTTTACTTGGCCAGCAATGAACTTGACCTACACTGGTACAAAATGGTATTATCGAGGTCCTGTATTTCTTCCAAACATTTTGTCCCATAAAACTCTAAAATGTTCCAAACAGTGATGTGATATCCAAAAGAAATTCATCTTCACAAATTACCAAGCAAAAAGGATGCTAGAAGTGGTACAGCTATATTATCCTCATATTTACTGCAACAAACATGGTTACGATGAATTGACTTAAGAGTCTCAAAATCTAGAGGTTTCTGGAGACAAACACAGAAGCTGCTTGCCTGATATCAGATCTCTGTGGGGATGTTTCAGTGAGGATCCATTTGTCCAGTAGGAACTGGCACTGTGCTTATAATCTGCCTGAACCCCCACCAGCCAGTGACAAGTTTGCTTCTTCACCAACACAGACACACACACACACAAAACCACATGTAATGGCTCAGCTCGGTTGGGAGTTTATCAGCTTTGAGTCCGTGCTTTGCATTTAATCCTTTAAAATCAATACTTAGGACATTTCAATCCAATTTTAATCTGTCCTGACTACTATTTCCACTGTTTATAAACAACACTAACAACATTCAGTCTCAATGGCTTGCATCAATTCACAACATTAATCTTTCAAAATACTAGCCCAGTAGGATATTTTATTAATGTAGTCCCAAGAATCTAATCAAGCCTCAAATAATCATTTTTCTTAAAGAGCTGCTATGAGAGAGGGAGAGAGGGAAAAAAGAGTTGCTGAAAAGAAAAACATTCATAGAGCATTAAGCGGGTCCTCTTCAAAGGGGTGTGGGGCAGGGCAGTGGCGAATTGGCTGGTTTGCCAGCCAATCAGGAAAGAAACTGCTATGAAATGTGGTTTGCAATTCACTTGAAAATGAGTAATACACAGTTATTCCAAGAGGTAGTTTCAAGCCAACTTTCTCCACTTTTCAACAAGGGTTGAAAACTCTGTGCCTCTGAATGACAGAGAGCAGATGGGGGTGTAAGACAAAATGATAACCCATACCCAGCCTCCGGTGGAAAGACCAGAGGCTCTTACAAATAAATGGGGCCTGCTGCTGCCAGATTTCCAATTTCTTCAAATGCCGGAAAGGAATGTTTAAGACAGAACTCCACAGTACTTAGAGATGGTGATGGTTAATTTGAATGTGAAATACAATGATGCCCAAGACAGTGAGAGCCAAATAAAACTTGGAGTTTGAGTAGGTCCTACTTTGTCTTCAAGCGTCAACGTTCAGTCTCTACAGGAAGGAATGTACTGGGAGGCTTCATAAGAGGGGTCGCAGTGAATCTGTAAAGCATACAATTCATCAAACAGCTAACACCCAGAAGCCATAGTATAAACTAAAATTAATTATATTCTGTCAATTATAATAAACTTGACGGTAATCATCTACCTTAAAGACCCTTGGCACCTGAGGATTGGAATACTTACACTATTATTAAGATGACAATACTACTCAAAGCAATCTATTAATTCAATGCAATCCCCATAAACATCTCAACAGCATATTTTGCAGAGGAAAAAAACTTTTAAAATTCATATGGAACTGCACAATCTTGAAAAAGACTCTCACTTCCTGACTTCACAACAAAGCAACAGTAAATAAAACTATGTGGTACTGGCATAAAACAACAGATGTACAGAATAGAGAGCTCAGAAATAATCTCTTGCATATATAGTCAAATGAATTTTTACAAGGGTGCCAAGACCATTCAACAGAGAAAGTCTTGTCAACAAATACTGCTGGGAAAACTGGTTAGTCACCTGCAAAAGAATGAAGCTGGACTCTTAAGTCATATATAAAAATTAACTCAAAATGGATAAAAGATCTAAACATAAGGGCTAAAAAGATAAAACTCTAAGAAGAAAATATAAGGAAAAGTTTCACAACATTGATTTGGCAATGATTTCAATTACATATGATAACAAAAGTACAGTCAATACAAGAAAAAAATAGCTAAACCACACTTCAAAAAAAAAAAAAAAAAAAACTTGTTTTAAAATCACAGATCTGGTAAGGGATTGATAGCCAGAAAATATTGCAAGCTCCTACAGCTCAACAACCACCATCACAAAAACCCAATTCAAAAATGAGTATAAGAGTTGAATAGAAATCTTTCCAAAGAAGATGCAAACGGCCACCAACAGGCTTTCAACATCACTAATCATTAGGGAAATGCAAATTAAAACCACAGTAAGATACCACTTCACACCCACATTAAGACGGCTTAAGATTTTTTTTAAAAAGGCAACAGGTGTTGGCCAAGATGTAGAGAAATTGGAACCCTTGTCACTGAAGGTGGGAATGTAAAATGGAGCAGCGTTTCTCAACAAGTTAAAAAACATAGAAATTACTGTATGATCTAGCAAGTCTACTTTCCAGTACATACCCAAAAGAAATGAAAGCAGGAACTTACTGGAGGACCATGTAAAAATACCTGGAAGTAAACCCTATAGTTTCTTTAAAAAAGATAAGCTAGATTAAAATAATCTATTTTCAAAAGACTGGAGAAGTGTTATCATTTTTTAACCACCTAAAAGGCTTCTTTCATTTATCATCACAGGAACTGTATGCTGCCCTCAGCTGTGTGTTATATGTCCTGCACAGTGCCCTGCATACAGCATTTTAATAAATATCTGCCAACAAGGACCATGAGGAACTTCAAATGAAACAGTTACCAGGGAGTCTTCAATTTTTGAACAAGTTATATACAACAGTTCTTTTAAGTGTCATAAAAGAGATACAGCTAAAAAGATTTTTTAAAAAGTTATTTATTGCATACTGTTTACATTAGCGAAAAATTAGAAATGTAAATTATAAAAAAAATTATAGAGGAGACTCTTGCTTTTACATATAATCCCGAAAAGACAGGCAAGTTCAAAGACATACATGTGATTTGTGGGGATTCTGCCACTAGAAAGCTAATGATTTATACAAATCTCAGTTACTTCCATTGTTTTAGGGAAAAAATTCTTTTTGAAAACTTAATTCTAGCATTTTATAAACATTCCTTAGCTCTTTGTACATAATTGAGCCCACTGCATGTTCACCTCAATTCAAAGACCCTCAGCCTAGAAAGCACCAAATAAGCACCAACTCCATCAAACCGTATGCTGTGCATCAATAAAATAAGGGCAAAAATGCAGGAAAATACTCAAATTATAGTTTCAATAGTGCTGCAAATATCCAACCACTGGCTGGTAGGCAGTATTTTCATGCAGTAACTCAGAATATTTGTGCATCAACTTAGACAGCCCAAATTCAGAGTATGGAAGGCAACTAAAAGTAGTGGATAGTACACTTTCCTTTTTTTTGGAGGGAGTTCAAATGCCCCAAACCATGAAAGATGATTCAATTTAAAGCAATGCTGTAAAATATTTAATGGGTTGGAAAGTTTTTCAATACATCAAAAGGAAGGAAAACAGACTATAAAGTTTTTTATCTGGCAAATTACAGTTAATTTATTTTTGGTTTTTGCTTTAGCTTTACCTATATTTTCTAGATTTTTCACAATGACCATATATTTTTTCTTTAACACATGATACACACTGAGTCACTATAACAATCATTTGTAAGGAATCAATTTATAATCTCAGTCATTTTCAATGATCTTAAGACATAGCAAATAGTTTCCTGAGATGATATATACTCAAGTCACAATGCACAATGCCTGTAAGCATAAATTCTATGATCTGATCTGATAGTGATTCGGTGGTAGAGAAAGATCAAGAAATAACCTCGAAATGGCTTTTTTTACTTTCTGATCACTGAGAATTACCTACTGCAAATTTTTGCCTGAATGGGACTGTTGTTAGGTAACCTCCACAAACCAGTGGTGGTCCCATGCTGACCTGAGATACCCCTTTCCCGGGCCTCTGCCCAGGCTACCTTTCTACCCCTAAGCACAAACTTGAGAGCCAGTTCATCACTTACAGATTATAACCAAGATCAAGTCACTTTATCTGTGTATGCTTTAGTTCCTGTATCTGTAAAACAGGAATAACCATAGTACTTGTCTCAGAAGGTAGTTCAAAGGTTTCAATGAGTATATGTAAAACACTATACATAGTGACTGTACCATAAATACAACTATCACTATTCTGACTACTTCATCTACTACCAGAATCTGCCACTCTACTCTTGCTTGTCTACTCTTTTCCCCTAACTACTTAAAATAACATAGGTTCTCTCTATAAACTCCCAGCAGATATCTAATTTCAAGGGAATTAATTTCCAGTTATGGTCAACTACATAATTCAGACCAATCCTCCTGATAAGGACAGCTAGAAAAGCAACATATTTTTAAAAAGGCATTTAGTGCAAGGCAGTAGGAACCTAAAAAGACAGTGAAGATTTCCCAAGTTAGTAACCAGGGGAGGATGAAAGCCCAAGGAAAGGAATAAAACGCAGAGGGCTTTGTTCCTCTGGGGTTGCTGAAAAATCCTGAAAGATGCAGCTAAGCAGTCCTTTAAACAGCCTGAAGGATCAAATAGAAAGGGCTGGAGTTCAGGGCAGGAGCAGAGGGGAAACACGCTAGGGGTTTGGACTGAGACCTCAACACACGCTGAATCTAGAAAGGTAATCCAGAAATTGACAGGACTTCACAGAGACTGCAGCTCAGCTTCTATTTCTCTCAATTTGTGAAACAAAAGTGAGATCCTAGATTGCCAGTTCATCAAACCCCAGGTAGAAGAAAGTCACTCACTGGAGTGTAACAGCCCCAGTCTCAAACTCATCTCTAAGCACTTGTATCAATAAAATATATGGCACATTATCAAAAATGATCTGACAAACAAGATAAAGGAACATGAATAAATAACCAACAGAAACAGATAACAGAAAAGACACACAGGGACCCCAGTCACAAGAATTACCAGACACAGACTTAAAGTATACTTTTCATTTTCAAAGACACAAATTTAGAATTTCAGCAGTGATCAGGAAACAATTGAAAAAAAAGCAACCAACCAATTTTGAATTATAAAACTGAAAACTACAATAATTAAATTTAATTCAATGGATGGGACTTCATGGTAGATTTGCTACAGCTGAAGAAATCCTCAGTAAACAGAAAGATAGGTCAAAAGAAAAGCTGTCAGATGAGGTATGAAAAAACACATAGGCTAGGGCAATAGTGTCTAAGATGTCTGTTTTTGGAGTCCCAAGGAAAAGGAGAGAAGTAGGCAAAAGCAGTATTTAAAGACTTAAATACTTAAGATGGTGGTTGAGAATTTTCTACAACTGATAAAAGACATTAAACCACAGATTCGAAGAGCTCTACAAGCTAAACATAGTTAGCCTCTCATAACTTCAGATTCTGTATCCATGGACTGAAGATACTTAGGGAAAAAAAATTCCATAGGCCAATAACGATCTACATAGAATTTACATTGTATTTACAACTATCTACACAGCATTCAAAAAACGAAGATCTTGGCATCCGGTCCCATCACTTCATGGCAAATAAATGGGGAAACAGTGATAGATTTTATTTTCTGGGGCTCCAAAATCACTGCAGACAGTGATTGCAGTCATGAAATTAAGGCCCTTGCTCCTTGGAAGAAAAGCTATGACAAACCAAAACAGCATATTAAAAGTGAAAGTCACTTGGTCATGTTAGACTCTTTGCAACCCCATCATGGACTATATAGTCCATGGAATTCTCCAGGCCAGAATACTGGAGTGGGTAGTCTACCCTTTCTCTAGTGGATATTCCCCGTCCCAGGAATTCAAACAGGGTCTCCTGCTTGCAGGCGGATTCTTTACCAACTGAGCTATCAGGGAAGCATATTAAAAAGCAGAGACATTACTTTGCCAACAAAGTCCATAAAGTCACAGCTAGTCATGTATGGATGTGAGACTTGGGCCATAAAGAAAGCTGAGTACCAAAGAACTGATGCTTTTGAACTATGGTGTTGGAGAAGGCTCTTGAGAGTCCCTTGGACAACAAGCAGATCAAACCAGTCAATCCTAAAGGAAATGAGTTCTGAATATTCACTGGAAGGACTGATGCTGACACTGAAGCTCCAATACTTTGGCCACCTCTTGCGAAGAGCCACCTCATTGGAAAAGACCCTGATGTGGGGAAAGATTAAAGGCAGGAGGAAAAGGGGACGACAGAAGATAAGATGGTTGGATGGCATCACCGACTTGATAGACATGAGCTTGAGCAAACTCCAGGAGATAGTGAAGGACAGGGAAGCCTGGCGTGCTGCAGTCCACAGGGTCACAAAGAGTAGGATGTAGGTGAGTGAGTGAACAACAACATTTACAACTATCCACATAGCGTGTACACTGCATTAGGTACTATAAGTAATCTAGAGGTTACTGTAGCTATACAGGAGAATATTCACAGGTACGTGCAAGTACTATACCATTTTATGTAACAGGCGTGAGCATCACAGATTTTGGTACTGGGGGAAGGGGAGTCCTGGAACCAATTCTCCAATGATACCCAGGGTCTATACATTTAAAAAAAAAATCCACACCTAGGTACATAGTAAAATTGCTGAAAATCAGATTCAAAGAACAGGTCTAATAAGTAATCAGAGACAAGGGATATATTACCTTCAAAGGAACACCAATCTGACAGTTAATTCCAATAAGCTATTGATAATATTCAACATCGGGATAGACATTAAATATCAAGGACCAGCATAAAGAATAAGATCTTCAGAATGATGAAAGAAATTCTACCCCCAATGAACCTATCTTTCAAGGAAGACACTAAACCAGATATTTGGTGAAAGAATATATGTCACTAGCCAACCATAAGAAAATTCTAAACTGTGTCATGGAAGACAAAAAATTACCCGAAAAAGAAGCTCTGAGATACAAAATGCATGAAGAATAGCAAAGAGAATATATAAATCTAAATCAGGGGCTCTCAATCTCACTGTAAATTTGAATCACTGGGAAGAGTTTTTAAGAAATACTAATGGTTCACACCCTCTCTCAAGAGACCTTGATGTAATTTGTCTGAATTGGAATGCAGGCAATCTGTGCTTTGTAAACATTTCCCCAGATGATACCAGTGTGCCCCCAGAGTTGATAACCACTGATGTTAAGTTCATTTGATTGTGTAAAACATGGCTTGTATGAGGTCTTCCCGGGTTTACATGAAATTAACACACATAACAACAATGGCAAAAATGTTGAGGGGAGGTTCAAGTGTTCTAATCTTCCATTCCTGGAAGAGGGTAAAAGTACCAGTTAATATAAACCATCGATAAGTGAAAGATATTTAAATGTCTAAAGCAACCACTAAAGGGAGAACAAAAGATTATGAAAGTATGTTCCAAAGTAATCGAGAAAGAAGTAAAAATAATAACCACTTTCAAAGGAGCTGAGTAAGGGGATAAACATAGCAACTTAAATATCCATTGACAGGTGAAAGGAAAAAGGAAATATGGTGAACACACACACTGTGGAAAGCTATTCGGCCACCATCTGCGACAACATGGATGGACCTTGAGAGCAGTATATAAAGTGAAGTCAGAGAAAGATAAACATTGCATAGTCTCACTTACATGGACTCTAAAACACTGATTTCATAAATATAGAGAAAAGCTCACTTGTCAGACATGTGGAGTGAAGGCTGAGAGCTGTTCAAAGAGTAAATCTTAAACCATCTTGTCTCTCTCTCACACACAAACACACACAAGACAAGTCACCATGAGGTGGTGGGTGTTAACTAGACTTAATGTGGTGATTACCTCACAAAACATGAGTGTGCGTGTTTGGTTACTCAGTAGTGTCCAACTCTGTGTGACCCCATGGACCATAGGCTCCTGTGTACACACAAATATTAAATCATTATGTTGTGCACACCTGAAACTATAAAGTTGTACACCACTTATACTTCAGTTAAAAAAACAACAACATAGAATTAGCAGAACAAAACAAAAAGCACTAAATAAGACAGTAGATGAAAACCCAAATACCTCAGCAATCATGTTAAATGTAAAAGACAAACACTGTTTCCTAAGTCTGCAAAAGAAGAAACAACCATAAACGCACCTAAAACATAAAGATGGAGATACCAGACAAAGTACAGATAAAGGCAAAAACTTTACTGGAGATAACACAGGAGAATATAGCTATGAGAGGTTCATCCCTTAGGAAGAGAGAGCAATTTTAAACCTGAATACTCCTAATAATGACAGCCTCAAACTAACCAAAGCAAACAGAATGACAAGGAGAATCACTTTTCCAAAATCACCATGGCAGATATATTTTTTTGGCCAATCCACACAGCCCATGGCATCTCTGACCAGAGATGCATGTCCAAGCCCCCTGCATTGGAAGCGCAGTCTTAACCCCTGGACTGCCACGGAAGTCCACAGTGGGAGACTTCTAACACATCTTTCTCAGTAAAAGAAAAAAGAGTTAAAAAGTAATTAGGGATAAAGATCTGAACAGCAATGAAAACAGTATGATCAGAAGACATAGAATACACTGTCAGTAACAACTACAGAATAAACATTTTCTTTATGTACACACACAACAAAAATTTTATCACACTGGGCCATGAAGCAAGTCTCAACAAGTTTCAAAACACTGAAATCATACAGACTAATTCTCTGACCACAAAGCAGTTAACTTAGAAATGAACAGCCTAAAAGACAGCCAGATAACCTCCTCCACATCTTTGGAAATTAAGAAATGTACTTCTAAATTACCTGCAAAAGAATAAAATAAAATTAAGTCACAGTGGAAAAATCTATTGTTTTACTTGAAGGATAATGAAAATATTAGATATCCAAACTTGTATACTGTTTAAGGGTACAAGTTTGTAAACGATAAATACTAGAGGCCTAACTCTCAGCACAGTGAATATAGTCCATGATACAGTTTTGTAAACAGCAAAGTTGCTAAAAGACTAGATCATAATTGCTCTCACTACCAAAGAGAAATTTTAATTATGGACGATAGAGGTGGTAGCGGCACAAGTGACACAGTGGTAAACATACTGCAACATATCGATGTATCAAATCAGAATACTGTGCAGCGTAAACTTACACAACGTTACACACAGTGCGCTTCCTTGGTGGCTCTGATGGTAAAGCGTCAGCCTGCAATGTAGGATAGAGTCTGCCTGCAATGCAGGAGACCCAGGCTCAACCCCTGGGTCGGGAAGATTCCCTGGCGAAGGGAACGGCAACCTACTCCAGTACTCCTGCCTGGAGAATCCCACGAACAGAGGAACCTGGTGGGCTACAGTGCACGGGGTTGTAAAGAGTCAGACATGACTGAGCAACTCACACACACGTATCTCCTTTGTTAAAAATAATTAAATAGAAAGCTAAAAAAAGCTATGAATTGCAGCTAAAGCCCTGTCTAGAGGAAAATATATAGCTTTAAACAAATTAGAAGAAAAAGCTGAAAAAAATAAAGCAGTCATCTCAAAGTGCTGGGGGAAGAAAAAACTAAACCTGTGAAAAGTAGGAAAATAATGATAGTGGACAGAAAGCAATAAAATAGAAAATAAACATACAGAAAATAGGAAAGAGGCAAGGAAAATATCAACTTTGTTTCTACAACCACAACAAAATGATAACCAAAATTTTAAGATGCCATTTACAATAACACTCAAAAAAGCGCAAATATCTATAAATAAATCTAACATACTATATATAAGACTTCTATGCAAAAAGCTTTAGAACACTGAGGTTGATTAGAGAGGACCTAAACAAAGTCATATATCATGTTTCTGGGTTGGAAGACTCAATATTAGAAAAATGTCTATTTTTCCTAATTGAACTACAGACTCAATGCAACCTGAATCTAAATTCCAACAAATGCTGTTTTGGTTAAATGGAGCTAATGCATATGTAAGGAAAAGAGCAATCAAGACACTACTGAAGACAATTCAAGTAGGAGGGCTTGCTCCAGTAGGTATAAAACCTTATTACTAAGCACAGTCATTAAGACAGTGTAGACTTGGAACAGGGACAGACAGTGGATTAGGAGACCCAGAAACAGTCTCACACATACACAGATATAAATTAACAGAGGTGGCAGGGGAGAACAGGAGGGAAAGGAGACCTTGACATTAAATGGTACAAGCTGGGTAACTATGTGAAAAAAAAAAGAAGAAAGACCAACACTTCGTATCTACACAACAGTGAATTTCAGGGAAACTGTGGCTCCAAACGTGACAGGCAAACAGAAGGCCCTTGGTAGGCAACACTGGAGAATAACTATGTCTTCAGGGGGTCAAACTTCTCGCACGTGACACAAAAAGTACCCATTATAATTTTTTTAAAAGTAAAACCGATAAACTAGACATTAAAATGAAGAACTTCTAAAGACATCATGAAGAGGGTAAAAAGGCAAGGGGTAGTGTTATCTCAATAACCTCAAACTGGAGACATTCCAAATGTCCGTCAACAGCAACACAAATTGTGGTTTCTTCAGATACAGGAGTACTATATAGCTGCGGAAACAGGTGAACCACAGCTACAATCAGTAATCCAGAAACACGTCCAATGAAAGAAGCCAGAAGCTCAAGAAAACATACTGAGGGATTCCCTTTACTTAAAGACTAGAAAACAAGAAAAGTTAAATTACAGTGTTTAGGTATTAAAACTATAAAGAAGAAAAGCAAGACATAATCACCATAAAAGTCAGGCTAACGGTTACTAGGGGCAAGGGGGAATGGGAATGCTCTATTTCTGGACCTTGGCAGTGGTTACACACGCATCTGCTTTATGAGAATACACTGAGTTATACTTTTTTTTCCTTTGTGTATTTAAGTTGTAAAAGCTCAGAAAGACTCCAGGCGTTACATGTGGGTGTGCAGGGCTGCGATGGGGCCGCAGCACCTTTCACAGGCACCAGTCTGTCCTTACTTCCATCTCAAATGTCCTAGCGTTCTTACCCTCTAAAGGTCTCTAAAACACTCCAACAATTTGCACTCTACCCTGATCTCTGGAAGCCTGGGACCCAAAGAGATGAAAGGGTTCTCAGCACGGGAACATGAATGGGAATGCCAAATTCCCAACTCAAGAATTACTTCTGGAAAAGAAGATTAATGGGATCGGGGTTCAGGGGAGGCCTATTATGCTTTACTTCTCTATCCATAGTGTTTTAGTTCTTTAAAAAAAAAAAAAAGTTAAAGCAAAGATGGGAAGTGCTAAAATTTAACAAAACTTGGTGGTGGATAAGTGGATATGAGTACCTTTTACATACTTACCATGCTATGCTGGTAATACCCCTAATGAAAGGGAATAAAAGGTCCTGCACTCTTTGCACTTAGTGGCTCATTTCTTTCTCCATGTAAAAATTCTGCTGGAGCCTAGGTTAAGTCATAATTAGCCTCCCAGAGACAATATATAAAAATCTGAAAATGTTTTAAGTTCTTCACCATCCACATTAAAATGCATGTTTTCTTCTTCTCTAGGCTAAATATCTCCCTTATAAATTTTCAGGTACTTCTCCATTCAGCCATTCTGTTCTGGATGGCAACATCCCTCAAAACGAAGTGCAGGACCCTAATAAACCATGGGACAGCCTTCTTCCTTGCCTCAATTCCACCAGCAGACTTTTAACTCATAGGTAATTTAGGTGTAAGAACAAATGCACTTTTCCTTTCCAGCCAGACCAGCCACTTGAAGCAGATGTTGGCCTGTTATCCACCCAACATGCACAGCCCTCCTTCCCATCAGAACCCAGCGGGCAGTCTAAGCCTATCACAGCCCCACCGCCCCAGCTCACCCCTGACTGCTTCCGCTGGAAGCACCTGATATCATTCAGCCGGCTGCCGAGCTCTGAGAAAAACCCCATGATCCCCTGAATGTTATCACAACTGAGCCTGTGCTCTGCATCGGCAACACCCTTCAGCAGCCACAAGAAGCGCCAGGCTGAGGAAGGCAGAGCAGAAAGGCTGTGGCGAGGCTGTTCAATTAACCCACACCACAGGTGCCCACTCCAAATGCTGACTTTTTCCTGGACCGCACTCTTATTCTGGTCGTGTCGGTTACTGTGTTAGCCTCTTCCTAATAAGCCTGTCTACCAACCAGGCCAGTGATTGGAAATCTGGTACCAACAACCTTTTCCCTTCCAAATAATCCCATACACTGACTTTGATAAGATTCCCCACAGGTGGTCAGAGTTTCTTTCCTTAAATGTTTTTATCAGAATATAAAGACAAAACAAGCTTACTATTGTAAAAGAGAGAGAACTTGCAAGTTTTACAAAAAAGCATTTGATTTTTATTTTTTAATCCATAGAAAATGTAAAACAGCAAGCTCTCCTTTAATTACTGCCTTCAAAGAAAACCACTGTTAGCAGGTTGGCAATACGTGGATTCATGATACAGTATCTATGAAATTAATTTCTTTTAAAGAAAATATTCATATCAGATTTCCTGATGGTAGAGAAAATAGGTAAACAAGAGTGAAAAAAAAAAGAAAGAAATCTGCAACCCAAGTAGGAATGTCAGGAAACACCCTGAGCCACAACTCAACAGGACAGACCAGTCGACGGGTTCTCACCCTGGCCTTGCTGCCCTCTCCTGACTCCCTTCTTCAGGTGTGGATGAGAAGACCTACTTTACCAGACTTTTGGGGACTTATGTAAGATGCTGCACCCACATGAGTTCTGTTGGCTTTTTGTTTGCTGCAGTTTGTTTTTCTCCACCTGCACAGGAGAAACCCCTGGGGAGCCCGTGACAATGAGATTCCCAGATGTCCTCAAGGAGAATCTCTGCCGGTGGGGCCTGAAATGCACAGGCAAGCGTGCTTTGCAGGGGAATAGGCATGAGGCGTATCTGGTTTTATTACTGCACTGTTTAGCCTGTAACACAGAACCTGGTAACAGTGTTCAACAAACACAGTGCGATGGATAACAAATGAAGAGTTGTATTTTAAAAACAGATTAGTTACGTTGCAAAAGATTCCATGGAAAAAAGCTTCCATGATGCTTATGTAAGAAAATGTCTCTCGGCAAAAAGCAGTTATTAGCTGTACTTGACACAGAGAACTGGAACTCATTTCTATTTCGTTCACTTTCCATCTTAGACCATAAATCAAGGTGCACTATACCAAATTTAATTAAGAGTCAAGGTAATCTAGTTTACCTCACTAAAAAAACAACTCATGAGAATTGGATTATGGGCGATTTCCAACTCTCAAATGGCCTCCCTCCACAGACTCTACAATCACTGTTTAAAAATTGATCCCTTTTTAATCACACAGAAAACTATTTTCTTTCAGTAGTTCATTTTAGGACAATTCAAAACACTGTTAGGCACCAGCTTCAATAAGCAATCTGTCTGTCACTTTGACAAAATGTATGTACCTGGCAGCTATAGGAGGCTAGACACCACCAACACATTCATAGTGAAATACCCATGGACAACACAAGGATCTCTGGCTATTTTTCATTTCTTATTCTTCAAATGCATTTAAAATTTCTACAATGAATATGCACTCCCTGTGTAATTTTTCTTGTAATCTTAAACAGAAAATGCAAAAGCCCCGGAATTTACTAAGAGTAATATAACTGAGGAATCCCGAAAGGTTTTTAAGTTTTTATTTTCCAGAGTCAAAACAATATCAGGTTAAGTTTAAGATATTATTTTCTATTTGGAAAAAAAATTAGCCCTTCACGTACTACTACCAAGAATTCTAAAGCTCTTTAACTTAAAAAAAAAAAAGTTCAAATTCTATGAAGGACATTATTGGTTCTACTGGCAAAATGGAATACAGAAAGTAGATTTGATCAAAGTACTGTATCAAAGTTAAATTTCTTTAAGCTGATAACCAAACAGGCTATGCAGGACACAGTCCTTGGTTCTTAGGTTCTTAGGAAATATACTTGCAAGTTTTCAGGGGTAGAGGGGCAAGATGTATGCAATTTGCTCCCTTTTCTTGTTTGCAAAAAATACATAATTACACAATGAATGACAAAACAAATGCTGAATAGGGGGAAATGTTAAACTGATGAATCTGGGTAGAAGGTGTAAGAGTCATTCGCACAATTTTTTGCAAGCCTGAAATTATTTCTAAATAAAAATTGTAATTGAAAAAAGTTAACAGAAAAAAAATACTCAAAACTGTTAAGATCATACTGGACCAACTTTAAGCAAGGCTTTATTGTGGGGAAAAATAACACAGTTAAAAACTGTGCTAACAGAAACACTCATACAGCACCAACTTTAAAAAATAAATTAAACTAGCACCACCCAGGAGAAATATGAGTCATATATGTTATATCTGAAACAGGTGAGACTAATTTTAATATAATTTACTTAGCCAATGTGTAAAATATTATCACTCCAATGCAATCAATATGAAAATTACAAATCAGTTATTTTACAAGGTTGTTCATAGTAAGTCTTCAAAATATGGAGTGCATTTAGCACTTAACTGTTAATCTCAATTCACATGCTGAATTTCACAGGAAATATCTGACTTGTATTTACATTCATAAAATGTAGTTTAAAAAGTAGACTCTCATAAAAAGTTGTTTCCAATCACTGAACTGAGTATTGTTTTTAAATGCAAATTACCTAAAATTACATAAAATGGAAAACTCATTCCTCAATCACTATAGCCACCACTGCAAGTGGCTACCCTGTGGGACAGCCCAGCTTTAGATGATGAAAACAAACCCCATCAAAGGAGGATTTGCCAAAACTTAGCACATCACATTTATCAAAGGATTTTAACAGTTATGATAAAATAAAAGCTAATGGCTTCTATCAGAGGCACTGGTATTTGTCCAGGTCATAATCAGACATTGCCTCTACCATCACAAAGCTTCTTGATCTTCTGCCTCAGATGTCATACTATGAGTTTCCTGAATATTGGCTATCAAAGGGCTCACTCATTTTAAAATGTGGTGGAACAAACTAGAGCTCTGGCTCTCAGAAGCCTCAGTGTCCACTGTACAGAGTGCAGGATTTCAGCACAAATACCGCAAGGGAGCAGGCCCTCAAATGAACTTGTCTCAGATTTACCAGAGGAAGTGACTCTGAATACAGAGATTCTTTTTCTTTCCTTTTAAACAGGTGTATGAGATTAATTCAGTCAACAACAAGCAACACTCAAGATGTGCCAATCAATAATTCTGTGCCAAGCAATCTGATCAGGGATTTGGCTAGAATCCCTTTGGCTAATCTCGGTAAGGACCATCTCAAAGGGAATCCTGATTTAGGCCATTCTCATCTAAACGAAGGCTCAGGCGGCCCTTTGCCTGGAAGTAAATAAACAAAATCAAATTATATATGTATGAAGGAAATTCTGCCTCTTGGACAAGAGAAAAAAACCATTTGAAAGATAATTTAGTAAGGGTGGGGAAAAATACAGCTCCAAAGATGAGAAGTTTCCTAAAACCGCATTCAAACACCATTTTAGTGAAATGTCTAACTCCTACTTTCTGTCTAGTTGGACTTTCCGATTGAACAATGATGTGGATAATAATCAAACTTAATCCACAACAGCTAATTCTGGTATTGTTCACTGCTCTTTCTCTGCAGGCATACAAGTGCCTGTTTAGACCTGAAAGGAAGATATTCTTTAAAACTGATGAACACTTGATTGCGAATTCACTAGTGCCTGAAGTTAACTCATACCTCTGGGAAGTGAGGTAAAGAATGTGAACAATGGTTTCTGACATCCTGCCCTAAGAGTTAAATTCTGTGTTCCCAACAAAAGCTTTTTCCTTTCCCCCCCACCCCACTCATCTAGCGTGCTTCCCTGCGACACCATAACGTGGTTCACAGACATAACTCTAACCACTGCATGGAAACGAAAAGAATCCTAATCTAAAAGCATGCTTACATAAGCATTAACTATTTCTACTTGAAACTTCCTCCACCACCACCCCGCCCCCCAAGAATCAAAGCTTTAAGCAGGATGAATAAGACGTTTTAAGCTGTTCCACTCGAGGTTTGTTCTAGAGTCGACTGTTGCTAATCGTGGAAATGTTTTCACTTTCTGCAGAACACGTTCTAACTGTGGATTTTTATTAGAAACTCTTCAGTCAATGCCTGTGTAATCAAATCCAGTCTCACTTCTCTCTGAAATCAGCCAACTCCGCAGAAACCCATTGTAATTTGCAAAAGAGTGAAGAGGGGAAATAAACTACACCAGAAACACACATTCCAGTCGGACAGTTCAAGCACTATTTCGAGATGGCAAGTAGTAAAAATAAAGTCCCACGTCGCCCTCGTGGACAGAAAGGTTTCTACAAGCGGCCAGGTCCAGGCCACAAGGCAGGACCCCCTGACCCCAGCGAACCTTCCGGGCACGCAAGCACCGGACCACCGCCCGGCAAGGATGCGTGTCCGCGAGGTCGCCAGGTGCGGGGAAACTACTTACGCCAACAAACTACGATTCAACCAGAGTTTTTACAACGTATTCACCGGTATTGTCCCTGCTCGCTGAAACCCACCATAAAAGGGAGCAACGCCGACAGCGGGGAAGGGTTTCCCCTGGTTCATCAGATTCAGGCAACCGGATTGTATTCAACAATCCCTCCCGAAGGTCCGACGCCAGAGCCGGGATCCGGAGCGGGAGGCGCACAGGAAGCAGAGGGCGCACCCGCTGCGGGGAGCGGAGCCGCTCCGGTGCCGCCCGGGAGGCGCTGTCCCGGCGCCCGCATCCCCGCGGCCCGGCCCACTCGCCAACAAAGGCCGCATCCGCAGCTCCCGGGTGGGAAGCCCGGGAGCCGCACGGGGGCCGGGCCGGCACGACCGCCCCCGGAGCGAGCCCAGCCGCACTGGGTCCCGGGTGCAGGGCGCACGGCAGAGGCTCGCGCCGTCCCGGGGGACGGCGGGGTGGGCGTCTGGGCTTCGCAGGGTCCGCAGAGGATGTGGCGGCGCCGCGGGCGGGATGGGGCCTGGGGCGGCCGAGGCGGCCCGCTGCCCCCCGCAACCCCGATGCCTTTCATTTGGCCTCTGCGGCGGCGGAGGCAGCCCGACCTCCAGCGCCAAGCACTGCGCCAAGCCGGGGCGGGCGGGGGAGGCGCTCCAGACCCGCCGCAGCGCCGGACCACCCCCACCGCCCCGCGCGCCGCGACCCCCTCCCGGCCCGGACCCCGCGGCCCGCCCGCCCGCCCGCCCGCAGGCCGCGCTCCCCCGCAGGCACAGGAGAAAGGGCTCGGGCGCTCGCCCGGTCCCCACCTCAATGTAGCCGGCCAGCGCCGCGGCGGGAGCTGTGAGCCCGAGCAGCAGCACGACCAGGAGTTTGCCCGTGGCCGCGGTGGCCGCGGTCCCGGTGGCCGCCATCCCTCGCCAGGTCGCTCTAGCGCTCGGCTCGCAAGCTCACACAGACGGACCCGGGAGCGTTCCCACCGCGACCCAGAAGCATCTGAAGCTTGTGCGCCGCCGCCCCTAGGGTTTTACACCGACCGGAACTGACTTCACAAAACCACACCCTCCATCTTCGGCGCCCAATGCCGACCAGCAGAACCTCCGCAAGACACCGCCCCTCGATCAGCCCAGGCCCAATCAAGAAACGAAAGAGCCCGCCCCTCCCTCCGCTCCAGCCGCGCACCCCGCCCGGTCCCGCCCCCAGCTGCTGACGCCCCGCCCCGCCGGGCCCCGGCTGCTCCGGGACGCGGGGGTGTGCGCGGGGCTGGGGGGGGCCCGGGCGGGGTGCGCTTGGGTCGCCAGCACCCCCCCTGGTTATCTGCCCGCACTGCGCCCTTCTGTTCTCCTGCAGCCGCCCAACACCAGACACGCCCCGCTGCCCGCCCCTGCGGGCTATTTTCCAGATTCCTTCGGGTACCGCCCTCTTCGGAGTTCTAACAACGATTTTATGAAAAACAGGAATTTTTTTTTTTTAAAGGAAAAACAGGATGAATTGTTCCGAGTCCAGGCAGGTTTGCAGAAGGCCGTCCTCTCGGGCAGAGGAAGGGCTGCAAGAGGCTGCGTTCCTCCGCCCCAACCCCCGCAGGGCGCACCCCGTCCCAGCCCGCCGCCTGCCCCGAGCCGCTGTTTGCAAGCTCTCGACCGCTGGTTCTTAGGCCTCAGCCTTCCTCCTTCTCGCCGGCGGCCACTAGAGCCCTGGATAGCTCCCTCCCACCGGAGACCAGCGGTGCGAGGACCACGTTGACCTCAGAGCCCAGGTCCAGGCCTTCCTCGTGTGTTTCAGGAAAAAAAAATCGTTTTTCTTTCTTGTTAGGTTGAAGATCGCTAGCAAGAGACCTGCTTCTCTCGGCCTGCGTTCCCCGCTGAGTTTCCACTCCAACTGGGACACGCCGTACTACTCGGTTCACAGCGGGCACGGCCTCGCGGTACTGGGGCGCCGCCGGCTTTGTTTCCTCTCTGCAGCCGTGAGGTTTATGGACCACCCTCTGCAGCGTCCTTGCTCGTTTCCAAATACATGGAGAGAGGGGTCTCTACCTCCCCCTACCCCCCACCCCCGCCCCAGGAAATAGACGGTAAAAGCGAAGAGACAATGTCCAGCCAGCAGAACGCCGGGCTTTCCAGCCCCACTGCAGGACGCGCCCGGTCCTGGACTTGAACAGGCTCTGCCCCATTTCCCAAAGACAGCCCACACCTTTCCATTACAGAGCCCTCCCCATGCCTGCACTGTCCTCGCTCCGGTTACGTGTTGTGAACGTCTTCCTCTTCGTCTGCTCGCCTCTGCTTCCGAATCCCCAGAGCCCTGTTCCCTACTATGCACTCACTACCCTTTGTTGTTTAGTCCCTCATTTGTGTCTCTTTGCCACCCATGGACTGGAGCCCACCGGGCTCCTCTGTCCATGAGATTCTCCAGGCAGGACTGGAGTGGGTAGCCATTTCCTCCCCTAGGTGATCTTCACAACCCGGGGATGGACCCTGTGTCTCCTGCCTCGGCAGGTGGGTTCTTTACCGTCTGAGCCACCAGGAGAGCCCGTTTGCTCCTCTGGTTCTTTCCAAAGCTCTCCTGCCACTGACAAGACATAGGTATGTCACAGTGCAGGCCCCCTCATCCTGGACATGTGGGCTCGTGTTTGTGCAGCATCATGGAAATGTGTTCTGCGGATTCTGGCCCTAGTTCAGCCTTCAGCTGTTGCTATGGACCAAAGTGTGTCCTTGCCAACATTCATGCCTGCCGAGGCCTTGACCCCCAAAATGATGGTGTTTGGAGATGGAGCCTTTGGGAGGTAATTAGGGTTAGATGAGGTCATGAGCAGCCCTCAAGAGGGGATTGAAAGTGGAAGTGTTTGTCACTCAGTCCTTACTGACTCTTTATGACCCCATGGACTGTAGCCCTGCAGAATTCTTGACCATGGGATTCTCCAGGCAAGAATACTGAAGTGTGTTGCCATTCCCTTCTCCAGGGCATCTTCCCCACTCAGAGATCAAACCCCAGTCTTCTGCATTGCAGGCAGATTCTTTACCATCTGAGCTGCCAGGGAAGCTCTGAAGAGGATTAGTGCCCTTCTAAGAAGGGAACAGAGAGCTTGTTCCATGCTCACCCCACTACCCCCACCCCCCTACCCCCACCCCCAACATGTGAGGGCACAGTGAGAAGGCCAGGGAGAGGGCCCTTATCGTCAGAAAGCCAAGTTGGCCAGCATCATGCTCTTGGACTTCACATCCTTCACAGCTGTGAGAAAGAAATTCCTGCTGTTTAACCACCCAGTCTGTGATATTTTGTTCTGGCAGCCAGAGTCGACTGGTGCAGCCCTATAACTATGGACAAATCCTTCATCATGTGACTGTCTTTTCTCCACTGTCAAGTGGGAATATTAAGAACCTGTCTTAATTCACCAATTTGTGTGATTCAATGAAAAATGAATGTACAATAGTGAAAAGCATGAAGTACAAATATCTGTGAAAATATGCACAGAAACAGTATCAAGTGACTGTCAAAGACCTAATTCTACTTTGGAGCCTTGGGTGAGTTCTACAGACCCTCTAAGACCTGTTTCCTTGCCCACAAAATTAGGGACTCATCACAGAGATGTCTAAATTTCTATGACTGTAAATGCTAAGGGAAAATGCAAGTGAAATTCCCTGAGTTCAAAGTAGTGGCCCCAGTATTCATGCTTTCTGGACTGTGTATTCAAGGATAAGCTCTAATATCATGGCATAGAAGGATTTGTAGAAAAATGACCTGGCGGGGGTTTTCTATCTAAAATTAGTTAGATCCTGGGGACTTCCCTGGTGGTCCAGTGGTTAAGACTGTGCTTTCAATGCAGGGGATGTGGGTTCCATCCCTGGTCAGGAAATTGGGATCCCACATGAAAAAAATAAACCCTTTAATTTATTTTAATAAATAAATAAGATAAAATTAGTTAGGTCCTGAAAGAAGTTTATTTGCATTTTCAGGTCACTGAAGGATCATTAATAAAACTTTGTTGCCCTGTCCATCAATGTTCTTGACTTCAAAATGTTACTCTCCCTTGACTAAGTGACACTCATGGAAGCATACCTAGTCTTGCAATTTTCAAATGATAATTTTTCACTCTAAATATGCTCATGTCAGTGACCAACTCATTTGAAGAGAGCTATGTTTTCACTTCATTACCCTTTGTTAACAAAAGGAAAAGGCCTAACATAACCTTCTAGTTCTCCTCTCTTAAGAATCAGACTGCCTTCTAAAAGAGTTATTTTTCATGAATACTTAAGTTGTGTGCATTTCATTTTGGAGGGCAAAAAAAGTGGTTTATGTGCCTAAATGTATCCTTATATGAGCAGTGCCCACACATCCATTTGACACATTTTCAGGTGAGGTAAATCCAGCTAGAGCAATTGCTCCCAGATCAGGATGCTTTTCAAAAAATCAACGAAGAAGTTTTATAAAAAGACAAATTCCTGAGTTCCTACCTCAGAAAATTTGACTCACTAAAGCTAAAGTGACATAAGGGATTCAAGATATTTTTTAAGCTCTCCAGGGAATTCTAATCCGATAATATGTTTGAGAGCTTGATTCTTGAACATCATGGATCAGTAAAACAAAATTTTTAAAATTGGAGTAGCATTTAAACTTACCTGTGTTTTCAGATATAGAGAACAGACTTGTGGTTGCCAAGGGTAGGGAAGAGGTGGTTTAGGAGTTTAGGATTAGTGGATGCAGACTATTATATATAGAATGGATAAACCACAAGCTCCTACTGCATAGCACAGGGAAATATATTCAATACTCTATGATAAACCATATAGAAAAGAATATAAAACAATATACATACATGTAACAGAATCACTGTGCTGTGTAGCAGAGACTAGCACAACGTTGTAAACCAACTATTTACAATTACCAGTGTTTCAGTTTTCTAAATAAAACATTAAGACACAGCCGAAGAATCGATGCTTTTGAACTGTGGTGTTGGAGAAGACTCTTGAGAGTCCCTTGGACTGCAAGGAGATCCAACCAGTCCATCCGGAAGGAGATCAGACCTGGGTGTTCATTGGAAGGACTGATGTCGAAGCTGAAACTCCAGTACTTTGGCCACATCATGCGAAGAGCTGACTCATTGGAAAAGACCCTGATGCTGGGAAGGATTGAGGGCAGGAGGAGAAGGGGAGGACAGAGGATGAGATGGCTGGATGGCATGACTGACTCAATGGACATGTTTGGGTAGATGCTGAGAGTTGGTGATAGACAGGGAGCCTGGTGTGCTGTGGTTCATGGGGTCGCAAAGAGTCAGACACCACTGAGCGACTGAACTGAACTGATATGTTATCACCACTGTTTCATTAAAGAACATTTAACAACAATAAAAACTAAGAATGGTCATGATTTTACAGTTTCAGAGACAGGCGCAATGTAAATTTTTAACAGCTTGCTACATTACTTTTTCTTATCACCAATCAGAATGGTGAATACGCTGTAGTCAAATGGCCTTGGTTTAACGGAGGTGTTTGAACGTTGCCGTGTGGGCCATAAATATGAGCTGGTTGTAAGCTTGGCCTTGGCCTATAACTGGTAGCCTTTAAATGTACGATACCCAGGAATTTTCCTGGTGGTCCAGTGGCTAAGACTCCTTGCTCCCAATGCAGGGGGCTCCAGGTTTGATACCTGGTCAGGCAACTAGATCCCATATGCTGAAACTAAATAGTTTTCATGCTGCAACTAAATGTTCCCCGTGCCACAACTAGAAAATCCTGCATGCCGGAACTAAGACCTGGCACAGCCAAATAAATAAAAATAAGTATTAAAGAAAAATGTTGTTTCTTTTTAAAATTTTATAAATAAATAAATAAGCCATAATCAGAATGCATCCTCTGACCCCCCAAACCCACCCCACCATCCGTGGCTCACTTGCTTCCACTGGAACCTGCTCATGGACGTTTCCTGCTCTCCCTCTTCTCCCCCAAGGCTGAGCTGACACACCTCCTCTGTGTTCCCCAAAACATTCTGCACATACATCTGACACACTGTTTGTAAACTAAACATCAATTATTTATTTTTCTTTGTTGTCTCTTTTATTACATCATGAAGGGAGGAGCCAGATTTGGTTCATTTCTGTACCTCTACATAGTGCATGTACTTAACAAACATTCAAAAAATATTTGTGGAGGGAACACATAACTAAATGAGCTTTATAATCTGCCAAAGAGGACGAAACCTGTGCCCGCGTAAGGATAGCATTAAGCACAAAGTCATAAATGGCCCAAGAGAACCGTCTGTGTTCTTTAAGGAATAATTTGGAGGAAGAAGCTGGTTACATCTGGCTGAGGACATCAGGCAAAGATCATAGAGGAGCTTATATCTGAGACTTCCTGTAATATACAAAGGATGTGCAGGAGAGCAAAAAAGCATGGAAGGAACAATGCAGGCAAAGACATGGCATTGCAAAAACACAAGTCATGTAAGAATATTTGAGTGGGACTTCCTTGGTCGTCCAGTGCTAGGACTCTGCTTCCAATGCAGGTTCAATCCCTGGTTAGGGGACTAGATCCCACATGCCGCAACTGAAATATCTTGTGTGAAACTAAGGCCTGCTGCATAAATGAATAAATAAAAATAAATATTTTTTAAAAGAATATGTGAGTATTTCACTTCATTGGAGTATGTTAGAGCATTTGTAATAAGTAGGAAAGATAAGATGGTTCGTCAGGTTACCTAAAAGATCCTGAGAAGCCACAGAAATCTATTATTTACAGAGAAGCCACTCTACAGAAATGTAACTCAAGAGAAATTAGAGGGACTTCCCTGTGGTTGAGTGACTAAGACTTCCAATGCAGAGAGCCTGGGTTTGATCTCTGGTCAGGGAACTAGATCCCACGTGCTGCAACTAAGACCTGGCAGTCAAATAAATCAGTAAATACTTCTTTACACACACACACACACACACACACACGAAGAGAAATTAGAAAGTTCCCTAGGTCTCTCATATTTCTCCCTTGCTTGGAAGGCTTCCATGTTCCCTTTGCCACTGATGTTGAACAGCTTGGATCACTTCCACGGGGACCCTCTGAAGAAGCAGAAAGATTTAATTTTATGTGAGTTTCAGCTTTGGGCTTCCAGGTAGCTCAGTGGTAAAGAATCTGCCTGCCAATGCAAGAGACACGGATTGAACCCCTGGGCCAGAAAGATCCCCTGGAGAAGGAAATGGCCACCCACTCCAGTATTCTTGCCTGGAGAATCCCATGGACAGAGAGAGGAGCCTGGAGGGCTACAGTCTGGGGATCACAAACAGTTGGATACAACTGAGCAACTGAGCATGCAAGAGTTTCAGCTTCAGACTTTATACATGATAATATCTATATTTTAATATTTTTATGTATAAAGCCTCTCTTACACTTCCTACTGGTCTAAACTAAAATAGGACTTCATTTTCAGTTAAGTCAAATAAACAAAAATATCAAGTACTTAAAAATCAATACAGGGTACCCAAATTCAATCACGCCACAGCAGGGTCAAGACAGAAGAAGAATCTGGCACTGGAGTTTTCTTGCAAATATCTTTTGTTTTCAATGATAATATTGATTTAACTGATTACCATCTGGGTGTGTAGGTGTGGCTGAAATCTAATGCTTGAAAAGTAACTTTAAACACATGTATAGCCTACGTTTTGGTTTGCTGGTAAACTGGTTGACAGGCTTGAAGCAAACAAACAAAGAACAATTCAAGTTGTGAATCTTAGGTGCCCTGGTACAGACAAATGTGAGATTTTGACAGTCCCTACTGAGGTCTTGGAGGAGACCAGGGCAAGAGGGTGATCCTGGAGTTTAATTAGCTCTGCAGAAAATCTGCCTCTGGCTGCAAATCGCTTTTGAAGGAGTCGTTATTGCCTGTGGCTCTGTCTGTTTACCTTCCTTTATTTGTTGTCCCTGATTCTTCATTTGAAAGGACACATCCCATTCCCTCCTTGTACTTGAGCTGTTCTGCCTCTGTGCAACAGCTATTTTCTCAGCTGTCCATAATGACACCACATTTTCTAGTGTTCTTGTTTGGTGCTTTTTAAAATGATTTCCCCTGCCTTCAGTGTGGAAAATAGAACATGATGATAAAAAACCTCAGTGCTGAGAACTGCTTACACTGAAAGTTCTTATTGTTGGTGATTTCTACATGGGACTTGCTTATCAGAAAAGTGGATGTGAAATTACTCAGCTTGAGAAGTCCCAAATCATAGTTTGAATGTCTTGCTATTTGGGGCATCTTTCTATCCTGTACAGAGATCCTTTCTATAATAGCCATCATGGTAGTATGGAGAAGCTCAGAGTTCTATGATTAGAAATGTTGTCTTTATCAAGGAAATCTTCATCATCTATGTGAAGATGATTGTTATATCCCCTCTTGCCCTCCCCATTCTTGAAGTCTTTTTCTTCATGTGAACAGATTCATTTCTGTAACCATTTTACATGCAACATTGTTAATCAGACCTTCTTTTCTTCTTTACACCTCTTTATAAATTTCAATTTACTAATCAACCTCTAAAATCCTAGACTCCAAGGACTTCTCTAGTGGTCCAGTGGTTAAGACTCCTGAGCTCCCAGTGCAGGGGGCATGGGTTCAATCCCTGGTCAGGGAACTAGATCCTGCATGTCACAACCCAGCACAGTCTAAATAAAGAAAGAAAGAATAAAAATATACACTTCGAAACCGAGCACAATACTTCACATGCTACATAGAGCATAATGTTTTTCTAGACAGTGTACATTTCATTAATAAGCAAGCCTTAACATTTCCTGATGAGGAAAGTCACATAAAAATGCATTTGGAAGACATTTATTTAGCACCCGCACCACATCATGTACTTTAGTTGGGATATAAAGTGAAATAAGATATGCTTCTGTTCTCAGTTTGCTTAATAAATAAAGGTTGTTTGTTCAATGTGAAAAAGTGTGATGACAACAGAGAAAACGTCCCAAATAAGATGTTTTTACCGAGCTTGAAAAGACAGGCATCACCTGGACAAAGAAGGTAGCTACGGCCAGCCAAGGCATTGGCCTGGGTATGGATGGGGAAACGCGGAGCGCCATGACCTACATGGGAGCAGCAGGAGAAGTGGGATCATGAAAAATAAGGATCCTCACTGAAGATTTTGAACCCTATCTTGACAGATCTGGGGAACCATTAAATAACGGTCAAATTTGCACTTTAGAAAAATCTGTCAGCAGGAGGAAAGATGAGGGATTCATCAGACCAGGAGGCTGTTGAAATCATCCAGGAAAGACACAATGAGAGGCTGAACTAGGGCAGAAGAAGTAGAACTGCAGAGAAGAGGGACTTCCCTGGTGGTCCAGTGGTTCAGATTTTGTCTTCCAATGCAAGGGGCATAGGTTTGATACCTGGCCAGGGATCTAAAATCCCACGTGCCTGTGGCAAAAACACCAAAATATAAAACAGAAGCAATATTATAAGGAATTCAATAAAGACTTTGCAAAGAGAAAGAAGTGCAGAGGAGAGTGACACAGGTCAGAAAGCGCCCCACTCAGTGACTGGGGAATACAAAAGAAACGCCAACTGGGGAAAAGGCAGGACCTTATAGCAGAGAACAAGTGGTTAAACAAGGACGTTAGACTCAGATGGACTTTAAGGTTCGAATACCTGCTCTACAATTTCTGATTGTGTGGGCTTAAACGATTTAATTCCATCAAAGATGGGAATTTTCTTGGCAAAACAGGATATTTTCACCTTTTCAGCAGGAATCTTACAAAGACTAAATAAAATAATGGATAAGGTGTTTATGTGTTTAGCTCAGTGCATAGTACATGGTAAGTTCTTGATACAACACAGTAGGTAGATGTGGCTGGCTGTTTATGGTGGTGGTTACCATTCTCCTGAAATTCAGCAAAACAGAGAATTGAGGAGGAGGAGCAGGCTTAGGGGAAAAGATGATTATATTACCATACTGGCTTATATCTGTATAGTGCTTTTCAACTTTCAAATGTCTCTCGTATCCATTATCTTACTTCAAGTTTAAAAGAACTTATTTCATTTATTTATCCCACTTATTTCATTTCTAGAACTCCATCCTAGGAAAATAATACAAAATGAGAATAAAGGATGGAAAAATGCTTATGAAATATGGTAAATGTTTTAAAGGCAGAGAATACAAAAGTTGTATATAAAGAATGATTTCAATTTTATATTTAAAATAGACTGGAAGAAAATAAACCAAAATATTTTTTTCTAGGGAGTGAGATTGTAAATGATTTTTGAAATCTTCTCAACATATTTCTGTGTTATTTGAATGTTCTATATGAATAGATAACATTCTATAATTACTTTTACAATGGTGAAAGGAATGATGCCCTTCTCTTTTGTTTTCCATTGTCTTATTAATAATGCTTGGTTAAGTAGATAGATTAGTTATTATTATTTTCTTTGGTTTACAATATTAATACTTTCAACAATAATAACTATAACACATAGCACTAACTACCTGCCAGTCATTGTTCTAAACATCTTAACAAATGTTAAGTTTAGAAGTGAGTTTAGAATTTATTAGAATTATCTCAATTTTGTGTTTCCAGCTGTAAATAATAGAAATGTCTACTCAGCATGGTTTAAACAAAAACTGTAAATTAAGGCTTTGTAACTGGAAAAATCTAGAGGTGAAAATATGGAGAGAGGGCATGGTTCCAGTCAGAATTGAGGCTCACATCTCTGATTTTCCTAGTCCTCCGCATCTGGCAACTTCATCCACAGGCTAACAGTGAGGCGTCCATGACCATTTTGGATCCTGTCCTACATAATCTCAGGAAACTGCCCAGGAGAAAAGACACTTCTGACCCAGGCTTCCAAACCAGAGTCCTGAGAATCTCTAGCTGGATGACTTAGGTCACATACCCACTCCTGACTCAAAAACTAGAAGTGTAAGGTGGGAAGAAGGGCAACATAAAATGTGCTGAGTATCTTGATGCCAGTGATAAAGAATCCACCTGCCAATGCAGGCGATGCAAGAGACATGGGTTCTGTCCCTGAATTGGTAAGATCCCTTGGAGTAGGAAATGGTAACCCACTCTAGTATTCTTGCCTGAAAAATGCCATGGACAGAGGAGCCTGGCAGGGCATAGTTCATGGGGCCGCAAAGAATCAGACACGACTAAGCACATATACAGATTTTTTTTCGTAAGTCTTTATTGAATTTGCTACAGTATTGCTTCTGTTTTCTTATGTTTGGGGGGTTCCTCTTTTTGGCTGTGAGAAATGTGGGATCCTAGTTCCCTGACTAGGGACCGAACTGGCGCCCCCTGCACTGGAAGGTGCGGTAGTCCCAGCCACTGGACCCCCACACAAGTCCCGTGCAGGGAGTCTTAAACCAACAGGGCCCTTCAAGGAACTGGAGGCAGAGGGAGATGGGGGAGGGGCGATAATGAAATGAAAATCAAATATGAAGGGAGAGTTGGGGGAAGTATACTGGGTAGGATATGGACAATGTCAATTACTTTATTTCTCAGCACTGAGTTTAGGTTGGATCTTTCTGCCAAGTCACCTACAAATTGGAACTGTCCTTCTTCCCGAGTGTCCTTCCAGGATCGTTAGTTTGATTCTCTGTGGGTTATCCTGCGCATCATTGGAGAGATGTTGATGAAGCAGTCTGTGAAACCCCTCAGCTTTAAATCACCTGGAAACCTTCGAGTTGAAAGTAACACGTGGAGCAAGCCGTGTATAGCGTTCTTTTCTTTCTCTCGTACTGACAGTGGTTGCGTGTTGTTTCAGTTGGGAAATATCTGGGAGTGAGCCCGGCCAGCTTCTCTGGCAGAGGCTCGTGGGGTAAGAGGGAGTTTATGTGACCCCACTGTCTTTTTCTGTCTTTTTGTTTGTTTTGTCCTGTTTTTTATACAAAAGCTTTGAGATGTCGTTCACACATGGAGAATTCACCCTTTTAAGGTGTACAATTGAATGCTTCTTAGGATATTCACAGGACTGCGAAGCTGTTACCATAATCAATTTTAGAGCATTTTCATTACACCCAAAAGAATCCCTCACTGTACTTATCAGTAGTCATTCCTTTTTTCCTGTCCTCCACCTCCTTCCAGCCTTAGGCAACCACTGCTTCACTTGGTATCGATAGATGTGTCTTTTCTGGATATTTCCTGTATTATAATAAGTGCAATCATAAAATACGTGGTCTTTTACAAATACTATATGATATCACTTACATGTGGAATCTAACATATGACACAGATGAACCTGTCTACGAAACAGAAACAGACTCACAGACAGAGAGAAGAGATTCGTGGTTGTCAGGGGGGAGGAGAGGTGGGAGAAGGAAGGATCAGGCATTTGGGATTAGCAGATTCAAACTACGATATACAACATGGATAAATGACAAGGTTCTACTGTAGAGGACAGGGAACTATATTCAAGATAAACCATAATGGAAAAGAATGTGAAAAAGAATATATATATGTGTGTGTGTGTGTGTTATTCAGTTTAGTTCAGTCACAGTAGTGTCCGACTCTTTGTGACCCCATGGACTGCAGCATGCCAGGTTTCCCTGTCTATCACCAAATCCCAGAGCTTACTCAAACTCAAGTCCATCAAGTCAGTGATGCCATCCAACCATCTCATCCTCTGTCGTCTCCTTCTCCTCCTGCCTTCAATCTTTCCCAGCTTCAGAGTCTTTTCCAATGAGTCAGTTCTTCGCATCAGGTGGCCAAAGTTTTGGAGTTTCAGCTTTAGCATCAGTCTTTCCAATCAATATTCAGGGCTGATTTCCTTTAGGATTGACTGGTTGGATCTCCTCGTAGTCCAAGGGACTCTCAATATCACAGTTCAACAGCATCGATTCTTAGGTATTCAGCTTTCTTTATGGTCCAACTCTTACATCCGTACATGACTACTGGAAAAACCATAGCTTGGACTAGATGGACCTTCGTCGGCAAAGTAATGTCTCTGCTTTTTATTATGCTGTCTAGGTTGATCATAGCTTTTCTTCCAAGGAGCAAGCGTCTTTTCATTTCATGACTGCAATCACCATCTGCAGGGATTTGGGGGCCCCCCAAAATAAAGTCTGTCACTGTTTCCAATGTTTCCCCATCTATTTGCTATGAAGTGATGGGATCAGATGCCATAATCTTAGTTTTCTGAATGTTGAGTTTTAAGCCAACTTTTTCACTCTCCTTTCATTTTCATCAAGAGGTTCTTTAGTTCTTCTTTGCTTTCTGCCATAACAATGGTGTCATCTGCTTATCTGAGGTTATTGATGTTTCTCCCGGCAATCTTGATTCCAGCTTGTGCTTCATCCAGCCCAGTTTCTCATGATGCACTCTGCATATAAGTTAAAAAAGCAGGTGACGATATACAGCCTTGACGTACTCCTTTCCCAATTTGGTACCAGTCTGTTGTTCTATGTCTGGTTATAACTGTTGCTTCTTGACCTGCATACAGATTTCTCAGGTGGCAGGTAAGGTGTTATGATATTCCCATCTCTTTAAGAATTTTCCAGTTTGTTGTGATCCACACACATACCCTGAAATACCACCAAATATTTTACTGTTCATTTATTGGCAATGAGGTGATTCCAATGTTTTCACCTACAGTACTATTCCTTCGGCAAATGGCTACTTGAAATAAGTATATAACTCTCAGTAGTTTTACTCTCAAAAGGGGACCTGATATCTAAATTCCAGAGGTGCCTTTATGTGTCTCTGTCTCTACCGACTTGTTATGAGAAGCATTACTGATCACATTTTCTGACAAACCTCCTTAAAAGCACAGTCAGCAGCATTCAAAACTGCTGACATCTGTACTATTTTGAGAGAAAAAGAATTCTGTATAGAGCAGTCCAGAAACACAGTCAAAATCAACTTTTAAATCACTCGTTACCTCTTGGATGTACATAATGTACATGTACATGATGGAGGCTACTGAAGACTTGTTTCCAGCAGGTCTCATGGGTCTCACTCCTTTCTGGGGGATGGGTTATGGACCAGACAAGGTGCCATGGGGTGAGTAACCCCATCATCATGGCCTTAGCTGTTGCTCACATAGGAAGAACCAGCTTTACAGATCTTTCAAGACAACCAGGGTTGTATCGCCTGTCGCTGGCTGCTATTCACACACTAAATTACAATTCCATAGTAAAATATTATGAAATCAAGACTCACCCATGCAGTGATGGACTACTACTCAGCCATTAAAAAGGATGAAATAATGCCTTTTGCAGCAACATGGATGGACTTAGAGAGTGTCACACTGAGTTAAGTAAGTCAGAGAAGGAGAAATATCATATAACATCCCTTATACGTAGACTCTAAAAAGAAATTATACAAATGTATTTACTTCCAAAACAAAGAGATTCACAAACTTAGAAAACAAACTTACGGTTGCCTTGGGAAGGGATAGTTAGGGAGTTTGGGATGGACTTGTACACACTGTTATATTCAAAATAGGTAACAAACAAGGACCTACTGTATAGCACATGGAACTCTGTTCAATGTTATGCAGTGGCCTGGATGGCAAGGGATCTTGGGGGAGAATGGATACATGTATATGTATGGCTGAGTCCCTTCACTGTTCACCTGAAACTGTCACAACATTGTTAATTGGCCATATCCCAATACAAAATAAAAAGTTCAGAGAAAAAGACTCACCTTGTGAAGTTTTGTTAAATTTGTTAGATGTGACAATGGTACTGTAGTTATGTGAGAAAAAAATTTTTTCCTTTGAGATGCATACCAAAAAAAAAAAAAAAATCTAACGGTGAAACTGATGAGTAAGAGGTTGCCCTTAAAGGAAGAGTCTGTGAGAGGCAGACAGATTTGAATATTTGACACAAGTACTTTTAAAAATGCCCAATTATTGCTTGAGTGATTGAGTTTTGATTATAGATACAACCTTTTAGATCTGATAGAAATTATTTACACGGAAGTGCTAAGAGAGCAGTAAGATAAACAGATATGGCAAAGACATCAACTGACATGCCTGGTGAGGGTATGTGATGCTTAAACATCACAAGAGTGAGTGAACATTACCAAATAAAAGCTTTGTAGCAGTTTCAAGTAGTAAAAATTGATGTATGGGCCAATAACCTATCCTTGTAAGAGAAGTTATTCTTGTAATTTTTTTTTTAATCTTTTACTCTTGGCTGCTGCCCTAGAAAGATTAAAGTTGGAGCTTTCAGGATCTATGAGGTTGAATTTACAGTGACAAAGTGTGCAGACTGATCTCAGCATTCTTACCTTGAGAAAAGGTGAAGAATGACTTTCTCATTCTTCATCATGCCACTTTGCTTACTTCTTTGAAAAGAAATTTGGGGTTTTCAATCCTGCATTCCACTGTTTTGTATCATTCAGCTATAAGTCAATTCTAATTTGAGTTCAGAGGTGATTGATGAAAATCAAAGTCAACTCTCAACCATTATCTTCTTTATGTGTTATCTGTGACCTCTTAGTTCTTCAACCTGCTAACCTCTTTTATTTTATTTTTAAAAATTTTATTATTGTTAACTTTTGGCTGCACTGGGTCTTCGTTTTGTCATGCACACATTTTTTGTTTCCCTCTAGTTGCAGTGTATCGGCTTAGTTGCCCCTAAGCATGTAGGATCTTGGCTTCCCAAGTGGTACAGTGGTTAAGAACCTGCCTGCCAATTCAGAAGATACGAGAGACTCAGGTTTGATCCCTGGGTCGGGAAGATCCCCTGGGGAAGGAAATGGCAACCCACTCTGGCACTCTTGCCTGGAAAATTCCACCGACAGAGAAGCCTGTAGGGCTACAGTCCATGCGGTCCCAAAGAGTCAGACATGACTGAGTGACTGAGCACATTCACACGTGTGGGATCTTAGTTCTTAAACCAGGGATCGAATTCACATTCCCTGCATGGGAAGGCAGATTCTTAACCACTGGACAACTTTCAATTATTTAAGTTCCACTTCATAAAAAGGAATGTGGTCCCATTTGGCTTGGGTATGCTTAGTTATACCTCAGAACTTCTTTAAAGGGACTTCACTGGTGGTTTGGTAATAAAGAATCCACCTGCCAATGCAGGGGACACATGTTCAATCCCTAGTCTGGGAAGATCCCACGTGCCGGGGAGAGTCTTAGCCCCTGTGCACAGCTACAGAAGCCTGCGTGCTCTAGAGCCTTTGCTCCACACTAAGGGAGGCCACTGCAAAGAGAAACCCGTGAGCGGCAACCAAGAGAAGCCCCTGCTCACCTCAACTTGAGAAAGCCCACACAACGCAGCGAAGACCCAGGGCAGCCAAAAACAAATAAAACTGAAAAAACAAAACCAAAAAGTTCTTTAGAGTTAGTGGCTATTTCTGCCTGCTACATTACTTTGAACCATTGAGCAGCGAGCAACATTAAAGGGAGCTGGAAATTCTTAAGCAAGTTGCTGACACCTGAAGCATTAACAGTGATAGCTACCAAACTCCTGGTCCAAAGATGTTCTGTATTTGTGTGGCGATTATATTTTCTAAAGCTCAGGCATGTGATCAGATGAGATAAAACATTTCATTTTATTTTTAACCATGTGGCACAGTATGTGGCATCTTCTTTCCCTGATCAGGGATCGAACATGTGCCCCCCGGCATTGGAAGCTCAGAGTCTTTACCAGGGAAGTCCCAGAGATGAAATATTTTAAATCAGAACAGTTAGCCACCATACCTACTTGACAGTTAAAATAGTACTTTTCCATTCCACCCCTTGCTTGTAACTAATTTCATTTTTGTTTATGGGGCAGCCTTGACCTTAACAAACACTTTCATTAAGTTAGAAACCAAAACAAAGAACATGTGCTAAAGAGGAAGAAAATGTGTAAAGACAAACGGTCAAAGAACTGGAAATCACGCTGCGTAGATATTCAATATTCTTCAGCAACGTTAGGTCATTCTTTTTAATAAACTTTATTTTTTTGAACCGTTGTTAGGACATTTTTAAATGGCTAACAATTCTGGCAGATCTGATTTGCAAGAACAAGAGAGAGAAAAAAAGCAGTCTGCTATATTCAGCACTGGGGAGATTATTCTTGGAGTATTGTGTACGATTTTGGTTCCCCTAATTGAAGAAAGATGTGTGCAACATGGGAATGGTTCCAAAAACTCAACCAAAACATTCAGAGGATAGAAAAGAAGCCATATGGAATTTATCTTCCAGATATACTCACACGAATGAAAAATAATGTATGTTCAACTGTATTCTCTATAGCATTATTTATAATAACAAAAGATTGGAATCCCCCTAAAAGTTTATCATTATGAAACTGGTTATAGATGAATTATAGCTTAGCTATACAGTACTATTTACTGTAGCTGTAAAAAAAAAAATAGAGGAAATTCTTTATTCTGTGTTAGGGAAAGATCTCCAAGATGTATTGTGAAGTGAAACAAGCAGTTTATTGTGTGGAGTATGCTGCTATCATGTTAAAAAGTAAAAGGAGGGGTGATATATATTTATATCTGTGTTTGTATGCATAAAAATAATCTTTGGAAGTGTACACGAGAATTCAGGGACACGGAGTTTGGGAATTAGGAAATGCAAACAATTATATACAGGATAGATAAAAAGCAAAGTCCTAGTATATAGCACAAGGAACTATATTCAATATCCTGTGATAAAATATAAAGGAAAAGAATAGGAAAAAAGAATGTATATCTGAGTCAATTTGCTGTACAGTGGAAATTAACACAATATTGTAAATCAACTATACTTCAGTAAAATTGAAAAGAAAACAATGACAGTAATTGCTTACAAGAATAAGCAGGAATTGGATGGGGAATGTAGATTTACACCTTTTGATTTTTCATTCTTACATATGTATTATGTATTTAAAAACTAATTAGATAACTTTAAAGGAATGGCAAAGAGTAAAAGAAACAAAATGAAGAATGATTCGAGCACTGAGAATTTAAACTGTGTCTACATTTGTGAAGAGTCCTAAGTAAGGCCTCTTATCTGTCGCTCCATAATCAGTGTAAATTACCACATGTTAACTCAGTTGCAAAGACAAACAATGAATGAATTGATTGTTTCGTAATAGAGTTCACTCATGATGCAAAGACACGGCCCTAATTCACAGAAGAGAAGATTGAATTAATAACTGATTTTTCCCCCCCAAAATGACAAAGAATTAGTCAATGAAAGAATAATACAATTCATTATTTCCTGGTCCTCATAATGTTTGTAAAGCATTTTATAGCTCTCAAATTGTGTTCACTTATGTCATCTCCTTGGGTCCATCTTTACCAAAACATCATGCAGTATACAAGACCGAAATCTCTATTTCTCATCTTACGAATGAGAAATGGAAATAAAGGGAGACGAACCCTGCCCAGTGGGCTCCACCGACATGACAGGACATCTGAAGCTGAATCGGCTTCAAGAATGAGGGCTAGAGGATGATCGAGGACTTGTCAAGAAGTATCTAGAGCTTTAAAGTTCTTCTACTCTGTTTTTACCGTTATTTCTCAATTATTAATTTTTCTTTGTTCTTGTTCAGAGATTCAGCTGAGTTTCTGACTCATCTTGTTTCTTCATTTAAAAAAAAAAAGACATAAAACCCTTTCTCATCTTCCATCCACTGAATCTCACATTTTCCCTAAAGAAGCAAAGAGGAGAGCTGGTTAGAATGTGTATCGCTGGCACCTCTCTCCCAAGATTCTGAGTCCCTGGGTCTCAGGTGGAGCCAGGGAACATGCTTCTTCGTAAGCACGTGACTCTGCTGGCACAGGGGGTCTGAGCATCACCCTGGAAAATACACTCAATGCACAGTGAGGTTGTTTGTAATGAGTTACTCTCTGAGGTTGATTAAAATCAAGGCGGCCTCTCAGAGTCTCCTTTCAGCTCATTATTGTTACAGCAGAGAGGCGAAGCCGGGAGCTGGGAGTGATGATTAACCTCTAGTGAGCTGAAGATAAGCCGGTGGTGACAGCATACAGGGCTAATATTTGCCTAGCAGTTCAGGGAGAGATTCACAGACTTAAAGCCATCATATGTATCTTCTTTCCCTCTGAAACCCTTCAATTATGGGACCAAAATCATCTCAGAACAAGTTGCCTACTTGCTTCCAAGGAGAATTTTAAGGGTTGATCTTGTCTGTAAAGACCTAAGTGGTTTGAGATTTGGTTACCCTAGTGACTGCCTCTCTCCCTCTGCAGCACTGTGGCAATTTGTGATCTGGTGGGGCACACCTACTCACAGGTCCCAAATTCCATCTAGAGAACAGGGACCAGGGGACCACAGAGGCCTCACCGTGGAGGCTCATTTACCTAAGCTCTTCTTGACTCCAGCCCTGGTGAAGCCCCTTGTGTGGCTTCCTGCAGAGTTTGTACCAACATTTATCTTTCTTTAGCTGGCCTCTTCAGGAGAGGGAATTTTGTTGAAAGCTGCTTTAAAATTATTTAAAATGACTTAATGCCTAAAGAGTACATTTGTCACTGGCTGAAGGTTTTTATAGTTTTGCATAACTTTCTGAGGGTTCTTAATTTTGTACTCATGGCTCAAGGCAATTATTGAAAAGAACATACATTTATTAATTGAAATAATAAATATTTTATAGGTATTCTAATAAAATGTGATGATTTAAGGTTTAAGTGGTACATAGAGTCATTCTCGAAGAGCCATAGAGCACACTTCTGTAAAAGCCAAATGGAAAAGTACAGAGGGAGGAAAAACTTAATGAAAAGTTAAATAAAATTGCATCAGGTACAGAGAAACAGTGGAGAGAATTAAAAAAAAAAAATCTTAGGACTTTCCTGGTGGGCCAGTGGCTAAGATTCTGCTCTCTCAAAGCAGGGGTCCTGGGTTCAATTCCTGGTTAGGGAAGTAGATCCCACGTGCCACACCTAAGCAATCCTGAGTGCTGCAGCCGAGACCGGGCAGAGCCAAATAAACATATTTTAAAAAATTAAGAGCAAAATTCTCATGAATTTTGGAAAGATGCAGTTGTGAGAAACTTCACTTGCTAACTTTTTTTCCTGGATTCAAAGATTTACAGGTGCTAGTTTATCTCATTCGGAGAAGGCAATGGCACCCCACTCCAGTACTCTTGCCTGGAAAATCCCATGGACAGGGGAGCCTGGTAGGCTGCAGTCCATGGGGTTGTGAAGAGTCAGACACGACTGAGCGACTTCACTTTCACGCATTGGAGAAGGAAATGGCAACCCACTCCAGTGTTCTTGCCTGGAGAATCCCAGGGACAGAGGACCCTGGTTGTGAAGAGTCGGACACGACTGACGCGACTTAGCAGCAGCAGTTTATCTCATCACCTTATTTGTCAGCAGATCATGTCCTCTACAAAAAGAAGAGTCATCCTGAGCTGTGACCACTTGATGACCTTATGGAGTCACTGAACACCAATTGCCCAGTTGCCTGCTCTCCACATTCTGTTAGTCGACTGTTAGTCTACCTTTCAGGAATAAAGAAGTGACTAGAAGTTTGTCTAAGAACGAAATTAGGTTACTGATTACATTTGCCTCAAATCCTGAAACTTTCTCTCATAAACAAACATAACAAGGAGCCTTAGGTGCACAGACTTACTTCTGTGTGTCTCTTGGTAAGATCGTTTTTACAAAATATTTGATTATTTATTTGATTTTTGGCTGCACTGGGTTTTCACTGCTGCCTGCACGCTTTCTCTACTTGCAGCAAGCAGGGCTACTCTCTAGCTGGGGTGCAAGAGTTTCTCTTCTTGCAGAGCACAGGCTCTAGGGTGCAAGGGGCTCAGCAGTTGTGGTGCACAGGCTTAGTTGCCCCTTTATTGGGGATCTTTACTCACAAGGATTGAACTGGTGCCCACTGCATTGACAGGTGGATTCTTAGCTACTAGACTACCAGGAGTGTTTCCTCTTGGTAAGATCTTTATCTGAAAATCTTAGGCCAATTCAAAGATGGAGACCAGGACAGAAGCCTGAATAGCTCATGAGAAATAGCATTCCCTAGGGAAGAGTGAAGAGGGCTCGGATTAGCTAGTTTTACCCACATCATTCATATCTTACCCACAGTTTCCCCATCCAGAGTTGTACCTGCAGAAGCTCTTCACAGTTAGGAAGGTGGGGAGTGTGGAAAGTGCTGGAGCTGCTGGTATGTAACTCTAGACCAGGACCGCCCTACAGTTCTTTCTGAGATACAGTTGTGTTTGAGACCTGGACTGTCCAGCATGGAAACCACTAGCCACACGTGACAAATGAGTACTTGGACTCATGCCTCGCGTGATTGAGGAACTGAACTTTAAATTTTATTCAGTTTTAATAAATTTAAACTTAACGAACCACCGGCTACTTCTACTGGTGCAGTTTTAGACTTTTAGATGATTTATTCAGCTATTAGAGCCTAGATTCAGATTTCCTGGCCAATTGAGTATTCAAACCTTAACCAACTCCTCAGTTTGGTTCAAATTCAAAGAAGTAGGTGGTTGAGAAGTGAAAAGGTAAAAAGAAAAAAAAATACCCTCATATATTACTAGAGTAGAATACATCAACAGTTCTAAATTAAGTAGACTAAAAAAAAATTTAGCTGATCACCTGAACAGTTGGTATCTATATAACATAAAAAACTATTGCTTAAAAAAAAAACTGAATGAAATGAACTGGCGGATGGATTTGGCATTATGTAACACAGTAAAATATAAATGAATAACAAACACCAGGCCTAAGTGGATGTGGGTTAAATTAAATATTTATGCTCTACACAGCAGATCTTTTGTAAAGAATAATTTTATGAACCATGCAGCTTCAATAATAAAAGGATGGAGGGAACGTTTCATTTTCTTTTTTTTCGTTTCATTTTCTTAAGGCCTGTTGTTTGACACCTGGGCCATCCAACCCAGATGCCAGCAGATGACATAGGTACCACAAACAAAATGATCTAATTGTGTTTAAGTGCATTTGTGTGTATAAGTGAATGAAAATGATGAGTGGTACATATACCCATGAATGTTGATAGCAATTATTCTAGATGGGTTTTTATTATTGTTATTGTCTTTATCCTTTTCTGTTGCCTCTAGATTTTCAGTGTTGAGCAGAAATATTTTTTAAGAAAAATTTTTTCAAAAGATAAAAACACAGAGGAAAATATTGTAAACATTCATATGTCTACCACTCAGATTGAACAGTTGCCCCTAATTCATTATATTTGCTTTGACTCTTTCTTTTTCTTTTTTGAAAAAATTAAACATGATACTTATGGCTGAATCCCCCGGACCCATGGCCCCCTTTTCCCATTAGCTTGAGTTTACTCATTTGAAAGTTATACATTTGAAGTTCTTTCCCTTCATATGCATATGTTCATGAACAACACATAGCACTATTTTTACTTTTTAAAAAATTTAAAGTGTTTTGCAAGGAAGACATACAGTGGCCAACAGATACATGGAAATACTCTCAACACCCCTTATCAGGGAAACACAAATCAAACCCACGGTGAAATACTGCCTCACACCTGTCAGCGTGGTAGTCATCAAAAAGGCAGGAAATAACCAGAAATCTTTTCTCTAGGATGTGGGGGAAAAAAAGACCCTTGTGTATTGATGGTGGGAATGTAAACAAATAAAGACACTATGGAAAGCATATGGAGGTTCCTTATAAAACTAAGAATAGAACTACCATATGATTCAGTAATTCTACTCCTGGATACATACCTGAAGAAAAAGGAAGCACTAATTCAAAAAAGTACATGCACTCCAATATTCATACAAGCATTATGTGTAAGAGCCAAGATACAGAATCAAGCTGTGTCCATCAACAGGTGAATGGATTAGGAAGACACTACTGTCTGACTCCTTGCAACCCCATGGACTATACAGTCCACGGAATTCTCTAGGCCTTTCCCTTCTCTAGGACATCTTCCCAACCCAGGGATTGAACCCAGGTCTCCCACATTGCAGGCGGATTCTTTACCAGCTGAGCCACGGGAAAGACACTACATATATACACACACATATATTTGTATATATATATAGCATTCCACTGTATACAGCAGTATGCTAGTCAGCCACAAAAAAGAATGAAATGTTGCCATTTGCAAACACAGATGGACTTGGAGGGTATTATGCTTGGTGAAATAAGTCAGACAGAGAGAGATAAATGCTGTGTGATACCATGTATATGTGGAATCTAAAAGACAAAGCAAGGTAGTGAAAATAACAAAAAAAGAAACAGACTTACAGATGAACGAGTGGTTATCAATGGGGAGAGGGAAGGAGGAGGGGCAAGATAGTGGCAGGGGATTAAGAGATACAAACTACTATGTATAAAACAAATACATGACAAGGGTATATTGTACAACACAGGAAGTAGAGCCAATGTTTTATAATAACTCTAAATGGGAGTATAACCTTTAAAAATTGTGAATCACAATATTGCACACCTGATTCATATATTGTATATTGACTACACTTCAATTAAAAAAAATTAAAAATAGGTAAAGAAAATGAAATAACTATCTTAATGAAATGGTCACACCCCCGTGTTCATCACAGCATTATTCACAATAGCCAAGACACAGAAACCATCCAAGTGTCCATCCACAGATGAGTGGATCAAGAAAATGTAACATGTTTACAAAGGAACACTATGTAGCCATAAAAAAAGAGAAAACCTTGCCTTTTGTGATTGGACATTAAGAGTATTATGTTAAATGAAATAAGACAGAGAAAGACAAATACCATACATATCACATGTACCACTTATATATGGAATCTTAAGAAGTTATACTCAGAAACAGAGATGGAAAGGTGATTTTCAGGGGCTAGGGGGTGGGGAAATGGGATGTCAGTCAAAGGGTATAAACTTTTCAGTTATGAGTAAGTTCTGGGGCTCTAATTGATAGCATAGTGACCGCAGTTAGTGATACTGTCTTATACACTTGAAAGTTGCCAGGAGAGTAGATCTTAAATATTTTTAAGAAGAAAGAAGTGGAGTCACTCACTCGTGTCTGACTCTTTGCTACCCCATGGACTGTAGCCTACCAGGCTCCTCTGTCCATGGGATTTCCCAGGCAATAGTATTGGAGTGGGCTGCCATTTCCTTCTCCAAGGGATCTTCCCAACCCAAGGATCAAACCCGGGTCTCCCACATTGTAGACAGACGCTTTACAGTCTGAGCCACCAGGGAAGTCCAAACATTATTTTACCACCAAAAAAAAAAGGTGAGGGAGGTATTAATTAACAATTATTTTGTCATTTACAAATGCATCAAATCATCACACTGTATAGCTTAAACTTACAGAATATTATGTGTCAACTAGATTCCAATAAAGCTTGAAAAATAAAATATCAAGAAATTACATTGCATATGTTTCTACAGATAACTCTTCATTCAATTTTAAAACCTGTTATTTTTTAATTGGAGGGTAGTTGCTTTACAATGTTGTATTGGTTTCTGCCATACAACAATGTAAATCAGCCGTAACTACACACATATATAATTCCCTCCTGCTTGAGCTTCCCTCCCACCTCTCTAGGTGGTCACAGAGTGCCAGGCTGGGCTCCCTGAGCTATACAGCAACTTCCCCCTAGTTAGCTGTTTTGCCAATGGTAATGTATGTTTCCATAATACTTTCTAAAATCATCCCAAACTCTCCCCCACCCTGTGTCCACAAGTCTGTTCTCTATGTCTGTGTCTCTCTTCCTGCCTTGCAAACAGGTTCATTCTTCTCATTTAGTTTTATGTTTCTGAGAGATATTGAAATGTACGTACAGATCTTAATTAGACAAATCAGTTTTTTTAAAGGTGGTCCTTTAAAAACCATCAGCACAAAAAGTAAAAGGAAGATTTTTGTGGAATTATATGATGTATTTTCACATTACCTTATGTGAGCTTCACAACCTCACAGGAAACAGATATTAATCCAATTTAATAGATAAACTTAATTCAAGTAGTTCAGGAACTTTCCCTGGGCTACAGGCAGAACCTGAACTCAGATCCTGATCAGTGCAGGCAAAAGTTTTTGTTCCTCAACCTTTTGCCTCTTGTGGTGCCCTGGATTCTCATTTGATCCTTAGAGCCTCCAGTGGGAAGTAATTCTCCCTTGCAGACCAAGGAAAGTCAAAAACCAGAAATCAGTAAGGGTGAAGGAAAGTAGAGCAAGTGAGAAAAGTAGAAAGGGGAAGGGGTTGAGAGAAAAATAGTCATTTTGGTCAGGGAAGGAATGTTGCTAAATTTTATGGACTCCATAGCTTGGAAGAGGCAGAACAAGGTTTATAAAGATTGGGAGGAGAAGCCGTTTAGCTGTCATTCTATCACATTTTCATCATCCTGGTTGGCAACGCTAGGGATGTAGGTGGGGCTGAAGGCAACTCTTCACTTTCCCTAGAACTGCGTTTCCTAAACTGTAGGAGGAACCAGAGATAATTTTAGATGTCACAGTCTAGGCAGCAGTTGAATGGCAGAGTGTGAAAGTGAGATCTTTTTAAGTTGTTTTAAATGGTATCTACCCAGTTTGTTGAACGACCGGAATCAAGTGAGGTACAAACCCAAAAGAGGAAGCTCATGACTCAGTGGAAAAGAATCTGCCTACTAATCCTGGGACACCAGTCCAATCCCTGGGTCAGGAAGACTCTCTTGGAAAAGGAAATGGCAACCCACTCCAGTATTCTTGCCTGGGAAATCCCATGGACAGAGGAGCCCGGTGGGCTACAGTCCATTATGTCACAGAGTCAGACATGACTTAGCGACTCAACAACAACATAAACCTGAAATGTTTTATTTTTTTCCCTTCTGCCATGATCAGTGGAATCTTTTTCTCCCATAATTTTGGGAAAGAAGGAAGAGAGAACACACGTCTCCACTCTAAACGTAGTCTGATCCTCTTAGGTTCAGTTGCCTCTCTGGCTAACACATTTTGGCTATTGAGGGCCCCTTGTTCTGGGTGTCTTAATAAATTCTGATTCTCTCATTAGCCTGAGTAGTTCCCTGACATCGGAGGGTAACTCTGGCTTGGCCATCTCAACTGTCCCTTAGTTCCCATTCCACATACTTTCCACACTGCGCGGGTGGGGTAGGGGGAGCATCCAGGGTCTCCAAGACCTGTGTCTCTGTTGAGGTCACAGCTCCAGGCTGAGGGTGCCATCTCCTCCCTTACGATTCTGTGGTCCCCATGAGTGACTCTTTCAGGCCACATCCTGCCTCAGAGGAGGCAGAATTCCTGCCCAAGTCAAGAGTCAGCATGGCAGTCCTCACTCCTCCTCAGCCCCTCTTTTCAGGCTGCTTTTCTGGATTTTCAGCCGCCTTCCACCTCTGATAACCTAAGAAGGTATCTGGATTCCTTTGTCTTCAAGTCTATTGATGGTGGAGGCACAAAAAACCTGTTTTGTTCTCCGTCTGGGATACCTGTCTGGGATACCTGTCTCGGGTTCTGATTACATCAGAGACAAACTCCGCTTTGGTGCTGGTATAAACCACCTTGCTAGTATTGTCAGTCTCTTCTCTCAAGCAGAGAGAGCCCGGCTTCCTTAGGTAACAGCACCTATCGATAAACCAAGATTGTTTGGCTTTCCTTGTGCTTATTTTCACAGTACATTTTATTTGTGACAAATGATATTAATTTTGCATTTACCTTAGTGATTTTTTAAGTGAATTTATCTAAGTTTTATTTAAGTAATTTTGTTTAAAAAACAATACTTGGTTGATAACTGGTGTCGATAGTATGTGAATAAGGAAAAGATAGTACAAGTGGTGTTTGAAAGATTCAAACTAAGAAATAGGCCTTAGAAATAAATGAGTTGAATTGAATTACAGCAGATAATGTGTTTAAAGCAGCTTATCAGTAAATGCTTATTATTAATATTATTATATATTTATTATTAATTAATATATTGTTATTATATTAAATAAATATGTATTATTGATACTTATTTTCTATTATTATTATTTAGTGATTTGTTATAGTATTGAGTATCTATACATGTCTGGTGGGTTTCTAAAAACAACTTTATCGAGGTCTGATTTAAATTTCATAAAACCCCACCATTTTAAGTGTATGTTCAGTGGCTTTTAGTAAGTTTTACAGAGTTCTGCATCCCCACCACCACTGTCCAATTTCAGAGCATTTCCATCAGCCCAGACAAATCCCTCCTGCCCACTTGCAGTCTCTTCCCTAGCCCCAGGCAACTCTAACCTACTTTAAGTTTCTATAGATTTGTCTTTTCTGGATTTGCCTTTCCTCAAGTAAATGGGCTTAGGCAACATGTGATTCTTTTTCATGTGGCTTCTTTCACTTAGCATAATGTTTTTGTGGTTCGCTCACAAATAAAGCGGCTATGAACATTCACACATCAGTCTTTGTGGTGACATATGTTTTCATTTCTTTTGGACCAATGCCTAGGAGTAGAATTGCTGGGTTGTACGGCAAACTGATGTTTAACTTTTTAAGAAACTGCCAAACTGTTTTCCGAAGAGGCGGCACCATTTTACATTCCTCCCAGCAAAGCACGAGGGTGCCAGGTGTTGTTAATATACTATTTTGCAGAGATGCTCTGTGTGTGCTTAGTCGTGTCCAACAGTTTGTGACCCTGTGGACTGTAGCCCGCCAGACTCCTCTGTCCTTGGGGTTCTCCAGGGAAGAATACTGAAGTGGGATGCCATTTCTGATTCCAGTGGATCTTCCTGACCGGGGATCGAACATACATCTTTTGTGTCTCCTGCATTGGCAGGCAGGTTCTTTACCACTGAGCCACCTGGGAAGCCCCAATACCACACTTGTTCTTAGCGAAAAGCTTTGCTAAGTGATCATTTCATGACCACTATTTTAAAGGTGGGAAATCTGAGTCTGAAAGAGCTTAACTGACTTGCAGGAAGTCACCCAGCCTTGACAAAGCCAGTATTCAGCCATATCTGATCCCACATTCCCATCGTTCTTCCCTGTGTGACTAGGCTCTGCGCTGGGTGTCTGCTTTCTCCCAAGAGGTGGGGGAAGTGCCGCCGTAGCTTTGCTCTCAGCTCCCTCGGTGGAACCACTGGAGACATCAGGTGAGTAATGGGACCTTGCGCCAGGGAAGGTGTCTCCTTTTCCCACATGATCCTGGGCACCAATCCCTGGAAATGATTTACATGAATCACTTATTTCTTTCAATTTACAATGAAACTTCGGTCCTGCTTAACGGGTGACACAGCGAAAGAGCCAGCTGGGTCTCCCATCCCTGTGAACTTTGGCAGTCTTGTAATCGCTTGGCTGGCCACAGAACTGGGAGAGGAGATTTTGTGCTTTCCTATCGTCTCTGAGTCAGCAAGTAGTTAGTTATTGAAATCACATCCGATAACAAGTCCAGGCAACTGCTGACTGCATTGTTCCCGTTGTCTTGTTTCGTATGGCCGGTCAAAACACAAACAGCAGGCTGTAGAAACTGACTCCATAAGGACAAGGGAGACAATCTGGTTCAACTGAACACATCAAGGAAGAATTACTGCTTTTTTTAACCTCCACCTTCAGCAGGATTTTAATACAAATCCCTCTTCTCTTATTCACAGCTTTCTACATCACTGGCTCCAAGGGCCTTATGTTAGGGTAAATGTGCATGGAGTTTGGCATTTTTCTTCAATCATCCTTCCCGGCAGGGGCCATGTCTTGCTCAGCTTCTGTTCCCTGCGGTGCTTAGGATATCTTGTAACATCAGACCTTCACCTTATCTCACCTGGACTACTGAATCCATCTCACAATGGTCACCCTCCATCTGTATCTCCTCTCTGCAGCCAATTTTCCACACTGATTCCCGAATTATCTTTCTAAAACACATCTTGTTATCCAAAGAGAAATGATGAGTGTTTTTTTTAATTTGATTAGATTCATGGTATTGCAAATACGGCAAATGTAGAACCATGCATGTCTGTGCATTTAAAGATGCCCGCTGATTTATGATACAGCCAAAAGAAAGAAAAAAATATATTTTAAGGCTGTCAATGACAATGGGAAAAAAATCCGTATTCTTTCAGGTTATGAACGATAACTTGTATCCTGGCTGTGGAACCTGCAGGTAGATTTCTCACTGTTCTCTTTTCTTCTCTGCTCTACCTGAAAGGATCTTTTGGTCATTCTCTTTATATTTCCTAGCACATGTGGCCAGTCTGGACATAAAGCAGTGATCGATAAATACTTCAAGGTAAATGATAGTTGTTCTGACCTGTGAAGAGCTCTATTAATTCTATGAGGCTTCAAAGGAGACATCTACTAATTCCTAGAACTTTCTTCATAATAGAAGAGGTATAAGAATGGTAAGCAAATGTCACTGTTTGCTTTTCCCTTCTTAGTGAAACCACTGATTCCTTCAACCTCTGTCTTAAATTATTTTTAACAGAAGTTTAGCTGATTTACAGTATTGTGTTAGTTTCCACAGCAAAGTGATTCAGTTATTTATATACATGTATTTTCTAATCCTTTTTCATTATAGGTTATTACAAGATACTGGATATAGTTCCCTGTGCTATACAATAATTTTTAAAGTCACTCAGTCTTGTCTGACTCTTTGCAACCCCATTGGACTATGCAGTCCATGGAATTCTCCAGGCCAGAATACTGGAGCGGGTAGCCTTTCTCTTCTCCAGGGGATCTTCCTAACCCAGGGATCAAACCCAGGTCTCCTGCATTGCAGGCAGATTCTTTACCAGGTGAGCCACAAGGGAAGCCCAAGAATACTGGAGCGGATAGCCTATCCCTTCTCCAGCGGATCTTCTCAACCCAGGAATCAAACTGGGGTTTCCTGCAGGAAGACTCTTTACCAGCTGAGCTACCTTGTTATCTACCTTATATATAGTGTGTGTGCATGCTAAGTCATGTTAATGATGTCCAACTCTTTGTGACCCCATGGGCTGTAGCCCACCAGGCTTCTCTGTCCATGGGATTCTCCAGGCAAGAAAACTGGAGTGGGTTGCCATGCCCTCCTCTAGGGTATCTTCCCGCCCCAGGAATTGAACCCGGGTCTCCTGCATTACAGGCACATTCTTTACCATCTGAGCCACCAGGGAAGCCCTTATGTATATAAATAGTATCTGTTAATCCTATACTCCTAATGTATCCCTCCCCACTCCTTCCCCCTTTGGCAACCTTAAGTTGGTCTTTTTTTTTTTTTTAAGTTCGTCTTTTATGTTTGTGAGTCTGTTTCTGTTTTATATTACTTTTTAGATGCCACACAGAAGTGAAATCCTGTATTTGTCTTTCTCTGTGTCTTAAATGGTTTTTAAAGCCAAATCTTTATTTTAAAATTACAGAAGTGCTCACCCTTCAAAGTGAAGGAAATTTGTGAAGAAATAGCAAGGCTGCTTAGTTTGCTAACATTACACAGTTTAGTGAAATGTAATTTGAAGGGATGTAACAGTCAGGTGAAGGCTTCCCCAGTGGTGAAACAGTAAAGAACCTGCCTGCAATGCAGGAGACGCAGGAGACGGGGGTTTGATCCTGACTTGGGCAGAGCCCCTGGAGAAGGAAATGGCAGCCTGCTCCAGTACTCTTGTCTGGAGAATCCCATGGAGAGGAACCTGGTGGGCTGCAGCCCACGGGGTTGCAAAGGGTGGGACAAAACTGCGTAACAGAGCACACACAATGGTTATTTGAGTGTGAACTGCTGAATATTTTCCCAGGAAAACAAAAATACATAAACAAAGGAAAGAAAACGTAAATGAAAGGTTTCCATAAGATTAAAATTGCTCACACTTTACAAACTACACTGGGTTTAGCATTCAACAGTTCCTTCATTGCTGTTCTAGGAAATGGATGAGTTATGACCACTAAGAGAATCTTAAAGTTTCACTCAGTCGTGTTCGACTCTTTGAGACCACGTGGACTATAGCCTGCCAGGCTCCTCTGTCCCTGAAATTCTCCAGGCCAGAATACTGGAGTGGGTAGCCATTCCTTTCTCCAGGGGATCTTCCCAACCAAGGGACAGAACCCAGGTCTTCCACATAGCAGGCAGATTCCTTACCATCTGAGGCAGCAGGGAAGCCCTCAGATTAGCACATTTGTAAATTGAATGATTATATTACTGATGTGACCACCAGAGTGTCTTATCTATTGTGTGTATGACCACCTATATTAGAGTTGGACATGACTGAGCAACTTTCACTTTCACCTGCATTAACAAAGTGACATAATAATAGAATCAAATTATTAAAACTTTTAATTGTGTCAGTTCAGTTCAGTCAGCTCAGTTGTACTTGGTGACCCCATGGACTGCAGCACTCCAGGCTTCCTTGTATATCACCAACTCCCGGAGCTTGCTCATACACATGTCCATTGAGTCAGTGATGCCATCCAACCATCTCATCCTCTGTCGGCCCCTTCTCCTCCTGCCTTTAATCTTTCCCAGCATCAGGGTCTTTCCCAGTGAGTCAGTTCTTCGTATCAGGTGGCCAAAGTATTGGAGCTTCCGCTTCAACATCAGTCCTTCCAATGAACATTCAGGACTGATTTCCTTTAGGACTGACTGGTTTGATCTCCTTGCAGTCCAAGGGACTCTCAAGAGTCTTCTCCAACACCATAGTTCAAAAGCATCAGTTCTAAAAAAAAAAAAAGCATCAGTTCTTCAGCCCTCACGTTTCTTTATAGCCCAATTCTTACATCCATACGTGACTACTGGGAAAAACCATAGCTTTGACTAGACAGACCTATGCTGGCAAAGTAATGTCTCTGCTTTTGAATATGCTGTCTAGGTTGGTCATAGCTTTACTTCCAAGGAGCAAGTGTCTTTTAATTTCAAGGCTGCAGTTACTATCTGCAGTAATTTTGGAGCCCAAGAAAATAAAGTCTGTCACTGTTTCCATTGTTTCCCCATCTATTTGCCATGAAGTGATGGGACTGTATGCTATGATCTTAGTTTTTGAATGTTGAACTCTAAGTCAGCTTTTTCACCCTCCTCTTTCACTTTCATCAAGAGGTTCTTCAGTTCCTCTTCACTTTCTTCCATAAGGGTGGTATCATCTGCATATCTGAGGTTATTGATATTTCTCCCGGCAATCTTGATTCCAGCTTGTGCTTCCTCCAGCCCAGCATTTTGCCAGATGTACTCTGCATTTAAGTTAAGTAAGGAGGATGACAAATACAACCTTGACATACTCCTTTCTCAGTTTAGAACCAGTCTGTTGCTCCATGTCTGGTTCTAACTGTTGCTTCTTGACCTGCATACAGGTTTCTCAAGAGGCAGGTAAGGTGGTCTGATATGCCCATCTTTTGAAGAATTTTCCAGTTTGTGGTGATCCACACAGTCAAAGGCTTTGGCATAGTCAATAAAACAAAAGTAGATCTTTTTCTGGAACTCTCTTGCTTTTTCAGTGATCCAACAGATGTTGGCAATTGTATCTCTGGTGTCTCTGCCTTTTCTAAATCCAGCTTAAACATCTGGAATTTCATAGTTCGCATATTGCTGAAGCCTGGCTTGGAGAATTTTGAGCATTACTTTGCTAACATGAGAGATGAGTGCAATTGTGAGGTAGTTTGAACATTCTTTGGCATTGCCCTGCTTTGAGATTGGAATGAAAACTGACCTTCTCCAGGCCTGTGGCCACTGCTGAGTTTTCCAAATTTGCTGGCATATTGAGTGCAGCACTTTGACAGCATTCTCTTTTAGGATTTGAAATAGCTCAGCTGGAATTTCATCACCTCTACTAGCTTTGTTTGTGGTGATATTTCCTAAGACTCACTTGACTTTGCATTCCAGGATGTCTGGCTCTAGGTGAGTGATCACATCATCGTGGATTGTATACTAATAGGCATTATTTAAAAACTAAACCACAGACACAACAAGCCTAGGAAAAATATATAGCAAATTTGAGAACAGATTAATATATTGTTATATAAAAAGCTATTAAGTTGAGAGAAAATCCTCTCCAACAGCTTTGATGGGCAAAAGCTATGAAAGACATATCACAGAGGACGTGATATGATAACAGAAAAATTTCAACCTCTCCAGAAATCAATATACTATTTTTTACTGAGGAAACTAGTTGAAATTAAAGAAAAAATTTGCAATATCCATGGCTAAGAAGTATGTGATAAAACAAGGTACTATATTTCCAGTGAGAATATAAAGTTGGTATAATCCTTTTGGAAAGCATTTTGACAATATGTCAAGCATCTTAAAAATCTTCATGCTTTTTGATAATTTCACTTTGAGGGTCTACATTTAGGCAATAATCCTACATGAAGAAAAATATAATATGCCGAATGATATTTGTCAAAATACTGTCTGTATAGTTGAAAACCATGCAAATATTCAACACAAAAGAAATTATAGTATATTTATTTAATGAAATATGATATAGCAAATATGACTTGATGACTCCCATAAACATAGCATGAAGGAAAAAATATAAGCATGTTGTAGAATACAAACTGTATGATGTTAATTATGTAGAGTCCGAAACATGGAAATGTTACTACATATTACTTGGAGATACATACATATGTGGTAAAAGTATAGGGAACTGTAAGAACTGAATAGTCACAGAATTTAAGATAGTAGTTATGCTACAGAGGGAATGATCACACAAATGTATGAATTATATTGTACAGATTTATTTATTTTATTTTTTACCTTTTAAATAGCTTTATTGGAATGTAATTCATATATCATAGAGTCCCATTTTTCATTTTTATTTTATTTATGTATTTATGGCTGCAGCGTGAGGCTTGCAGTATCTTAGTTCCCTTACCAAGGATTGCACCAGTGGACCTTGCAGTGGAAGCTCAGAGCCCTAACCGCTGGACCACCAGGGAAGTCCCTCCACTTTAAATTTTCCTTTCTTTAAACACTTTGTGTGTATTTACATTTGAAAAAAATCCTGGCGAATGTATATATGGCACTGTGTGGCAAGGAAGCTTCCTTTTTCCAGGGCTGCAGATAGAAGCCATTCTAAAAATAAAATACTTTGGTACATTATTGCAATAGGTTACACTTATCAAGTTTAGTCAAGTACAAATGAATAATAAAAAGCAGTGAAGATATTTTACACAGAGACAAATTGGTTTTTAAGCAATAAAGGTTATATTAACATGGTTAATACTTTATTAAAATGCTATGTAACATTTGTAAACACATATAAACATTTACTGACTGTTTATTCCCTGGTGGCTCAGATGGTAAAGAATCTGCCTGCAATGCAGGAGACCTGGGTTTGATTCCTGGGTTGGGAAGATCCCCTGGAGAAGGAAATGGCGATCACTCCAGTATTCTTGCCTGAAAAATCCCATGGACAGAGAAACCTGGCAGTCTAGAGTCCATGGGGTCACAAAGAGTCAGACACGACCGAACAACTTAACACGCATGCATTCATATATGTCCTAAACAATTTAGTACTGTGCTACCTCATTTGATTTTTACAAGAACCACATCAGACAGGTACCATTATTATCCCCATTTCCTGGATGAGGAAATTGAGGCAATGGTCCAAATTTGTATAGCTAATAAGCGATGGAACTATGATTGGAAGTGATTTAGGCCAGCTCAAAATTGTGCTGTCAACCATTATGCTAAGCTGCTTTTCCCTAAAGTAGTACACGGACTTAAACTGTGGCTTTAAGATATGAAATTACATTTTTTTCTGAGTCAGTTATACACCCTGTACATGGAAGTTAGTGTGAAAATTAAATGCAGATTGAGCTTTCAAATTCCAGACCCCCTCTCACTATCTTGAAGCTTAACCTGATTTTTACTTATATTTTACCACCGCCCCCTCCCCACCCCCAGTTTTGCTGACTCGGCTTATCTGTGCTATGCTTCTTTTCATTACTTCTAGATCTAATAAGGGTTTCCCCGGTGGGTAAGCTGGTAAAGAATCTGCCTGCAATGTGGGAGACTTGGGTTCAATCCCTGGGTTGGGAAGATCCCCTGGAGAAGGGAACTGGAGAATACCCCCTCCAGTATTCTGGCCCAAAGAATTCCGTGGACTATTCCATAGGGTTGCAAAGAGCAACTTTCAGGATGAAACACTGCCATTGTTTTGGGGAGGTATGTTTTAATTTGGGCCTGTTTCATCAGAATGAAAAAGCAATTTCATAAGGAACAGTTTTTATATAACAGATGCAAGCACTTCCCTGTTTCGAAGTTCAGCCTCATTTTTTCTCTAGAAGAAGAGACAAATGACTTCGCTGTTCATTTTCACTTCTGCTAGATTTATGAATGTTTTAATAACTCTTGACCATATTGTTAGGCATGAAATAGCAAATTAAAAGAAACAGGTTTTATAACAGGAAGATATACTTTTTTATTATTTAGGCTTTAGAAGTATTTAGTGTTTTCTGAACAGCTAAATTGTATTCAGAAGTCAGTATGAAAGACGCAGAAGGGCATTCAGTGGAAAATGAGTCCCGTTGCTTTTTCATTCTGCCCTGGACAGAAGTGACTGCTGCTACCGTGTTATTACTGTGCTGTGGGAGGGGTTTTATCTTCAGAAGAGCATCTTGCCCTTTCCAGCTTCTTAGACTACTTTTATTTATTTATTTATGTTTTATTGATGTATAGTTTATTTGCATAGACTTATATATTTTTTTATTTACAAATATCTATTGGGCAATGATGATATATTAGGTCCTGTGATTTTTTTTCATTAATTTTACTTGGGCTATTGTTGCTTTACCCTTAGTCTACATCAAAATGAATCAGCCGTACATATACATATATCCCCTGCACAGACTTACTTTTAAATGACTACCCCGACTTGTTTTGTATCAGCATTTTAATGGTAATAGTCCACTGCTTTATGTTGTCCTTTCCACTCACAGGCCATCAGATATTGTAGTGTTGTTCTATGGTTTATTTCTTAAGCTCTGTGAGGATACACGCATTTCATTCTATTTATTCCTTATGTCTTTTTGTATGAAATATTTCATGATAAATTTAAAATGTTATGTAACCATCAAAACGCTACATATAAAGCAAATATGATAACATGAAAAACATTTGTGCTATAACATTAAACTAAAATTCAGAATGATTACAACTATGTAAAAGGCACCAAAAAAACTGACAGAGGAAGACCTCTCCAAATTAACACACTTCCCTTTGAATGGCGGTATTATTACTTCCTTATTTTTAAAAAGTATTTCATTTGCCTTCCTTTATGATTGGCATTATACTATAGCTTAAAAATAGTAAACTTATTTTTAAAAACAAGCATAATATATTTATTAGGTATTAAGCCATTTGTACTATTACTACATTTGATTTTTTTAAAGGTTTATTTTATGTAGAACACTTTTAAATCTTTATTGAATTTGTTATACTTCTTCTGTTTTCTGCAAGATCAAACCAGTCAATCCTAAAGGAAATCAATCCTGAATGTTCATTGAAAGGACTGATATTGAAGCTGAAACTCCAATACTTTGGTCACCTGATGCGAAGAACTGACTCATTTGAAAAGACCCTGATGCTGGGAAAGAGTGAAGGCAGGGGGAGAAGGGGATGACAGAGGATGAGATGGTTGGATGGCATCACCGACTCAATGGACATGAGTTTGAGCGAACTCTGAGAGTTGGTGATGGACAGGGAAGCCTGGCGTGCTGCACTCCATGGGGTTGCAGAGAGTCGAACATGATTGAACACCTGAACTGAACTGAACTGAACTGAACTTCTGTTTAATGTTTTGGTTTTTTAGCCATGAGGCATGTGGGATCTCAGCTCCCTGACCACGAAACTGGAACCTCCTGCATTGGAAGGTGAAGTACTAACTACCGGACCACTAGGAAAGTCCCATCACATTTGATTTGTAAGTTAATGTTCTGCTTACTTTGGAGTTCAGCATCCTACGTGAGTTGTAGGAGAATGGGGAGGACAGAGATGGATTTCACTGGTACCCAAGCTGGAGGACAGAGGAGTGTGAAAGCTGGGTGAACAAGGGTTGCTGTTGCAGATTCTTGAAGTTTATAAGATAATTGAAGTTTGCTTCCAGTGAGATTTGAGGTAGCAGCAAATTTCCTCAGACCCAAAATGTGAAATGTGAAAAAGTCAAGGCTAATATTGAAACTGAGGCTCTGAACTCAAGTTTAGATAATAGAATATTCATAATTCGCTGACTCAGACTTCTAGAATGGTCCAGGTCTTTGGGAGCATCTGCTTCAACTTCCTCATGTGATAACTGAGCAAATGAAATGGCAGCCAAGTAAGCAAAAGAATCAAGTATTTCCACTTCTTTAATTGCATTAGTTCCTGTGTCAAACCTAAACCAAACAGTGTCCTAAAAATTTCACAGGAAAATAGACTAAAAATTCCTTGACCTGCTCTTTGCTAGTCATAGAAAACCTTTGACAATCTGGCTCCAAATTCTCTAACTTTTTCCACACGAATCCTCCAGAAATGTGTGGAATTTCTGTTACACTCTGCTTCCCAACCTCCCTACCTGTGTTGCCACCTCTGTTTCCCTCACAAATAAGGCCCTGGTCCTTCTCTATGCCTACTTAAGACAATTCATCTTTCAAGCCACAACTAAAACACTTGGTGAATTGGTTACTGTCCAGATGCAACATAGTGAGTGGTTTGATTTGCTTGATGGATGTGGAAATAAAGTAGAATGCAAAATAACTTGTATTACAGGGTTAGAGGTGGGAAGAATGATGAAGCCATAGGGAATAATAATAATAATATAATGGCAATGATAACTACTAACATTTATTGCATGCTTACTATGCACTATGCCCTGTGTTAACCATTTTTATATTCACTGTCATACTAATTCCAACTCATTGTAAAAGACCCTATGCTGGGAAAGACTGAGGGCAGGAGAAGGGGATGACAGAGGGTAAGATGGTTGGAAGGCATCATTGGACTCAATGGACATGAGTTTGAGCAAACTTTGGGAGATAATGAAGGATGGGGAAGCTTGGTGTGCTGCAGACTACGGGGTCACAAAGAATCGGACATGAATGAGCGACTGAAAAACATCACACGATAATATTCTCAAAGACAGTGAAATAGTCTATCAGGTTTGTGTTACATGTAATAGAGAACCCTACAAGAGTTTAAAGAAGTCCAGTGTTTTTTTTTTTCTCTTCTTTCATTTAATTAGGACTCTTCCAGTCCAGTTTTTGTGTGACTCAGTGACATCACCAAGAATCCTATCTTCTTTCTTCACTCTTCTCAGCATATGTCTTTCATTTTCACAGTCATAAGAGCACTGACACTTCTCCAGACATTGCATCTGCCTCCTGGAAAGAAAGGACATGAATATCTCTTTTCAAGAACCCCCATCAGCATCTTTTCGGTCAGAACTATGTCTCATGGTCCCCTCTAGTTACAAAGGAGGCTATGAGATCACTAAATAAAAATGTGTTAATAAAGAGGAAAGAATGAATATTTTGGAAGACAACCCAAAATATTATCCTCATTTTATAGATGAGGCATAAGAATGCTTAGAAATACTGTTGCGAGTGGGTCTGACAGCAGAGCCCAAGTTATTAAGCATTTACACTACCTGGCACTATTATTTAATGGTTTTGGTCCTGCTCTCAGTTAAGATGGGGTGCAGATGATTGGAACACATTTTGTGCCACCCTTTCCTTCTTTGGCACCTTCTCTGCTGTTGTCTTTCCCCCTCAGATCTCAGAGAGGAGGCTACAGTTTTTAGTTAGGACTGGAGGCAGGAAACCCAGTGTAGTTCATCATCTTTCCCACTTGAAAGCCTCAATACTGTTTTTGAAAACAAGAGGATGACTTGATGAATCTGGTAAATGATTAAGTGTGAAGCTTGGCACAGAGTACAACAAAATCTTAAGGTTTTGATCACAAGGTGTTTGGGTTATGGAAGATACATATGAATGAGAAAGGGGAATTGCTAAATTTCTTGTGTTAAGTTTCAGATGTTGGCAAAACTTCCAGATAAGACTTACAGACATTGGGAGAGGGGAGGAGAGGGTGAGATGTATGGAGAGAGTAACATGGAAACTTACATTACCATAAGTAAAATAGATAGCCAATGGGAATTTGCTGTATAGCTCAGGAAACTCAAACAGGGGCTCTGTATCAACAGAGAGGGGTGAGATGGGGAGGGAGATGGGAAGGAGTTTCACAGAGGAGGGGATATACGTATGCCTATGGCTGATTCATGTTGAGGTTTGAGAGAAAACAGCAAAATTCTGTAAAGCAATTATCCTTCAATAAAAAATAAATTAAAAAAGAAAACCTTCCAAATAGATATTGATGATCATGACTGAGTCAATCATAAGAAGCAGAAGATACTGTGAATATTCGACCATACTTTAATTTAAAAAATGCATTAAAAAAGGAAAGCAGAGGAGAAGAAAAGTGAGGTGAATGTACGAAAAAGCCCCACTGGAATAATAAAATAAATTTGTTTTGCTTATTTCTAAACTTGTTTGTAACAAGGCTTTATGTGCCTGAGGATGAACAAAGAGGGTAATATTTCAATCTTGAAGATAACGAAACAATGACTTTTTTTTTAAAGGAGCATCATTAATTTATATCTATTCTGCACTTGGGGAATAGACAGCATCTTGTGAAACTGTGAACAATTCTATGGTCTGGGGCAGGGGATGGAAGAAATAGAAAAATAAGGAATTCAATCAGAGAGCTCCCATGATGTATGATATTTATAAAATCAACTTCAGACCTCCCAACAGTGGGGGAGAGTGTTTCTTTCCATCTCATGAATATATTCTTTATTCTGAGTGTGGCAAAAGTCAGTGCTGTGAGTGTTTACTTTCCTGTCTTTATCAGACAGTAGGATATATTGACAAACATAGTATTAGAATAATCTTAATGGGTAAAATTTTCCAAGCTCTGCATAGGATCCTCTTTGGATGTGTCATATTTCTTTGCTATTACTTAAAATGTGGTCCATGTGCCAGCAGTAACACCATCCCCTCAAATTTTGTTAGGAATACAGACTCTCAGAGTCGACCTAGACCTTCTGAATTATAACCTGCATTTTAAACAGGGTCCCCACGTGATTTTCGAATTAAAATTTGGCAAGCACTGAGGGAGCCAACTAAGAAAGCACATAGAATGCAACAGAAAAGTCTCTTGGTTTTTAGTAATTGTTATAAGGCAGTGAATACTGGTCTTCACGGTATCTTGGACTCCAGAAAACTATGAGATCTCCCTTCACAACAAATGTACCTGAGAACCCAAACATGGTACTTTGCCTAAAAGTTTTTAGAGGAACCCACAGTCTCAAGGCTAAAAGTCAGGATCTTATTTTCCTTTTCTAACCTGGGGAAACACTTTCCAACCACGGACATGTGAGCGGGCTGATTAACTATGGCATGAACACAGGCCGAATGTGTGCGTGACTTCTGCGTGAACAAACAAAACTAAAAAGTACTCTTTCTAGAAACTTAGTCGCCAGCCAGGACTGTTTTTTGAAGGTGTTGGTGATTAACGTTTCTTCCTGGTGAGGAAATAAAAAAATTTAAACATAAAAGGCATTGAATTTTTGTCTTGACTGAAATGAAATCTGATGCCAGACTAGAGTTTGAAAGCAGCCTTGGGAAGAAAGAATCCTGCTTAAATCCCAAGCCCTTGGTTGGTGATTTGAATATGATAAGAGAGAGAAGTTAAGAGAATATTTACATTCCGTGACCACAGAAGTAGAGTTAAAAAAAAAACAAAACACTGGGAAGGAGCAGGAAAGGTCTTAAATTTAAATCTATACAGGACCTGTCTCTTGTCAATATTTACTGAGAAGGAACAAAAGGCTTAAAGAACTTAAAATCCACACTCATTTTTCTAGCCAGTGGGACTGAGCTTCCTCTCAGTCTTTAAAATTAGGCATCCATGGCCCTGGTAACAGTAACGCTGTTTTATTCTTTATCGTCGAATGTGCTGGAAAAATTCCACCCCGATTTTTTTTTTCCATCTGATTTGCATCAGCAATATCTATTTCTGAGGATTATTCATGGATTACCCATCAATATTCAGAACAACGTTTCTATGGATCTTCATCTTCACTATATTTGGCTTAGTGTTTTGTTTTCTAAAAAAATGTCCATTTCCTCTCTCCCACTCAGCCTAAGACTTACCCCACTTTACTGTTTGGTTGGCCAACGTGTTTGTAATCTCACTTAGATCCAAAAGCCTCAGCAAGCTGAAGCTATACAGAGAAGGGCTTAACTCAAAATAGAGATTGTCCTGCGTTTTTTTTTAAAAATTAAGCTTTAAGCAACCCCAAAAGGGTGCTCTGGATGTTTCATTGTGGAAATTCTTAGAAAGTATTTTTCTTTAATGTTTTCTGGGAGTTTTTTGAAAACTGGTCGCTCACAGCAAAGCTTACTTGAGTGAAGTTGGTGGTGGTGGTGATTTTGTTCTTTTTTCATTTTGCTCCCCATTCCTACTTTACCCATCGAATTCTGCAGTTGCCTTCCTTGCTATCTGTGCTCTTGTCCTTCTGTCATTTTCTCCCATGATCATTCAGCGAGAGGGGAAGCCAAATCATAAATAGGAGGAGAAAGTTGGCAAACAGCCACAGTTTGTTTAAAACAGTCTACACGTAATACAGCTCTTGGCTTCTGCTTAGAAAGTGACCTTCTCTCCTAAACAACCAGCAAGGCAGGGACTCCAGTGGCTTAGCCACAAGTAAAGGCACACAGGGTCTTCCCCGATGGCTTGGCGGGTAAAGAATCTGCCTGCAATGCAGGAGACAGAGGAGACGCAGGTTCCATCCCTGGGTTGGAAAGATCCCCTGGAGAAGGAGATGGCAACTCACCTCAGTATTCTTGCTTGGGAAATCCCATGCACAGAGGGGCCTGGTGGGCTACAGCCCACGGGGGTCACAGAGAGTCGGACATGACTGAGCGAGTGAACAACAACATCAAAATCACACAGGGGGCTTGGGCGTTGCTACCTACAAATGCCTTTGGAACCAAATGACAGTGATCAGAGAACAGAGTTGTAGACTGCCCAGCTGTGTTTCCTGCTGTCAGGGAAGAATGCAGAGAGGATAGAAAGTAACTATAGTAAGTGGGCAGACCACAGGCAACATGGTAAACCAGGCTGGGGTACCTGGAGCAGAAACCTTGATGCTGGGATTCAGAAAGTCCTCTGGATGACTGAGCCATCTCATCTCATCTCATCTCATTGGACTGCCAGGTAAGTACTGTGTTTTTAATATTGTAGTATTCTCTTTGCTTGGCAGCCTCCTCCTCTTCTCTACCTCCTACTCCCATCCCCCATCCACTGTACATTACCCTAACCTATATACACAGGTAGTATATAGGTTATTTTTTTCTCAGTATTTTTTCCTCCATGCTCAACCATGTATATATAACTTTGACATATATTCACAAATGTACAGATATTTGCATACATATATATGTATACAAATATATAAACACACAGGCATTTTTCTCATTATTTGTTTTTCAAAAATGAAATATTACCCATGTGATGTCAGATACATGTGTCCTGGGTTATTCCACCAAACACTGATCTAAGTGTTGTGTATTTTGTAGATGCGATTACAACACATGACCAGTGAGTGACTCAGTTATGCAGGCAGGTCTTATCTAACCAGCTGAAGGCCCGGAAAAGCAGAGCTGGAACCACCAGCTTTAACCCTTCCGGCTGCCCTCCTGGGCATCCCGGCTGCCCTCCTGGGCATCCCTGTGGATTTTGGACTAGACCAGCTAGTTCCCATAGGTGTGAAAACGAATCCCACAATAAATCCCTTAATATATGTCCCTACGGGTTCTGTTTCTCCCCATGAGTCCTGACTGATACAACACACTCTTCTCACTTTGCATTCTAATTCAACAATATTCCTTGGAAATCACTCCATGCCCATTGACATAGCTATAATTCATTCTATTTAATGCCTGCATGCTGTACTATGGCATGAAGTCCCATTAAGGTTTGACTATTTCCAACTTTTTTGCCATTACAGAAAATGCTGCATTAAACGCCTTATACTGGTGACTTTTTTCCTTCTAGATAGGATCCTAGAAAGGGGAGTGCTGAGTTAAATGATTACATAGGTACCTTCTGTAACATGTATACACATATATACATAATATTAATTTATGTTAATACCTTACTTTCCAAAACGAGTAGAACAACTCCAGTGCTATTCCTTTTGTGCAAACACTCTAACAATAGGTGCTACTGTTCTATTTTTTCCTGATGACTATAAAGTGATATAAAATAATCACTTTAATTTTCTTTCCCTGATGTGTAAATTGAATATGTCTTATATAGTTTTGAGCATTTGGATTTGCTCATCTTCCTTGAAGTGTTCTTAACGTACCTTGTCTATTATACTTTTGGGCTGTTTGCCCTTTCTTACAAATTTATATTACTCTGTTCTCTGTACAGCAAAAATTTTAACATATTGTTTATTGACTTTGTTTATGGTATATCAGTCAACATTTTTATTTACATGCAATTAAAATATGCCTATTGTCTCCCTTATATATACACATAAATATATATTTGGCTGTACTGGCTCTTAGCTTTGGCACACAGGATCCTTGACCTCCCTTGCAGCAGGTGGGATCTTTAGCTGTGGCACGTGAACTCCCAGGTGGGATGTGGGATCTAGTTCCCTGACCGGGGGCTGAACCCCAGCCCCCGCATTGGGAGCGTGGAGTCTCAGCCACTGGGCCACTAGGGAAGTCCCTCCATTACAGATTTTATCCCCCATTACAGCTCCCTGGTTTCAAATCTTGGTGAAGAAGGTTGCTGATGTGCCTAGAAGAGATGGTGTTTATAGGCTGTCTTAGAAGATTTGTATTGCTTTATTGTTACATTTAAGCCTTTTAGTGTTTTTGTTTATATTATGTTTACCTGAAAAACCTAAGAAGCTTTGGTAAAACTTAATCATATTATAAACAAATGGAGATTGAATTCTTTTCAAATTCATAACCAATTAAAACATTTCTTGACTTATTATAACTGTCAGAAATCCCCCAAAATTTGAACAGCTTTACTGAAGGATACTTTACTGAAGTATAACTGACATCCATTCAACTGCCTGTTTAAAGCGGGTGCCTTAATCAGCTTTGAAAGATGTACACATCCATGACTCCACCACCACCATTGGGAAAGTGAACATATCCTTCTCAGAAGCTTCCTTCGTAACCCCTCCCCCTCCTGCCTACCCGCAGGCAGTCAAGTCTGCTTCCTATCGCTTCAGTGAGCTTGACTTGTCTAGACTTTTATTCAAATGGAACCATGAAGTATGTACTTTTTTTTCTCGGTCTGCTGTTCACTCAGCATTTTAAGATTAATTTACATGATGGACTGTATCAACGGGCTTCCCTGGTGGCTCAGATGATAAAGAACCCGCTTGCAAAGGGGAGAACTGAGTTTGAGCCCTGGGTCAGAAGATCCCCTGGAGAAAGGAATGGCTACCCACTCCAGTATTCTTGCCTGGAGGATCCCATGGACAGAGGAGCCTGGTGGGCTACAGTCCATGGGGTCGCAAAGAGTTGGACAGGACTGAGCAACTAACACTTCCACGCTTTCATGTATCAATAGTTTTTCTTAGTTAATTTCTTTTTCAAATTTATTTATTTTTTGATGTGGACCATTTTTTTAAAAGTCTTCATTGAATTTGTTACAATATTGCTTCTTCTTCTTCTTTTTTTAATGTTTTGGTTTTTGGCCAGGAGATATGTGGGATCTTAGCTCCCCAACCAAGGACTGAACTCCCACCCCACCGCGTTGGAAGGCAGAGTCTTCGCCATTGGACCACCAGGGAAGTCCCCAGTTTATCTATTTTTATTGCTGGATAGCACTCCATCATGAGATGTGCCACAGTATATTTACCATTTACGTGTTTTTGGACATCTCCTTCAGCATCGGTTCTCACGTGTGGAGAGAAGACTTTTTCACACACTTTACATTTGTGTTTATTACCTGTGTGAGCTCTCCACAGACAATAAGCGGTGCCATTCCACAGGCTTTCTACCCTTAGTACATTCACAGGGTGTCTCGCCTATACGGATGCTGTAATATCTAATGTGGCACAGTTTCTGCCTGAAGGTTGTTGCACATTCACTGTATTTACAGGGTATCTCTCAAATGAGATTTTTCACTTGCCACTGAATATATTTTCATCTTCCTTACATGCACAGGTAGACCTCTCAAGCACCTACTAAGGCTTGACTTTGGAACAAAAGCTTTCTTGTAGCTATCACATTCATAAGATTTCTCTCTTGCATGCATTTGATGAATAATGAGGTTTTTTCCCTTTTGTCTGCAGATTTTTCACATTCATTGCATTCACAGAGTTCCTTTCCAGTGTGAATGTTTTGATCTGTAATGAGGCACTGCGACCAGGTAAAGACACTTCCACATTGATTTACACTCAGGGCAGTCTTGCCAGCGTGGAGTGTCTCACACTCTGTGAGATGAGATTTGCTACGGACGTGGGGATTGCCCACTCTCTTTATACTCACGGGGTCTCTCCAGAGGCCCTCTTTGATTTTGAAGGAGAAATGACATTTGAATAAAGTGTTCCCACACATTTACAAAGTTTCTCCTTAGAAAGATGAGCATGAGCTTTTTCTGTGACAGCTGAAGGCTTCTCCACCTTCATCACGTTTATATGATTTCCTCCTTATGTGGATTCCAAAATGCAGAATGAGGAGTGAGATTCAACAGGACACTTGAAAGAGTGAGAGAGGGACCCTTGACTTCACTCATCGCGTGCCTGGATGCACACCCTTCAGCATGCATTTTCTCCTGGTCTCGGAGGTATCTCTTCTGGCTAAAGGTTTTCCCACACTCTTTATATTCGTGAGTGTGCCTCCAGTATAAATTTCCAACATTCCTTACACTGGAACGTTTCTCTTTGGTACTCATTCTAAGGTACCTGTTGACATTGTATTTCTGAGAAGAGTCTTGCCACAGTGCAGTTTCTACACGTGGACTCAGCAGTTGCAACTCCCGGACTCTAGAGCACAGGCTCAATAGCTGTGGCCTCTGGGCAGGCGGGATCTTCCTGGATCAAGGCCTGAAACCCTCAGGTGGGCTCCCTACATGTAGGCGGAACCATATCAAGATCATTATATTCATAATCATTCCTGCTCACACAGGCTCCCTCATACTGAAATCTAAGTTATGGTCCAAAGTCTTCAAACTGAGCTATATTCATAAAATGTTTTCTTGAAGGAACAGTGTTGGATGGGAAGTACTTTTCCATTTGTCATTTTTGCTGGAAAAAAATTAAATAATTGTTATGTTTGCTGCCAAATGATCGCTCTTCTTCTAGCATTCCTTTTCCTCTGATCAGTTTATTTTCTTCTGAAATGATGAAGCTTTCCCTTTTTTACTCATGGACTTTGTTTCTGACCTTTGTAGAGTCCTCACTGTTTCTTTAATGCAGCTCTGCGATGCATTTTAAAAAAAATTTTTACAAACAGAATATACAGAATTTTAGTTGTCTTTCTTTTTTTAATTTCATCTACTGAATTTTATTTTTGGCATGCTGAGTCTTCGTTGCTGTGAGGGCTTTTCTCTAGTTGTGGAAGCAGGGGCTACTGTGTATTTGCGATGCTCAGGCTTCTCATCACGGTGGCTTCTCTTGTTTCAGATGGCGGGCTCTAGGGCACTCAGGATTCAGAAGTTGAGGCATGTGGGCTTAGTAGTTTCAGCTCCTAGGCTCTGGAACACTGACTCAGTAGTTGTGCTACAGGGTCAGGTAGGATCATCCTGGATCAGGGATCAAACCCTTGTCTCCTGAATTGGCAGGCCGATTCTTTACCACTGAGCCATGAGGAAAACCTTTTGATTAAGAGTTGTTTATATTGGCCTACCTTATCTGCTATACTATTGGCAGCAGATGTCACTCTTCACCTCCCACTCTTTCTTCAGAAGATTCCTACTACAGTTCCTAACCCTTCCCTGAAGCTGCTATTGACAAATGACCAGCTGCTTCCCCTCCATCTTTCTGGTTATCTGTTTGCATCTTTCTTTACTGATCAGCATCATTAGCTGCATCTGATGACTATACCCTTTTTCAAGTACTCTCTCCCCCTGGCTTCTTAGACTCCACCCTCATCTGTTCTCCTGTCTTACTGGCCTTCATGATCTCTTTGGTTGGTTCCCCTCCTGTCTCTTACTTCTGAATTCAGCAGCTCCCCAAAGTTTAATCCTGGACCCTTTTGTTTCCTCTATAAACACCCTCTCCCTTGTCTAATCCTCATTAGATGACCTCATCTTATTAGACTTCATGGAATCCTGTGTACTGAACAACCATTTATGGGGGGAGGGATAAATTAGAAACTGGGATTAGTAGATACAAACTACTATATATAAAATAGATGACTAATAAGGACCTACTGTATAGCACAGGGAATGATACTCAATACTCTGTAATTAATGGCCTATATGGGAAAAAAGATGTCTTTTTCATTATAGGGGACTGGAATGCAAAAGTAGGAAGTCAAGAAACATCTGGAGTAACAGGCAAATTTGGCCTTGGAATATAGAATGAACCAGGGCAAAGGCTAATAGAGTTTTGCCAAGAAAATGCACTGGTCACAGCAAACACCCTCTTCCAAAAACACAAGAGAAGACTCTACACATGGACATCACCAGATGGTCAATATTGAAATCAAATTGACTATATTATTTGCAGCCAAAGACAGAGAAGCTCTATACAGTCAGCAAAAACAAGGCCAGAAGCTGACTGTGGCTCAGATCATGAATTCCTTATTGCTAAATTCAGACTTAAATTGAAGAAAGTAGGGAAAACCACTAGGACTATTCAGGTAGGACCTAAATCAAATCCCTTATGATTATACAGTGGAAGTGAGAAATAGATTCAAGGGATTAGATCTGATAGAGTGCCTGATGAACTATGGACGGAGGTTTGTGACATTGTACAAGAGACAGGGATCAAGACCATCACTAAGAAAAAGAAATGCAAAACATCACTAAGAAAAAGAAATGTAAAAAAAGCAAAATGGCTGTCTGAGGAGGCCTTACAAATAGCTGAGAAAAGAAGGGAATCGAAAAGAAAAGGAGAAAAGGAAAGATATTCCCATTTGAATGCAGAATTCCAAAGAATAGCAAGGAGAGATAAGAAACACTTCCTCAGCAATCAATACAAAGAAATAGAGGAAAACAACAGAATGGGAAAGACTAGAGATCTCTTTAAGAAAATTAGAGATACCAAGGGAACATTTAATGCAAAGATGGGCTCGATAAAGGGCAGAAATGGTATGGACCTAACAGAAGCAGAAGATATGAAGAAGAGGTGGCAAGAATACACAGAAGAACTACAAAAAAGATCTTCATGACCCAGATAATCACGATGGTATGATCACTCACCTAGAGCCAGACATCCTGGAATGCAAAGTAAAGTGGGCCTTAGGAAGCATCACCACGAACAAAGCTAGTGGAGGTGATGGAATTCCAGTTGAGCTATTTCAAATCCTGAAAGATGATGCTGTGAAAGTGCTGCACTCAATATGCCAGCAAATTTGGAAAACTCAGCAGTGGCTACAGAACTGGAAAAGGTCAGTTTTCATTCCAATCCCAAAGAAAGGCAATGCCAAACAATGCTCAAACTTTTGCACAACTGAACTCATCTCACACGCTAAGCAAAGAAATGCTCAAAATTCTCCAAGCCAGGCTTCAACAGTACGTGAACCATGAACTTGCAGATGTTCAAGCTGGATTTAGAAAAGGCAGAGGAACCAGAGATACTATTGCCAACATCCGTTGGATCATTGAAAAAGAAAGAGAGTTCCAGAAGAACATCTACTTCTGCTTTATTGACTATGCCAAAGCCTTTGACTGTGTGGATCACCACAAACTGGAAAATTCTTCAAGAGAGGGGAATGCCACACCACCTTACCTGCCTCCTGAGAAACCTGTATGCAGGTCAAGAAGCAACAGTTAGAACCAGACATGGAACAACGGACTGGTTCCAAATTGGGAAAGAAGTACGTCAAGGCTGTATATTGTCACCCTGCTTATTTAACTTACATGCAGAGTACATCATGCAAAATGCCGGGCTGGATAAAGCAGAAGCTGGAATCAAGATTGCTGGGAGAAATACCAATAACCTCAGCTAACACAGATGACTTCATTGGGAGAACTGATGTTGAAGCTGAAACTCCAATACTTTTGGCCACCTGATGTGAAGAACTGACTCATTTGAGAAGACCCTGATCCTCGGAAAGATTGAAGGTGGGAGGAGCAGGGGACGACAGAGATGAGATGGTTGGATGGCATCACTGACTCGACGGCCATGAGTTTGAGTAGACTCTGGGAGTTGGTGATGAACAGGGAAGCCTGGTATACTGCAATCCATGGGGTCACAAAGAGTCGAACAGGACTGAGCAGCGGAACTGAACTGACTGATCCTTTTCCTCCCACTTACACTACTGTTTAAGTCCAGATCACCATCATTTCCTGTTTAGATCATACTGCAACAGACACTTGCTATCCTTTTCTCCTGATTCGTTCCCTTCCCCACCATGATAAGCTTCTTTGAGCAGTCTGAGTTATCATTAAAACAAAACAAAATAATGTATCACATCTTTGCTTAGAACCCCCAACTACTTTAAATTGTACTTCAAATACAATCTTTCATATCATAGCCTTCAAAACTACATATGATCTGGCCTTTGCCTGTTTTCCCAGGTTTGTTTTTTTTTTTTAAGATGTATTTATTTATTTTTGCTGTGCTGGATGTTTGTTGCTGATTGCGGGCTTTCTCTAGGTACGGAGAGCGGGGGCTGCTCTCTGGCTGTGGTGTGCAGGCTTCTCACTGCAGTGGTTACCCTTGGGGTGGAGCATGGGCTCTAGGCCCATGCACTCAGCTGTTCCTTGGCATGTGGGATCTTCCTGACCCAGGGATTGAATCCTTGTTCCCTGCATTGTCAGGCCTTCTTACCAGTGAGCCACCAGGGAAGGACTCCCAGCCCCAAGGTTTTTTGAATCACTATATTCCTTGCCCTGTGTTCCAGCAACTCAGGCCTTATTGTATGTTTCAATGTGTTAGGATAAAAGCTCCATAAAGGCAGGGATTCTTATGTGTTGTTTTTCCTTTTTTCCATAATGTTGACAAATCTCAAAGCACCTAGGACAGTGCCTGACATATCAGAAGCATCTGGTGAATTTTCAGTGGAAAAATGAATATATGCAAACTTTTCTTTCCCTATCATGCCCTTAAACTTGCTGCTCTCAGACTGGAATGTTCTCCAGGATCTTAGTGTGGCAGGCTTTTTTTGTTTTTCATCAATCAAGTCTCAGCTCAAATGTTAACATCTTAGAAAGGATATCTTTGACATCTCTATTTAAATTGCCAGCGTTTTCTTCCCCTCTGCATTTTCCTGCTTTTATTTTCTTCAAAGTACTTATCATCACTTGAAATTATCTCACTTATCAGTTTCCTTCTGTTTCCCCCACCAGAATGTAAGCTCCATGAGAGCAGGGGCTTCATTTTGTTTTTGGTTCCCCATTCCATCTTCATTATTTACAATGGTGATTGGTACACAGTACATATGGGCATGACTTAAGTGACTAAACAACAACATATTCAATACCGAAAGGAGAGAATTCTACTGTATGCAAAACTTAATTTAAACACTTATATAAAAGGCAGATTCCTGAGGCTGGTTCCAAACCTTCTGAATAAAAAAATCACTGGGGTTGTGTCTACTCAGCGATTTTTTGTGCAATCTGTTTTAGATAATTTCTCCAAGTCCATGAGGCTAAGTTGGGCTCTCTAGTCCAGACAGCCCCATTTCTCATGGCAATCTCCCTTTTTGGGTTCCTTGGCATCATTTAGGGTCAGCAGGCCTCAGCTGTGATGATCCCAATCCATCAGAGAGAATGCAATCATATTAAATCTGAGAACAGGGTAAGTTCTCTCCAGGAGCAGTGGATCTGTCCCCTTCTGGCATTGTCTATTCACCGCACCAAAAGGGAACATTCAAGTGGGTCTCTTAACCAACAGAATCTTTCCTAAGGCACCTACTATATAGCACAGGGAACTCTGCTCAGTGTTATGTGGTAGCCTAGATGGGAGGGGAGTTTGGGGGAGAATGGTAACATGGTATATATATGGTTGAGTCCCTTTGCTGAAACTATCACATTGTTAATGGGCCCACCCCAATATAAAATAAGAAGTTGTGAGACTTTTCCTGGTGGTCCAGAGGTTAAGAATCTGCCTACCAATGCAGTGGACACGGGTTCAATCCCTGGTCCAGGAAGATACCCACATGTCTCAAGGCAACAAGAGAAGCCACCACAGTGAGAAGCCCCTATACTGCAACTAGGGAGTAGCCCCCTCTCTCTGCAACTGGAGAAAATTTGTGCACAGCAGCGAAGACCCTGCACAGCCAAAAATAAAATAAAAAAAATAAGTCAATAAAATAAAAAGTTAAAAAAAATTCCTAAGGCCACTGACTTCCACATGTCTAAGCCAGTGATGAGTCAATAGCACCTCTCACTATTAACGTTAAGGTCTGCCTCATCCAGCACCAAATATGCTTTCTTTTCAGTTAAATTCAACAAATGTTTAATGACAGCTTGCACAGGAGTCTATGGAGGAACAAGCCATTGTCTAGTCATCAAGTTTCTTACAAGGTATTCAACTGTCTTGAAGTTCGAAAAACATAATGTTTTCCCAAGATTTCTGAAACTTTGTTTCCAGTTTTTAAAATACATAAAACAGTAAAGATGTCGTTGAATGAATTTTACCTCCTCCCACGTCAGTGTATTCGACTCTGGAGTCTTTTACTTAGTTGTACTTTTTTTCTTGGTTAGCTAATAGTGTAGCAATTTTGCCTGAAAAAACGTTAATCCTTCTATCCTTATCCGTTTAAATTCTAGTGTGCTAAGTGAAGTGAAGTCACTCAGTCGGGTCCGACTCTTTGCTAGCCCCATGGGCTGTAGCCTATCAGGCTCCTCCCATGGGACGTTCCAGGGAAGAGTACTGGAGTGCGTTGCCATTTCCTTCTCCAGAAGGTCTTTCCCACCTAGGGATGGAACCCGGGTCGACCTCCCGCCTTGCAGGCAGACGCTTTTACCTTCTGAGCCACCAGGGAAGTCTTTCTAGTGTGCTATTTTACATGTAAATTGCCCTTACTCTTCAATACAACGTAGCAAGGTAGACGTCACTGACAGGGTAACTGCCCCCGGAAGGTCCAAAAGTTCAAGATCTGTTCAAGAGCTAGTTGTCACTCATATTAAGGGCGCGGGGATTAGGGCTGAGGTCTTGCTGCTAAGCCTGAGCTCGTTTCTCTACCGCGGGCTGTTATGCAAAGGCAATTTTATGGGTTGTTATGAAGTGGGAAGCCTGAGGTTAAGAGGAGAGTGAAGCCCTGGGTTAACCAGGATTGAATAAGATCCTGCTTGTGAAAATCACTTCCTCTGAGCACGTTAAAGGGGAGCGGAGAGAGCCCGCGTGGCGCTCTCGGGTTCTGCCGGGCTGAGCCCAGACTCCGGGGCCCGGCTCCAAGCAGCAGGGGCGTGAGTCCCGGCCGCGCGGCGCTCGGCTGCGCGCGTGGCGTGGGCTCGGCTGGGCCTCCGCAGGTCGGCCCGTCGGGTGCCCAGGCGCGGCTCCCGGGACGCGGGTCCTCGGGGGCCTGCGGGGAAGGCTGGGCACCCGACGAGCGGCCCCTCCTTCCGACCTGGGGTGCCAGTCTCCCGACCTGGGCAGCCGGAGGTCCCTGCAAGCCGTCCCGGCCCTGAATCCGGAGAGTCGGCTTCTCTGATTGGCTTAGAGCACAAACGCAGGCGAGCGCTGCCTGAGACGCGCTCTTTGATTGGATTTGAAACGAGCAGCAGAACACGAAATAAAGAGGCCTTCCGTCATTGGGCCATCGTGTGAATCTCCTTTTGGCTTCTCCGCCGACTGAATTAGCGTCGCAGGATCTCGGTCATGAGTCTTAAATCTGCGCCTGTCAATTCGCCCCGGCGTTACTCGTCTCTAGGCGAGGCACGGAGTTTACAGAGTTCAGCCAATCACATAAGACGGAGATCAGGTTGCCAGGCAGGTTATGCTAACGAGGCCCCGCCTTTTATGCTGCTCCCACTCTGCGGCGGGAAGAACCACCTGGAGGTGGCGGGGGGGGTTTGATTTCCATCACCCCTAGGGAGAGAGGACCGGGGACCCGCTGATCTCCCGGCTCCCCTCACCCAACGTCGTGTAAGTACCTAAAGGATTAGGGGAACCGGATAAGCCAGCGGCCAGAGGACCCCATCGACTGGGAGGGTGTTTCGTCTTTGCTTAGTCCCACCCAAAATGGCGCCAAGCTCTTTCCGCGTCTCAGAGCCCGGCCGGGGCCAACCGACCGCGGACCCGGGTGGGGGGGGACGTGGTGGTGGTGGTGGGGGGAGCAATCCCGGCGGCACCGCCCGATGGTACAGTCCAGCCGGGGCTGAGACGCGGCGCCTCGCTCGGGTGGGGGGTCAAACCATCCGCGCCTGCCGAGGGGCCGGGGCCGAGGGCCGCCCCCGGAGCCCTCCCGGCGCCCGCCCGGCCGCGGCTCCGGCGCCTCCGCGCCCTGCCTCCCCCCGCGACCCCGGGCGCCCGCGCGCTCCGCCGGCCGCGCGCACCTC